>JARVJO010000431.1:3102020-3116600 GCA_031762555.1 Cynodonichthys magdalenae | reverse complement strand
GACTGAAGAAGTCTCTTGGAGGAGAGACGAAACGTTTCATTAAAGAAGAACCTGTCCAGAGGACCTACTTATTTTTTGTAAAATATAAAACTGCATCAAACATTCAGTTGATCAATTACAAAATTGTCTTCAAGCTTTTAACTAAGATTCTGATGTTTCTGTTGATACCACACATGTCCAGGTTCAACTGACAGATCTTAAGTTAACAGAAGTTAAAAGAAATAAAAAACGGGAAATGCTGTTTTGCTCCTGGTACCAGGGGCGTGGGGCTGTAGAGGTTAATACGTTTGTCTAAGTTATTGTGCATTATTTTACTATAAAGGATTAATGAAAATTGACTGGATAATCTATTGAGACAAGCATTTATCTTAAGTCCCCTTGCTCTCATTAAAACAACTGTGAAAATAAAACATGCCTGCAGAAGTATCGATCATATAGTTTGTAAAACTGCTCAGGCGTTGCCAGGTAACATAATGTCAGCATCTGATTTGACCTCAATGTTGTTTCCATCAAAGCACAAGAGGTCCTTAATAAACCTGCATACACAAACCCTCAGATGAGCTATAAGCTACAGTAAAAATAGAGAAAAAACAACTGGTTTTTGATTTTTTTTTTTTGCTAGTTTACCTTTTGCTAGTTTTACATTTAAATACCTGCTGTAATATTACAAGTTTATTGTTACTACAGTCATGAGGAAAAAGATGGCCCCTCTGTCAGTTCCAGGGTTTTACACATCAGGACACAATAAAAACGATCCAATCTGCACTAGATTATTAATATAATCAAACAGAAACTCAAATGTACAATAACACCCAGTTGATTCCACCATGTTATTATTTATTTAACAGATATGTGACTCATACTGAGGATTAAATCAAATTTGCTCTAAATGACATAAACACATTTCTTGGCCTTTTAAGCTACATTTTTGATACCTGGATCATCCTGATATCATGAGCTCATCTGAAGATATGCCTTGTCTTTTTCACGTCCTACAGTTCTGTGAGACATAAAATATATTTGAAGCTGCGTTTTTGAAAATAAGCCTGTGAGATTTCTGTATATGTCTGTATACCTGCACAAAGGGGGGAAATCAGTATAATTTATGGACAGCTTGACATGCATGAATGGATGATCTAAGATCATTGCTGATATCTTTCCTTCTTGGCATTGGGTTAACACACACCTGTATGAAAACTGCTAAAAGGTTTGTAGAGGTTATCACACTAACCTGACAAGCAGCGCCTGGGTTATACTCCCCCCATGCTAAAGTCTGTGGAAGCAGCATGGGTGGATGCAGTTTTATCCCACACATTGGTTTGAATTTTGGGAAAACTGTAGAACCAACAGAGGGTGTGATGTATTTACCATGGCTCTATGTCTGTGTTGACATCAGTTAGTCTTTTTTTTCTATTTAACAATATTTTTTAAGTGCAAAAACCAAAAGGGTTTTAATACTCCTTCTATCTAAACTCTCATTTAACAAAATGCTAAAGATCCTTTCTTTGTCTTTTCATGCAGAACCTTTACCTGTTCCTGGCCCAGCCCAACTGCCTGGTTCACTTGGATCTATCTGGGACGGACTGTACTGTGGACTTGGTTTGTACTTTCTCTTTTGTTTTTCTTTCTTTTACAGTCCCAATCTGCCCATTGCTGTCTGATCTCATCTCCTGGATGAGATTCAGGCCAAGCCACGGAGAGGACTACTGTCCTGAATGTGAAGTAGCCCATCATCTAAAACCTGGGCTGACTACAGAGCTGTTCTGTGAGTTAAAGTGAGAGAAAAAAGCTCTTAGGAGACACCACTATAAATATCTGTAGCCTCTCTGAATTAGATCTGTATGAAATAATAAATTAATATTCCTTCAGAAGGTGACAGTCGGGGTGTTTCTGTCTCTAAAATGATGAAGGTTTTTTTTTGGAATTTGTGTGTGTTTGGAGTCTACTTAGCAGATATTCTAACAGATGTGTGCACGTTTGACTCTGACATGGTATTTCTTTTTGTTCGTGTTAAATTTACGAGACTCCTCCAGCACACTCTTTAGTGTCTGCATTTCATTAAACAATGTGTTGAATTTTTAAAAAATTATGATTTTTTTTTTACGATTTATTTGCTTCAGAGATGTCATCGTTGTATTGATGAGGACATGGAGCACACCAGGAGAAAGATTAGGATAAAGTGAACAGATTTCCTTGTTTCTGTTGTTTCATTCATGGCAAAAGATCAGTGTCAGGCACAAATCTGCTTTGAACTTTGTTCTTCCTCATTGACTCCTCAGTGGGGTTCTTTCTTAATGCTTCTTTTTATCCTGTGGCATCATGATTCAACGCCTGTCTGCAAATCAGGCATCTTTGTCAATCTGAAGGCTTTTCAACTCTCTCTCTATTCAGATATATATATATATACATTGGTATTTAGTAACATTTTATAATTCATAATTTCCTGTCCATATTTTGTACAAGCATTGATTTTGATCAAAATTATCTGTTCAGTAAAAAAACATATTTTTATATATATATGTATTTCCAGTGCAGCAGCCGTTGTTATTTTTTTATTCTTTCACAATTCCTTCCTTTATCCCTGGAATCTTTTGAGCACAAAATGTCAAAAAAGAAAAGTGACACAGTGAATGATTGCTGTCAGCAAAACTCTTTTGAGTTTGTTTTCCAGTGACTGCTTCCGAATTGGATGCTTTAAATAGAAACAAGTGGGACCTCTGATACGGTGATATCACGGTGAGGAGCCGTTGTGTTTCAGTTTTTTTCTGCACAAGTCCCGGTTGTCTTAGCCGCTAATGTTCTTGTTTAAAACCGGTGGCTTCTCTTTTTCATAAACTCTACGTTTTTACTTTAAAGTAGTTGTAACGCCTGTTTGCTCACGCTGAGTATTTAGAGACTAAAAGTTTTTTGTTTTTTTTTCCAGTTTGCTATAACTTGTTTTCTTCTCCTCCGTTAAGCAGCTTAAACACTGATTTGAAGAACAAGGAAAAAAGGGCAGAAATTAGGAAGAGTCCACACTATGAAACTGGTCGTTGTTTACTGTGAAAGACATGTTTTGTTTAAAACTTGCTCTGCTTTTTTGGTGAGTTCTTCAACTTGCTAACATGCCTTATTCTCTCAGGAACCCTTGCACTGTGTCACACTTTGGTAATTGCAAGAAATGCTACTCTTTTCATTTTAAGATGCTCATGCCTAGAGTTTAATAATCCCTAAAGCTTTTTAAAGTTGGCCATATCCCTACTATAGGACAGGATTAATTGATTTGCCCACAGATTGATGGTAGATGGCTGCATGATGTTCCATTGATCATATAAACTGTATGTGGCATAGCATACCTAATTTAAGGTTCTGTGGGGCTTTTGTCCCATTTATAAGTGAAACTTGACATTTGATGAATTTGCAGGATAACACATTAAGAATAGTATGTCATTAATTTTTTTTTCTTGCTTAGTTTGACTTTGATTAAGTGCGATAGAATTACACCTCTTATTGCCCATTTGGTCCCACTGTCGAGAATTAGCAGACGTATCTGACAGATGAGCACTTTCCGTACACACTTTGACAGATTGGTTGGAGCCTGCAGGCATTAACCCTTCAACAGGCAGCAGGATGGAAATAATTAGTGAAAATAAGTCATAGTTTTACTACAACCATCTGACTCCGTGTCCTTCATTTAAACAGCTGCAGCGAAGGGTGTAGAGACAGAAAAGCTTCAGATGTTCTGAAATGATAAGTTTTACATCAAACTTTGATTCGAACTCGTGTTAGAATATTGGAAAAGCTGTTTTAATGTATCATACTGAAGATATAACTGTCAGTGTTTCATTCACCTTCAGGCTTTATCAATTTCCTCACTTTGAAGGAACAAAAAACTTTGCTGAAAATATATATAAATTTTTTTCTTATCTGTTCTATCTATATTTTTTCAAGCCAGGCTTCTCCAATTAAAATTGGATTCCAGGAAATATACAGCAATAAAAAATGTAAAGTGAAATCTTCATATAAATGTCAATGTGTTCTTGCCGGTCATTCGTCTATTCTGTTCACAGTTATTAAATTGCTCTTCTTGGTTCATTTGTCAGCATTTTATAGTTGCAGATATTTTGAGCACTTTAGTTAAGTTTCAGGCACCTTTTGAATGTCACAAAATAAATAAATAAATTGGAGTATAATTGATTTGTTTTTCTTTTGCCGTGTTAAAAAACAGCATTTGTAAAATTGGATTACAAATGCATTACTTTACTACATACAATAACAAGTTGTTCAAAGTGATGGTTTTATCTTTAAATGAAGAGCTCAGAATATTTTTTGTGATAATGTTATGAACAAGTAACATCTTACCTGTTGTAGCTAGGTCTTTGGACAACCTCAGTGTGATGCACAATTTAATTCTACCTGAACTGAGAAGCTAACTGACCTACATGAGCTCAACTCTGCACTACTCAAGTCGATCCAGCATGGCTTCAGAATTTTCTCATTGGGTGTTCCCGCCCACTGTTAAGTCGGTTCTTAGAACATTTCTAAGCAAGCCGAGTCAAGCTGAAAACTTGATGTCAGACCATGGCTTGGTCAGAGAGTAAAGTCAATCATGAGAGTGTCTCCTTCACAAGAGCCTTGCTACCACAAAATTCATTTTAGTTATTTACATTTCTTCTACTTATATATTCAATAAAATGGCAACATGTAAACCAACACCATGGTCCTATGAATTTAAGATTTCATTTGTTGTCTAAATTTTGTAAGGAGCTAGATTAAATGAACTCAAATTACAGGTCCCGATCGGCAGAGAGACAGTGTCTTGTATTGTTTTTGCTTTGGATGAAAATAACGTCGCAGAATCTTTGGTCGGCCATGCTATGACCATCTTGCCCACATTGAGGCAGTGCCCAAGTTATATTGAAATACTACCTAGAATGTGTAGCCTTGAGTAGAATGGAAGCAATTTGACATGGGTCTGGAATATTAAAAAATCAGTTAATTAGTCCAAGCAGGACAAAGACCAAAGGGAAGTGCTGCCACCATAAAATACCTTTTCATCTAAAAATTTGCCTAGAATTAAAAAATGCTATTTTATAAGTTTTTATATTTCCATCATTTTTCCATTACTTGGTATTCTAGCAGAAAAATGACGTTCTTGAGTCATGTGTCTCATACACAAACACCTACAATTATTTTTTTATTATTAAATATTTGCATCCAAAATATTGTTGCTGTCAGGCAAAAACATCATATCTCTACCGGTCATCCATCACATACTAAATGTTTGGAGTTTTATGGATAGCTGACAAATAAAACATGTCAGAAAAAGCTTGGGAACTTGTTGCCACACAGTTTATATAATTTAAATAAAACTTGTTCTTATTTCGTTTACAGCAAAAAAATAAATAAAATGAATGCAATAACAGCACTCATACACTGAGCTTTGATATTTTGATTGAACACTAACCACCTCTGTATGCCTTTGAGTTTATTGTGTGTAGCTTTCAAATGTGTGTACAGTAACTGAAAATATAACAATCAAGCTTTGCAGATCTTAGATAAAGGAATATGTTCAACTCAATCTGCTTTTTTTTGTTTCCTTTGTAGAAGGTATAATTTGCAAACGTTTTATTAGGATTAGGTTATATAAAGGTAGGATAAAATAAATGTTAGAAATCAACAATAAACACTTTGTTTCATATTCAAAGTGGAGTAAGATCTGATTTAGCTATTTTTTTTGCAGAATCTTAAGTTATAGCTTGCATTATACATCAAGAGACGTTTTTTGATAATAAAGAAGCTTCAAGCACACAAGAATATCTGTTGTCTGTTTATGTTTCATCTCTGTCTGCTGTAATCTGTGCTAGAAGAACTTCAGCAATTCTCAAAATAACTGTTATTCACTGGGAACAGGTTGCAGCGGCTTTCATTTTTGTGCCTCTTGTGTTTTTCTTGCAGTTATTTGGGGCGTTGCTGCGAGGCTGCTGCGCTGACCTCTCCTACCTGAATCTGTCCAAGAACTCCTTCTCTCACAGGTGGGCATACAGCAGAATGTCTCTATCTTTCTCTTTTGTTTTTCTACATAAAAAAATCACGTTTTGGAGGAATTCCAGCCTAAAGGCACGGGAGAGAGTGATTATCATCATTAGCTTTTTTAAAATTTTCCTCTAGATTAGTGTTTTGCCCTGCACCACGCTGACAGAATTAGCGTATTTTCTGCCCGACATCCCTCATTTGTTCTGCCTTCCTGCATGTGTGTGTGCAGATCGGGTTGCTCCGTGCGCACATGTCTCTGTTTGCTAACAAGTTTTCACTCTGTCAAACGCTTGTTTGCATGCCCACGATTTTTCTCTTTCTTTCATTTTTTTTCTTTTTATGTGCATGTGTCTTTGTTGGCTGAATGCGTGTATCGTTGTTTACCTAGCTGGAAGGCAAGTGTGGTTCTGGCTCTCATCATGTCGTGTCCCACAGGGGCCCGGGAGCCTCCCTGCTCTGCATATTACATTACAGAATTACAGAGAGAGAGAGAGAGAGAGAGAGAGAGAGAGAGAAGTTGGTGAAAAATGAGTCTAATTTTAGGATGAGAATCATTGTTCCAATCCCCAGGTTCCCAAGCCTGCATTGTTGTGCTCGCTCCATTTGTTTCTTTAAATTGACATTTTCTCTTAGTTCTCTATTTGCAGCAGGTTGCAAAAACATTCTTTTTGTTTGGTTACATTGGAAATGAAAATTTATATGGATAAAAAAGTCAGTTTGATGTTAGTAACAGATGTAGCCAAAATAGCCCAGATTAATAAAATTAAACGGGGAAAATAAATTGTTTTAAATAATTCTAAAAAATAAAATACTGATAAGTGATGCGTGCCAATGTGCAACTGTTTAAAGCTGCAATCGGGAGTTTGAGAAAACCGTGGACTAAGAGTGTATTCACACCAGCCCTGTTTAGTCTGCTTTAATCAAACTCTAGTTTGTTTGCCTGGAAAGTCCGGTTTGTTTGGGGAGGTGTGAACGCATAATCGAACTCTGATTCGGACCAAAAAAAGCGAACTTTGGTGCCTGAAAACCTAGGTCTCAGTTTAGTTGAAGTGAACTCTGGTGCAGTTTGATTGCATGTGTGAACATCAAGTGGAGCGGAGACCGCTCCAAAAACAGTAAACGGATTATAATGCAGAGCATTCTGAGTAATGGCCTTCCAGTCCAACACTGAGTGGATGGTCAAAATGTAGAGAAATTATTGAGGGAAACCTTGTCGAGTCCCCCAGGAATTTATCCTAGGGTGCATCTCTGTCTCAAAGTCCCTGAACTGACTGCTAAAGTAATACTCCAGTGGTTTAATGTCAAACAGTCAAAGCCTAAAGCTTAGTTTACACTTCAATATGAGACAGAGGATCAGTGATTGTCTCATTTTGGACGTCTTTTTCTGACCGAGTATTGTAGTTCTGACCAATCACACATTGTGTGCCACAAGGTCTGCAGGACAGACTTCTGACTGGAGGCAATGCACACAACAGGGTGTCTGACAGATGGAAGTTACGCTTGTTTTTTGTCACTCAATAGTGTGAGCAAGACGTGACTAAAAGTATAAACCATCCTGAAATCTCAGTCTAGCTGGGAATCTCTACAAAGATTTAATTTGCTGTAGACAAGTGGCACATGTATAATTAGAAACAGCTGAAGTAGTTGTGCTATGGAGAGAGGGAAAAAAAAAGTTTTGTTGACTAGATCTTCAACTCATGGACCTAAAGAGACTTTCTCCCCCATCTCATTTTCACTCATCTTTTCCCTCTACATCCTCCACATTTCATCTTCCTCACCACCTTCTTTTCCTTCTTCACCTCCTCTTTCACCTTCTGTTCCTCCCACCTCCCGTTGGTCTTCTGTTATTTTGGCTCAGTGCTGCTGGTCAGACACTCCACTGTGTAGTGGTGACAACATGGACCGCGAAGCTGTGGCGGGCTGATAAGAACAGCTCCACTGCTGCTCATGAATATGGAATCAGACCCCTGTTTTGCCCCCATTGCACACCTACCTGAGCTTTAGAGAGACAATGAGAAGTCAGTGTAGATACTGTAACCCACACATGCACTTGTGCCTCGAAGTTGCTGATAAAGCTCTCTGGAGAGTGTAATATGAGAGAGACGGTGACACCGCATCTGCTTATGCGACAAACCCTGTTTCTGTATCTGTGGAGCCACGACAGGCTATATGCTAATCATTACAAATGGGCCAAAAAGAGATCTGGTGTCGCGCACTCTGAGAGGTTATCACTCTGTAATGCATCTGCCCCCCCCCCACTCGCTTTTATTCCAGCATCTTTATCTTCTTTTGTGTTTTATCTGTGTGAGGTGAATATTTGAAAATTTTAAAAGAGATACAGCCTTTTTTATTGATACTTTATTCTGCCATCACTGTATGTATGTTCACATAAAGATGCAGGCTTTACAGTTAACAAAAAAGCACAGTGCACTCTAAAAATGAAATGTTGGATTTACTTAACTGGTTCCACTTAACTGAGTTAAGTAAATTCAAAGCAACATACTCATGTTCTTTGGTTAAAAAACTGACATATTGCTTTGACATATTGCTAAAGCAATGTGATAATCCATCATGTTTATTTGTAGCTTGAGAAATATAATAAAAGTCCCACAGAGGGCTAGTTGGTCTACTGTAATGTTAACCAGGTGTATCTACAGTCCAGGGACAAAGCTTCAGCTTCATGAAAACAATATTCCTCCATAAAAAAAAAACTGGTTTCCTTCTAACATAATGGTATCTCCAACTTTTACTCTTCTACTCATTATATTTCTTAACTCCTTCCAAACAATCTATACATCTGAATTTATGTTTCGTTAGGGCTGGGTGTCGTTAAAAACCTCACGATTCAATTAATTTATAATTCTTTGGGTCACAATTCGATTAAATTTTGATTCAATTTCAATTTGATTCAATATTCCTTTAAATAATTTGATATAAATTTCCTAATAATTACACAAATAATTCATTAGAGTTCCTGTGGATCATTTAAAATAAATTAATTTCTTGCTATTTAAACAGAAATGGTATACATTAACATTTTAGAGAAATAACATATCTGCAAATAAAGCAGTCGAACAATAATACAGTCCTTACAGAGCTCTATAGTTTGTGGATCTATTTTATGGTTAGCTCGTTTTTTAAACTCAGCACCAACTGTTCAAACAACTCTGTGTAAAATTAAAAATGTTAAATTTTCTTGTGAGAATCCAAAAATAATCTTAGGGAGAAAACTTTCATTTTAGGAGGAGCAAGGAAATGTAGATATCAAACATAAACAGACGTAGACACACCTTGGATATAGTCTTGGTCGTACAAATTTTTATCTTTCTGTGTTAATATTTTTATTCAAGGACTAGAGTCCCCGATAAATATTTCAAGCTACTAATAAACATGATGGTTAATGAACTAAGTACCCTGCAGTGGCTAAACAGCTGTTAGCACAGCTTAGCCTACCTTTACACATGTTGATTGGTTTAGCTCTTTTTTTCCACAAACAAGAAAAATCCTCCATCTCCCTGAATGTCATCAGACTGCAGCCAGACCATCGTTTCTTTGTTTTTCAGACACTTTAGCTGGAGTTTACATTTATCTATTGTTGCTCTGCTCCTAAAATTTTGTTTTGACCAATGTGGAACAGCTAAGACCCGAGCGTGTGCGTTCAAGTCCAGAGAAAACTCCGATTTTTGAGTGTTACCCACACCGGACACAGGTTACTGCGTGACTGGCAGAGGTGTACGCTCTGAAAAATGATTTTAGTTTCAAATTTATTCAATATTTGAGTGAATGTGCTCAAGCACCCTTAAAACAAGGCTAGAATCGCCATTGCTCAGGTGTCCACATTGTAACATTAGATATTTACACAGATATGTTACACATGGCAAAGCTCTCTGTTTACAGGTCAATCTACGTTCCTACCATCACCTATGGTCAAGAATTTTGAGTAATGATCGAAAGAACAAGATCGTGGATACAAGCGATCGAAATTAGTTTTCTTTGCAGAGTAGCTGGACTCTCCCTTAGAGACAGGGTAAGAAATTCAGTTATCCGGGAAAAACTCAGAGAAGAGCTGCTGCTCCTCCACATCAAGAGGAGACAGTTGAGGTGATTCAGGGCATCTGGTAAGGATGCCTCCTGGAAGCCTCCTTAGAGAAGTGCATCAGTCATGTTCAACTGGGAGGAGACCTTGAGAAAGACCCATGTCTCTCGGCTGGCCTGGGAATGCTTTGGAGTCCTCCCAGAAGAGCTGGAAGAGGTGGCTGGGGAAAGTAAGGGTCTGGGCTTCCCTGCTCAAGCTGCTGTCCCCGCGACCTTACTTCAGATCAAGCGGAAGATAATGGTGGATGGATGGATGGATGAATGGATGGATGGATGGACATTACACACAGAGGCGCCTGCAGGATTTTATTGTAGGGTCCACACAAATCAATCATCGCACCAGGGATGCACGATATATAGGCATTAATATCTGTATCGGCCGATATTGGTCATTTTTTAGAATATTGGTATCGGTCCGATATGTAAAACTGGGCAGATATTAACGTCCGATATTGATTTCCCACTTTTTAGCTTTGAGTTTCTGCTTTGGTGGGGTGAAATGGTTGGTTGAGCGGCATCTGTTTGATCATGATAGTGATATTGATGCTGCAAAGCCAGGAATAACTGAAGTAGGGAGCCATGTTAGAGGCCTGGTCGTTTATTGACACAAGTGTTTGTGCGTTTATGTATAATATAATTTGTGTGTTTGTGTAATATCTGTAAATATTGGTTATTGGCCATAACAGCAATAATTATATTGGATATCGATATCGGCTGAAATTTTCATATCGGTGCATTCCCAACCGCACCTGACCCCAACCACAACACGCATCATGTGTGTCACACACAAAACCAGCACACTGCACCTGACCCAAGCCACAAACGCTCGTGGCACAAAACAGCAACGTGGCACCATGCATCTGTCATCAGCTGAATTCTGATTGTTCTGATTTAACATGAGGCCACACACACACAAGAACAGGATGGTCTCAGGGCTTAAAGTGGACCAGAAATCAGAGGAGCAGAGTGATTAGTCATTATATTCCCAAGCAGTTCCATTAGGGCTCTCATATCTATGAACCCGCAGTGCCAAACACGGCCACATGGAAAATAACTGGCTCAGCATTCAGAGAAAGGAAAGAGTAAAGCAGCCTTTTCTGTAATGATTCGTATCTGAGGTTCAGGTTTTAATACAAATATATTTCTTAAGCAGGTGATGTCTCTTTTTAGAGAATTATTATTCAGCCTTTACTATAAATGGTAAAAGTACAACTAAAAAAAGTGCAGCAGTAAAAAAAAAAAAAAAAGGATTTCCATGATGCACAGTTTTAAAAAAATACTTTTCCACACGAAAACAACAAAACAGCTGCCTGTAAAGATGTGGCAGGTAATCATTTCCTGTAAAACAAACCTCATCTTTCAGAAAGATGAATTCTTCCTACTCCCTCGCTCCCTCCTGCCACTCATTGCACCGTGCCGCTTCCTCCAGACTCCCTTCCTCACCCACCCGCTGTGGTGAATTATTTGTACAGTGGGGCACAGAAGTGGCAGATTGGCTGCCATGACAAGTGCTAAACACATCTGAAGCAGCGCTCTACATCCATCGTGTGAATGCACAGTGAGGCCCTCGCTCTGAGTCAGAGGAAAATTGAACATGCGAGTACACGTAAGCGGTCCTTCTCCCCCTGATGACAAGCTCATTTACTGCATTTGCCAAAGCAGATGGTCGGATGATTTGTTATTGTTACCTTTTAGGGGGATGGCAGGAATAAATGCCAACCCCAGTTCTTCATGGTGTCTGCTTGATGCAATGCTGACCTAAATGTCTGAGCCAGCATGTGTCTGCTTTCCTGTTCCTATACTGTATTTGTCTTCGCCTGCTTCTCTTACTCTTGTCAGTTCTCTGTTTGTTTGCTGCAAATGTTCTGCCACTATTTATCAGCTTTTTGTGACTTTAAGCCATATTCTCATTTTCTCTCTTACAGTCTCCTATCTGCTCTTGTTCTTTTGCCATTTTTCACACTTTGACTGTGCGGTTGTTACCTCTTTAACTTCTTTCTATTCTTGTCTCAATTTCTCTTTCACAGGAAAGCGAGAGACTCTCTGCCATCCTTCCGCCAGTTCTTCAGCTCAGCGTTCAGTCTGACCCATGTCAGCCTGGCCTCGATGAAGGTCCCACCTGATTCGCTGAGGTGAGTCACTGTAGCAGGACTTTAAACCTCTGCCCGCACGTCTGACATGCAAATTAAACTGCAGGTTGAGCCGAAATTCCTAACCTTATTATTGCCCACCTTTGTAAGGAAATATAGGATGATAATGTTTGTTTTTTTTGGGGTTTTTTTTTTCGGTGTTTGTGTGTAAGATAATCAACATAGAATGATCTTAGGCCCTGTTCAGAAATGAACCATCTCTGGAAATGTTAGTGTTTTTTCCAATGTTGATTGTGACAAGTCAACATGAAAAAAAAACATGTTTGCACCGTAAGACTGTGGTTGTTGAATCTGCTGTAGTCTCCATGCCTAGTCACTAGCTGGTGTTTGGATTTTTGTATTTCAACAACACAAGCATGTATGCAGATAGTTCAGTCTTGAGCATGAACAGTTACATAACATGCAGCAAAAATTGTCTGGCCCAGTCCTGGCCCACACAATGCACTAACACTCGGCTCAGATATCACAAAGAATGATAGCCCTTTGGTGGCCCAGATGTGGTTTGCCAGAGGTGGTCCATGTGTGGGTCAGCACACCAAAAACCAAACCACGACCAGGCCAGTTGTGGCATCGACAGATTTGGACTACATAAACCAAACCATAACTGGGCCAGTTGTGGCATGTCATCCTAAAAACAGTGCCATCATTGCCAGACCTGGCCCAAATTTAGTTGACAAGCAGTGCCACCTTGACAACAGATCTGTCCCACACCTGTCTGCTTTGTGGGAATACACAAACCTTTTCTGTAGACAATAGTTAAGGTTGGTTGCTCCTATATGTTAGTATTCTGCTATCCACCATTGTTACTATTGTTCATCAATTTGCAAACAGTTGTTTGTTTTGCACATGAGCAATTATACACTGCTGACAGGGTGATTTCCAAAAAACCTCCAATTTGAGACCTGAATTCAAAAAGCTTTAGTTTAATAGAAAATGGCCACTGTTCATATGTACACAAACTGCTGAAATGCAGCAGAAATACTACAGTTTCACTCAAAAACAGTATCTTACACTAAAACTCTTAATACAAAGTCTTTACATGAATATGTTGTTGTTCTACTGGCTGCTTTATTCTTCAGGGGTCGCCATAGCAAACAAACTTGCATGAAAGATTTGGAAATTCTTGTTTTATGCCAGATGCCCTTCCTGACAGCCTGGACTCAAATCTACAGACTCAAGACCACAACACTGACCCCCAAGCAACCGCAGGCCCCCCTAAGCATTTAATTGAATATAATGTTTGTAAATGTGTACATTTAAAAAAAAGTGTACATATAAATTTGTTGGTACCAAACCATACAAAATTGTTTATTTAGTCAAAGAAAAACATTATTTTTTGAAATGTAGCATAAGGATACTAGAAAAATATTTTTTTAAATTAAAATATCAGGTTTGGCCGATGAGGTGACCTGTGAAAATGGAGAGCCGTGTTCTCTCAAGTGACTCAGAATCCATATCAGAGCCAGCCACAGATCGAAAGAAGATTCTAAAGCACCATTAAAATCTAACTGATATGTTTAGTGCATGTACTGTATAAAGCTGGTCCCAAACTGGACAATACAATGGTCTCAAATGTGGATTGCTATCAAATTTATATTGCTTTCAATTTAAGTTAATGCTATACATTTTAAGTCATTTTGTTGATAAAGTAAAACAGGCATCAATACAAACCTACTATAAGGTACAACAGTGGCTATACTGTTTTGACCATTATATTAAAATATACAGTCCTGCCACTTGGTGTTTGAGCTGTGAGTGAAAAAGATGGCAAATTAGAGGGAGGTTGTTATGGTGGAGTCAATAAGAAGATCATCCCATGCTTGCACATTGCCACACCACCCAGTGGTACATTTTTTCTGGGTTTTTCCCTATGACCTTTTCACAGTCTTGATTGTAACTTAGACAGGAGGTCTGCATTCCTAGTTCTGCTTCGACTTCTCAACAACCAAACAGACCTTCATGCCAGTATCTTGGCTTGATCTGATAACACATAATTATAAGAAAAGGATTAAGGATTAAGAGATTTTAATGTTTTTTTTAGTGGCCTATTGGTCCCTATGTGTATATACACTTTTAAAAATGAAATGGCATAATTATTAATTATTGTAATTAATTTCAGGGACTCCCAAGGTACAGCTCACAGACCCCAGGACTACAGTTTGAGAACGTCTGAACAGAGCAACCATTGAGCTATTTTTTTTAATAATGGCCTGTTTCTATGTATGGCTTGTAAAATTGTATTCTAGGTGTTGCACATCATATGGTTATTCACCTCCACCCCCAAGGCACCCACCTTGGACTACTTTGTACCCACTATGGT
>JARVJO010000431.1:3027236-3047858 GCA_031762555.1 Cynodonichthys magdalenae | reverse complement strand
CAAGTAGGTGTGTATGCCAAAAACACTGTCCCACATTGTAGGGAATACCAGCCCACACACACCCATGCACACACATACACTCGAGCGTTAGAGGACTGCTGCTGCCTGACAGCTGATGTGTGACGATGGTGTTCTGGGGAAAAAATATCTGCTCAAATCAACACAATTTAATTTGACGTCACACATTCAGGTATTTTTAGAACTAATCGTTTCTGCCTCAAAGCAGAAGTGAGTTCAAAGAGAATCTAGTTTGATTGACAGCTTCAGGTTACAATTTGTACCTTAAAGGGGCGCACACGTATTAATTGGATGGATTTCATTCACACAGTTTCCAACAACCACTTGAGTCTGAGCTGTAGATTCAACTGTACACACACACACACACACACACACGCCCCCCACACCCCCACATCCCCCCCACACACACACCCACACACACATCCTTGTACAAGCATCGAACTAAGGACTTTGTATTGACTGCCATTCATTTTTGTAACTGTATTTAAACTCACACCATACAACTAAACCAAACTAGTAGAGTGTAGTAGAGCTGCAAAAACAGTGAGGACTGGGAAAATGTCCTCCCTTCCAAAAATGACCTCACTTTGTTGGTTAAAAACATATGATGGTCCTCACTCTGTAGCAGAAAGAAAGTACACACACATGAACATAAGTGACAACTCTCACAGGTGGATTTTATTTGGCAGAATCTGAGCAGATAACATGGAGAGAGATTTTCTTGAGTTTTACCAGAAGAAATCAAAGATGTGGAGTATTTGTGTATCTGTGTGCTGAGATTCCCTTCACACACACACACGCACGCACACACATATCAGTATCTTTTTATATCTTAAATTTGGTTGTGAACAATTTGTGACTAACAACAAATGCAAAAACACATATTTGATGTGTTTCTATACAAAGAAAAATATGCAAAAAACGACATGTTTGCTTATCTTCTAGTTTATTAACAGCTAAAATAGCTCATTTAGGGGTTCTTTACTTCAATGGATTCCCTTCCTGTGATAGCACAGACATCATGTAGACAATCACTCTGAAACCCACTTCTGCAAGAACACTGAAATAAAAAAACTTCTGAACTGATTCACCACAGTTACTGTGGACAGACAGTGAAGGTCACGTTAACCTCAGCCAGTAAACAGATAAAACACAGAACTCTCTCCTGGCCTCTGGATCAAATCTGCTCATTGTGTTACCTAAAATCTTTGGGCCTATTGAGGATTTCATCTTGCACTCTGATGTGCGAACAGACAAAATCAAGACACAGGCTGAGAGAAAAATCTAAATCTGTTAGGTTTAAAAGCTGCATTTCCCCTAAGGTGTCCCATATTCATGTGAATGTGTGGAACTGTGTGTTTGACTTTAAAGCCTGCAGGATGTGCTGTAAAGACACTGATTGGGAGGGGGGGACTGTGGTAGCACGGTGGTCAGTGCTGCGTTCTTGTAGTCTTGAGGCTGCAGGTTTGAGCCCAGGTTGCATCAAAAAGGGCAACACAATAACCAAATCTGTGGAGCAGCCGAAAGAAAAACAACATCAGAGCATTGAAGTCCATGCAGGAAAACATTCAGTCTAATAATGTTTTAACCAGAAGGACAGTGCGTTAATGTGGTCTACAATGACGGAGTTGTCTGATGAGGATATGATGTTTCTTTTGTTTTTTTCTGCAGCCTTTAAGTAGACTTTGTGTAAACACAGTAAGTTGATGCATCAGTGATTAATTTAAATCCAACAGAACAAGCAGAAACATTTATTTTCACCTTTAACCCGCAAAAAACATCAGTGATTGCTCTACAGAGAAAACCCAGTTGGAAAAATTAACTCATATTTTCTTTCAATGAAATGACTGAATGAGCAACCAAAGCCCCCTTCACAAATGCTGCTATGCTGAAGGACAAATCCATATTTATACAAGGAGTAAAATGTAACATGTAACATGAATTTAAAAATATTTTTTTACATTCCAAGTTTCTACTTTCATGTTACAGGATATGCATGATTTCTTTGCATTAATGAAGGTGTAGAATAAAAAATGGGATGTTCAAAATGGTATGTCTGAATAAATGCAGGAATCCACTGGATTTCTCTCAAAAGCTTTATTCTCATCTCTGACTCCAATCAGTTTAGCAGTACATATCACAGGCCTCTGCTCAAGACCTCGAGTCAAACTAAAAACAAAACCTCCCAGTCTGTCCAGACTGGATCTGCACAGAAACTCAAAAACAACTCCTTCTCCTACTAGAAACATCAAAATTATAACCTCTTATTATAACCTCTAGTCTCTTTCTGGTTACACCCCTGAAGGTGGTACCTTTTACATCAGACGTAGAACGTAGCTAACTTTTGTTTACAGACAGAAAGAACACTAATACCACACAGAGACCAACTCTGTCTGTTTTAAACTTACTGCTGCAATGAAAAAGAAAGTGTAAAATATTAAACTGCATCAAACATTCAGTTGATCAATTACAAAATTTCCTTCAAAGGGACTATGTTTATAATAGAATCTTTATAAGTATTTCAAAGTCTTTATATTACTGTATTTATTGTCAAATCACAATAGCAAAAGTATTTAACTTAGATTTTATGTGAAAAATCAACACAAAGTAGCACAAAGCTGTGAAGTAGAAGGAAAATGAATCATGGTTTTCAATGTAAAATTAATAAAAATCTGAAAAATGTTTGGCCGCCTCTATGTAATTTAATTTTTATAAATCCTGCTGTTCTCTGAAGGCTTCAGTGGTTTGTCACAGAACATTAGTGATTAAAGAGCATCATGAAGACCAAGGAACACAACAGACATGTCAGGGATAAAGGTGTTGACATTTAGTACAGCTTTAGATCATAAAACAATATTCTAAGCTTTGAACAGCTCACAGAACTGCTGTTCAATCCATCATCTGAAAATGGACAGAGTAAAGAACAATTGCAAATATGTGAAGACATGACTGTCCACCTATACCAGGGGTCTGCAAGCTACGGCTCTGGAGCCAAATGTGGCTATCTGCAGCAGCTCTTTGAAGCTTTGACCAAAACTAGCACAGGATTGATTTTTGTGTGTGTGTGTTTATTGTAATTAATATTGGTTTAGATTTTTTTGCTTACACTTTTTTACCAGTCACACAAGGAAACATATTACATTATGTTATATTAAAGAAATTATTGAAAATAAAGAACAGCACAGACAAAATAAACCATTTTCATTTTCAGGTTTTGCATTGTTCTCAAAAAAATAAAATAAAAAAATAACATACTACACTCCCGTCCCAGTGTCCATATGTGGTACTGCAACCACCAAGATTAATTAAAGTCCAACAGAAGTTCAAGCTCCCACAAGTTTTTAGCTCCACAGCCAATAGTTGACAGTTGTGTGATTCAATAAAACCATGATGAGTGTGTTGGACAGGATGCAAATGAAAATTTGGAAACAGTCTGTAGACTGGATAATGTGCATAACATATGATGACGTCATCAACAGTCACTTCTCCGGCGTAAACAAGGGTTTTCACCTTTGCTCGTGGTGGGATGCGGTGATGTCGCTCCCCGGCATCAGTTCCAGCAGGGAATATTTCCTTAAATGTTTTGGCTAGGAGCAAATTTTCTTTCTCGGTCCTCCAACAATGTGGTAAACAAGATATCTACGAGGGTTTTAACGGCCTCGTTCCTTTAGTTTGGTCACTGCCAAATCAGGATTTTTTTCTTTTTTGATTCGTTCTGGACAGTGCGGCTGCTGCTACACTCTGCTTCTTCAGCTGAACTGATGAAGAACGTGACAGGGGGGCATGGGCGTTTTTAAAGGTGAGTCAGAGTAGTGTGCACAGGTGCTTGGAGTTTGTAATTAGTAGTGGGGGGTGGAGGCAAAAAAAAAACGTTTGGATGATTGTGCAACCACAAGTTGTCACAACAAAAGGAGTGAAATATGTTGGTTAGATCATGCTAGTTTGTTGACCACTTCAGTAATCCAACTTCCAGCCTTACTGTATCATCTTTTTTTCTCATATCCATCAGGATTTTTTTAATACCTGCAAGACAATTTGCTAAGAAGAGATATGACAAATTCATTAGATAACAATGAAAATTTAAAGAAATGTTTTCAATAAATTTGGTATAAATTATATATATTTTTTTTCTTGTTTACATGTGTATGGTATTTCTATACCCTAAAGTGTAAAAGTAATTGTGAATGTTCAAATTCACCATATACTTTTAGCTGTATAAAATCACCCCGGGATAGGATCCATCCCTTCAACAAACTGAAACTGGCCCGAGGGCCACCAGTTGATAATCACAGTTGTAGCCTGTTTTGCTGCTCTGGACACATTTTATTAGTAAGCCAAGAAGAAGAAATTGCTCTTTTGATTGTAAAGGTTGCAGACCCCTGACCTAAACTGACAGGCCAGGCAAGGAGAGTGAAAATAAATACCCATGTTTGTTAACTTAACTACGTCTTTAGAATCAGATAGGCAGCACAACAAATGTTTGAATGCTAAAAAATGTGAGGGAGAGTGCATACAACCACATCACACAGCGCTGGGCTGAAATGACGATTTATTTCTCTTTCTCGTGCATTCCGCCAAGATTTCAGGAAATACAGTTCAATTTAACACCTTTCTTCAAGACCTGACTCCACCTAATTTCATTACATCATTGGGGGCCAGTGTAAAGGCTGGAGGCTGGTCCACATACAATCTTCCTGGCCTAATGTAAAAGAAATGACTTTATTATGTGTTGTGTTTCCAGGCATGTATCTAAACTAAAATCATTTTAATCATAAAAAAAAAAAAATCACACAATAGCTTATAAAAGTATATCAAAATTCACCTAGAAAAAACCACAGAATGTGTAGTGTTTTTTAAAATCAGTAAATTAACAATCCCAATAAATTTCTTCAAAAGCGTTAATCTGAGATGCAGCCAAGAAGTCTATGGTAACTCTAAAGGAGCTGCAGAGATCTATGGGTCAGGTGTGAAAACTATTTGTCATGCTTTCCACAAATCTGACAAAAAGAAAAGAGTTTTTGACAGAAAGCAAGAAGTCCAGTTTGCTACAAGCTATGTGGGAAAAGGTGCTCTGCTTACGGCTGCGTCACATGGCAAGATTTTAAAACAGTTGGACAATTTTCAAAGACGGAGAAACACCACACGTGAGGATAAAAAAATCATGGATATACTACGTTGGGTCCTACAGTGTGTGGTGTACAGCCACACGGCAAGAGACAACACAACCCACACAAAATAAATTTCATTCATGACCATTCCAATGTCAGATGTGAAAACACGCAAGCCTTGCAAGTATTTAGATGGCAGAGGAAAAATCTCACGTGACTTCCAGAGAGATGTGAGTTAAAAAAAAAAACATTTGCAGCTAGGAAGAAACAATATTGATCGTTTGGGGACTATTTTTACCAGAGGAAAAGCCATTCTATAGGACTTTTAACGTCCAGCGTACTTTCTGGTGAATAATAACAGTTTTTTTTATGTCTGCTGTGACTCTCCTCCGTGTTTACTTTACCTTGCTTTCTAATTGGCTGCACATCTATTCAACAGGCTGTGAGCTTGTTTGTTCTCGAGTGAACATTACACACGATGTGACATCAGGCCAAAAAAATCAAACATGTTTAATATCCCCAATTTAAGATCGGAGCGGTCCCGATGTCCTTCCGAGTCGACTAGATCACTCTTAACTCACCACCCACAGCAGGAATATCTGCTATGATTATCTTTAGAGCCATCATGATAATCTGGACATCCAAAAGATTGTCGGAAGGGTCAAAATTCGGCACAATTATCCTGCCGTGTGATGCAGCCCTTAGATGAGACCTAAACTGAACTTTTTGGTCTAAATGTAAAACTGTGTGTCATGTAAAAATTAACACTAAACATCACCTCAAACACACCATCCCCACTGTCAAACACAATGGGCCAGCATCATGCTGTGGGGATGCTTTTCTTCAGTAAGGACTGGAAAAATGAATGAAGCTAAATACAGGACAATCCCGAAAGAAAACCTGATAGAGGCTTCAAAAGACTTGAAACTGGGGTGGAAGTTCATCTTTCAGCAGGACAACCTGAAACACAAGCTACAAGTGAAAAGTTTACATCAAAATACACTCTAGACCAACCACAAACTCAAGGCCTCAATGCAACAAAAGGTGAAAGATAATACTTGTCCAGCCACTCAGCTTTTGGCTTTCATCAACTATGGCCTATTAAGCAATTTAGTTTAATAGACCTGTATTAACATCCCAAAATAAAGTTGTTATAAATCCAGCATTGACCATAATGTACATCTCCAAATTACGCATGGGAATTCCCTGTCAGAAAATGGGAGAGTTCAGACTTCAAGATGGCAGCTACTCACCACAACTCAACATTGAGTAAAACTCTCTTACTTTTACTTTTAATAGTATTTCTGTATTATTTATTTCACATTTAGTCAGTTGAACATTTTTAGTACGTTACAGATTTTCTAAGAGGACATGTTACAACACTGTTTCTATGTACGAAATACCACGTATAGCTCAGTTATTGTTTGTTAACAGTGTTCAGCCGTAGCAATGAGATGAGGAACATGGCTTTTCTTGCTAAGTCAAAGTTAAACAAGAAATGTTGAAGTTAATTACAACTGGCCCTTTGAGGACCACTATAATGCTCATGTGGCCCTCAGTTAAAAATGAGTTTGACACCCCTGCTCTATCACATAAAAACCCAGTAAAATACTTTGAAGTTTATGGTTGTAGCATTGCAAAATTTGGAAAGGTGCAAGGAGTATAAATATGATTTCATGCATGGTATATTATTATATGGTGAGTGTTAATTACAGAATGCTACCCCCCCAACCCCCCCCCACCCCGGCTGCCCTTCACATCTTCCATTTAAACCAACTCCAATCCACCATAGACATTTTGCTCCTGCTAAATGTGTATGTGTTTGTGTGTCTCATCTAATCTCAGAGCTGAAATTCATCCAGTTGTACACAACTGGGGACAAAACACTCCCCAATCCCCTGTCCTGAACGAACAAACACACACTCTCCTTCCCGTCTATCAGTGACATTAGGAAGCATCAGTGTTGTCCATGAAGGAAGACAGCCTCTCGTTCTTTGTGATCATTCATTCATGAGCTGAGAGAAAAAGACAAGATGCTGCAGCAGTGATCCAGTGTTTGGCACAGACACAAGGAGTGAATGAGAGAGGAGGACCGAGACAAATGTGGGGACAAATGAAGGAGGAATGGAGATGAATGGAGGTGAAAACAGCACAGATAATAGTCACTCATTGGAAAGCGCTGGGTGTTTTTCTGAAGTATAAGGGTGGAATACTAAAGTGTTCTTCACTTTCAGTACTGATCTCCCATCACCATCACAATTTTGTTGGTTTTTTTCATCACTACATCAAATAAAAATGCTTTATTCATTAATGGATTTGTACATCTTTTTTTTACCGGCTTTTCTTTGCAGGGGAGTTGTTTCTCCTCTCCCTGGGCTGCAACCTTATCGTGGTGGAGAGGTTTGAGTTTCCCAATGATTCTAGGAGCTATGTTGTCAGGGGCTTCATGCCCCCGGTAGGGTCATCCAAGGCAAGCAGGTCTTAGGTGAGGGATCAGAAAAAGTGCAGCCCTATGATGAGTGACACACATGGACTTGGAGTTCCTGCACCGGACGTGGGTCACCGGGACCCCACTGTGGAGTCAGGCCTGGAGGTGGGGCACATTGGCGAGCACCTGGTGGCCAGGCTTTCACCCATGGAGCCCGGACGGGCAGAGCCCGGAGAGGAGACGTGGGTCCCCCTTCCCATGGGCTCACCACCTGAAGGAGTGGCCGTAGAGGATTGGGTGCAATGTGTGATGGGCAGTGGTCGAAGGCGAGGACCCTGGTGGTCCGATCCTCGGCTACAGAAGCTGGCTCAAGGGATGTGGAATGTCACCTCTCTGGTGGGGAAGGAGCCTGAGCTAGTGTGTGAGGTTGAGAGTTTCCGACTAGATATAGTGGAACTCACCTTGACGCACCGCTCTGGCTCTGGAATCAGTCTCCTTAAGAGGGGTTGGACACTCTTTCACTCTGGATTTGACAATGCTGAGAGGCACTGAGCAGGAGTGGGCATACTTATTGCCCCCATCTTGGTGTCTGCATGTTGGAGTTCACCCAGGTGAATGAGAGGGTATCCACCCGCTGCCTATGTGTGGGGGGGATGGGTTCTGACTGTTGTTTGTGCCTATGCACCTAACAGCAGTTCAGATAACCCACCCTTTTTGGAGTCCTTGGAGGGGGGTGCTGGAGAGCGCTCCTGATGGGGACTCCCTCGTTTTGCTGGGGGACTTCAACGCTCAAGTGGGCAAGGACAGTGAAACCTGAAGGGGTGTGTGTGTGAAGCCCCCCCCCCCCCTTGTTACTGGACTTCTGTGCTCGTCATGGATTGTTCATAACGAACACCATGTTAAAGCATAGGGTGTCCAAATAGGCTCCTGGAACCAGGACACCCTAGGCCGCTGTTTGATTATCGCCTTTGTTGTTGTTTCATCTGATCTGTGGCCGCCTATCTTGGATACTCGGGTGAAGAGAGGGCGGAGCTGTCAACTGACCACAACCTGGTGGTGAGTTGGCTTCGATGGTGGGGGTGGATGCTGGTTAGACCTGGCAGACCTAAATGTATAGTGATGGTCTGCCGGGAACATCTGGCAGAGTCTTCCGTCAGACTGGGCTTCAACTCACACCTTTGGGAGAACTTTAAACACATTCCGGGGGGGCATTGAGTCAGAGTGGGTCATGTTCCATGCCTCCATTGTCAATGGAGCTTACTGGAGCTGTGGCTGCATGGTTGTTGGTGCCTGTCATGGCGGCAACCCTTGAACCGGCTGGTGGACACCGGCAGTGAGGGATGCTGTTAGGCTGAAGAAGGAGTCCTTTTGGGTCTTTTTGGGCTGTGGGACTCCGAAAGCAGCTGATGGGTATCGGCAGTCCAAGTGAATTGTGGCTCGGGTGGTGGCTGAGACAAAAACTCGGGCATGACAGGAGGTCAAAGAGGCCATGGAAAAAGACTTTCGTATGGCTTTGAGGCGATTCTGGTCAACCATCCGGTGTTTTAGTTGGGGAAAGTGGTTCGCCACCAACACTATTTATAGTGGGGATGGTGCACTGCTGACCTCAACTGGGGACATTGTGGGTCGGTGGGCAGAACACTTCGAAGACCTCCTCAATCCCACCGGCATCTTCCCATGAGGAGGCAGCGCATGGGGATCCTAGGTCGAACTAGCCAATCTCTGGTGCTGAGGTCACCAAGGTGGTTAAAAAAACCCTCAATGGCAGGGCACCTGAGGGGGATGAGATTTGCCAGGAGTTCCTAAAGGCTCTGGATGTTGTGGGGTTGGGTTGGTTGACACGACTCTAAAATATTGCTCGGACATCGGGGCAGTTCCCCTGGATTGGCAGATTGGGGTGGTAGACCCCCATTTAAAAAGGGGGAATGCAGAGTGTGTTCCAACTACAGGAGGATCACACTCCTAAGCCTCCGTGGTAAAGTCTATTCAGGGGTCCTGGAGAGGAGGGTTCGTCAGATAGTAGAATCTTGGATTCAAGAAGAGCAGTGTGCTTTTCATTCTAGTTGTGGAACACTGCACCAGCTCTACACACCCTCAGCAGGGTCCTAGAGAGTGCATGGGTTTTCGTGCAACCAGTCTACATGTGTTTTGTGGACTTGGCGAAGGCATTCAACTGTGTCCCTTGGGGAGTCCTGTGGGGTTGCCAAGCCCTTTGATATGGACTGTTAGGTTCCTGTATGACTGGTGTCAGAGTTTGGTCCGCATTGCTGGTAGTAAGTCAGACTCATTAGGTGCAGCCAAGGTGTTGAGGGGATCTGTTTTGGTGACCTTAGGATTGCATTTCTGCTTTTTTGAGGATGATGTGGTCCTATTGGCTTCATCAGATCCTGATCTCCAGCTCTCACTGGAGCAGTTTGCAGCTGAGTGTGAAGCTGCTGGGATGGGGATTAGTGCCTCCAAATGTGAGACAATGGTCTTAAGCCGGAAAAAGGGTAGGGTGCCTTCTTCGAGTCGGGAAAGATGTCCTGCCCCAAGTGGAGAAGTTTAAGTATCTCTGGGTCTTGTTCACGAATGAGGTAAGAATGGAGCAGGAGATCAATAGGTGGATTGGTGCTGCATCTGCAGTGATGTGGGTGCTGTACCGAGTTGTTGTGGTGAAGCGAGAGCTGAGCCAGAAGGCTGAGCTCTCGATTTACTGGCCAGTCTACGTTCCTACCCTCATCTATGGTCACGAGCTTTGGGCAGTGACCGAAAGAACAAAATCGCAGATACAAGCGGCCAAAATGAGTTTACTGGATCAAGAACTGAAAATAAAACCTAAAGGTGCAGACAGATCAATGTGCATTAGATTTGTAAAAAAAAAATCAGTCTATTACAATGTAAACATTATTAATTAGGTTGTGGCCTAACTCTGTGTCACATGATGCACCATACTTCTAGAGATGGTACTTGTCATGTGAAGACTGATGAGTCTTTCCAGGAGATGAAAGCAGATGTGATGAAGCTAATAAAACAGCACACGAGGAGCGTGATGATGATGATGTGAAACTAATGTTAGGATGCTGAGGTGAAGGATGAGAATTGTCACACTGGACTGATGGGATGGAATGGCACCAGCATCTTTCTGAACAAATGTGAAGACATATGCTGAAGGAGAGGGGTTGTTACACTGATGTCTGCTTGAGTAAAGTATGAAAAGACACAAAATCAGCACTCTTGTCATGTCCAAACATGGTGGTAATGATGCAGAATCAGTTGACGTGAAAGGAGAAGCTGGCTCCATGGCTCAATCTGGACAATAATATCGTCACAGATTTCCGTCACTTTGAACGTAGCCAGGACAAATTTCTGGGAAAAAAAAATAAAAAACTCTGGTTGTTTTCTGTTGTGGCCTTGTTAAAGCCACCCAGTCTGCCCAAAATGGGATGCTACTTCCAACAAACCAAACAAACCCTTTTATCCAATCAGAGCAGAGCAGGGCATGTCAGTAAAGCCAGGTGAACCAGTCGGCAGGAGCAGCAGTCCTGAGTGACTAGACCTCTCCTCTCCTCCCTCACTTCACTCCCGGAACTTTGGTATCTAAAACCTAACTTTATATTAAATATTTGTTCTCAGAGCACCGTCATCCAACAGATATGTCTAACTTTGCACATGTGACCAAGCTCCTTGTGCAAAGGCTGCATGTGACGAGCAACATTCAAACAGTTTGTTCGTCAGGCTTTTGATCTCATATCCTACAACATTTCACAAGTTATAAAGTGTTCTGACAATGGAGAATACTACAATAACGTAAGCACCAAGTATAAACACCTCCATCGCTAACGAGGATGCACGCATTCCATACAAGAGTAGCTACCTAAAGTGCGAACTGAGCCCGAACCGAGCAGAGATGGCTCCCATGGGAGTGTGCCATAGTGCGCACATGCTGGAAGTCAGATTTGTTTACTGATGAACAAGTGTTTGCCCCATGTTAAAGCAAAGATGAATCACTGTTTTATGTTTAAACCCTCCTTGTCATTGTCAGGAGAACATCACCATGTTCTCTAGGAGACCGTGTTTCAAATGTTTTTGTAGTTTATCATATCCATAGATGTCCTGGTAAGCAAGCAGGGTTTGACAGCATGTTTTTTTTTATTGTTTTGACAGAAAAAATATATATATATAGTCGAATTATCTATATTGTAAAATGAAAAAAAATAATCAAGATTTTTTTTGTCTATACCACCCAGCCTTAGTGGGGCAATACCTGGACAGGTCACCAGTCTATGACAGAAAACATGAATCTAATTTCAGTCTGTGTGAAGTGAATTTTGAGCTAGTTCTTTAAGCTTGAACTTCCTGACATCTAAAAAAAAGTTGGGATTTAATCATAGTTTAATTATTGAAATCGAGTTTGAATTGAGTAATATTGGTAATAATTCCATTATATCATGCATGTCACATAACACAAAGGTCACAATATGAAGAATTGTGATATTAGGCTTAGCAAACTTAAAACCCTAAAAATATGTAGCTTAACTTATTTTGACCTGTTCGACATATTAGGAGGCAAGAGACATTCTGTGACTCCTCCTGCTGCTGCTCTCAGATTGACTGACAGGCAGCATCAGAGCAGTATTTTCGAAGGTTATATGGCAGTATGAAATTGATCAACACCGCACAACCCAAAGTGATATATTGCGTTACTGTATGAAAGACAATATATGGTCTTTTTATTCTCCAAAATATTATTTTAAAAACTCTATATAAAAGGAGCATATCATGCAGTACATGCATTTAAAATCTGAATAAATTTTGTTTATTTTTATGTAATCAGAAGAACACTCAACAACACTGCATTTGTAGTTCACATTTCTTCTTACAATGTTCATCTATTAAACCTCAATTCAAATTCGATACAAAATCAGGAAATTAAATATCGCAGATTAAGTGCATTAATGTTTTTGTACACCCCTAATGTCGAAGTGGAGAAAGGTTTCTTCTGTCCTGGTACAAAATGAAAAGATAAAATTTAATGCCACTTGTTGGGGTGCTTAATGTCAACATGAAAACCTTTACACAAGTAATTCATTATTTACTCACTCCTGGATGTAAAGACACAAACCTTCACATGCTGTGATTGAGGAGGAACTAACACAGGCCTAAACAAATCCACAGTAATTCTTCTGTGGTTCACCTGCAACATTATCGCTGTAGGAGGTTCATTTAAAGTTTTTGTACTCACTGTTTGTTTGGATTTTAAAAAAGTGCTGAAAACCAATTTACATACCTTACACTAATTAAAACAGAATAATCCTGAAATCTGATCAGCTCTGAAAAGATTCTGGCAAACCATCTGGCTGCTGAGGTGGGGAAGGCAGCACTTTACTAACACTGTGATCAGTGAAAATGAGGTGCTGTTGACTGGTTTTTGGGGTTGGTCTGTCCATCACTGGGGCTGAGGTCTATGAGGTAGTTAAAAAAGTTCTGCGGTGGCAAAGCTCCGGGGTCGGATGAGATCTGCCCTGACTTCCTTAAGACTCTGGATATTGTAAGGCTGTCTTGGTTGACATGCCTTTCCAACATCGTGTGGACATCAGAGACAATGCCACTGAATTGGCAAGACTGGGGTTGTGGTTCCCCTCTTCATGGTAAGGTTTATTCAGGGGTAATGAAGAAGTATGTCTGATTGATGATCAAACTTCAGATTTAGGAGGAACAATGCAGGTTCTGTCCTGGCCATGAAACACTGAACCAGCTCTTTACCCTTACTAGGGCAAGGGTCCTGGCAAGGGCACGACAGTTTGTCCATCCAATTTACATGTGTTTTGTGGACTTGGGGAAGGCATTTGACTGTGTTCCTCGAGGTACACTGAAGGGGGGGCTCTGTGAGCTTGCTATCTTGGGTTTTTGTTCAGCAGTGAGGGAAGAATGGAGCATGAGATTGACAGACAGATCGGTGCAGCTTCTGCAGTTTTGAGGACTCTGTACTGGTCTGTTGTGGTGAAAAGGGAGCTGAGCGGTATGGTTATGGTGAGTGGGAATGGATAGAGAACTCAAATGAGCAGGGGCATTGTAAGATGGCCCATTGCTCTTCCCGAAATGTAACTAAGCTTTAATCAAACCTTTGCGTTCTTCGGATGAAGAACAGAAGGTTAGAAACACTCTGAGCTACTACACTGAGCTGTAAAGTGAAGCTTTCTGTGTACCGAGCAGTCTACACTCCAACCCTCACATCCTTAGTGACCAAAAGAACAAGATCACAAATATAAGCAGTCAAAATAAGTTTTCTCTACAGGGTAGCTGGACTCTCCATTAAAGACAGGGTGAGAAGTTCAGTTATTCGGGAAAGACTCAGAGTAGAGCCGCTGTTCCTCCACATCTAGAAAAACCAGTTGAGGTGGTTTGGGCATCTGATAAGGATGCATCCTTGATGCCTCCCTAAGGAGGTGCTTCAGAAATGTCTGACTGGGAGGAGACCCCGGGGAAGACCCAGAACATGCTGCAGAGACTCTAGCCTCTTTCATAAGTCAAATCCGCATTATCGCCGTACAGACCTGTCCGGCTTTAATCCCCCCCGGGTCATTCAGAAGACCACAGGTGAAGGTGGGCAGGGCCCGCTCACAAGAACGCGTTCATAAATGAAGCTTGTGTACGTTTTGTCTCCTGACATGCGTGTTCTGTTGCATGATTGACTTGTGTCAGTATGACTCGGTTGGACGGGGAAGAAGATGATGCTGCAGACTGATGGATGACAACACAAGGACGGAGGAAAACAAGAAGAAGGGCGTGAAAGAATAGACAGATAAAAGGATGAGTGAAGCTGTCAGCATGTTCACTGCTGTACAGATGATTAAATAGCTTTCAGCACGTCAACATGCACCCAGACTAACAAGTTCCTCTAACAGACACACACACACACACACAAATGTCTTCCAACTTCTCCTTGACATTGAGGCTATTCGACAGCAGGAGAAAAGCTGATAGGAAACAGAGGGATGAAAAGGGAATGCATATCTCTACCAAGACACACAAATACATTCATACACACTGTGTTCACAGTCAACATTTATCCCATCGTGTATGTAAACACTCAATCATCAGTGAGTGAACTAACACCAGGTCAAAGAAACACTGCAGATTACTGATTACTATGGATCCTATAAATTGTTTAAATGTGACATTTTACTATAAATAATACACTTTTCTAACAAAGAACACAAATTCAAAACGGTAATGTAGAAAACCAGTGATACTCTTAATGTAAACTTTACTATAACCTGCCTGTCTGTCACCTACAACATGAAACCTGTTTCCATCAGGGTCTCAATGAAATTGACTGGTTTTACAGATAAAATAACTTCAGACAAATTACACAAACACAGATTAGAACCACTCAGACAGGAGACAACTCGTATGATGGAGGAGACTGCAGTAATGATGTAACAGCCATGAGGAGTCATTTTTATGTTAGCTGGAGCTACATAACTGTGGTGGCCATATTGAATTAGACTGACTCTGATAGTTCATCAGCTGTAAAGGTAAATGCAATGATTCATTTTAAGTCCCAATAGAATCCATCCAGTGTTTCATGAAATATTTTGTGAGAAGATAAACTAAAACCCTCTCCCTGGGCTGCCACCTTATTGTCATGGAAAGGTTTGAGTTTCCCAATGATCCTAGAAGCTATGTTGTCAGGGGCTTCATGCCCCCAGTAGGGGCACCCAAGGCAAAAAGGTCCTAGGTGAGGCATCAGACAAAGTGCAGCCCAGAGACCCCTTATGATGAGTGGCAACATTAGACTAAGTGTTCCCTTGCCCAGACACGGGTCACCAGGGCTCCACTCTGGAGCCAGGCCTGGAGGTGGAGCATGTTTGGGAGCACCTGGTTGCTGGGCTTTTGCCCATGGAGCCTGGCTGGGCACAACCCGAAAAGGAGACGTGGGTCCCCCTTCCCATGGACTCACCACCTGTGGGAGGGGCCATAGGGGATTGGTTGCAATGTGTAATGGGCAGTTGAAGGCAAGGACCCTGGCAGTCCAATCCTCAGCTACAGAAGCTGGCTCTAGGGACATGGAATGTCACCTCTCTGGTGGGGAAGGAGCCTGAGCTGGTGTGTGAGGTTGAGAAGTTCCGTCTAGATATAGCTGAACTCACCTTGACGCACCGCTTTGGCTCTGGATCCGGTCTCCTCGAGAGGGTTTGGACACTCTTTCAGTCCTGGAGTTGCCCATGCTGAGAGGTGCAGAGCAGGAGTGAGCATACATATTGCCCCCATCTTGGTGCCTGTACATTGGGGTAGCAGAGAGTAGCTTTCCTTCGCCTACAGGGGACGGGTTCTGATTGTTTTTCGTGCCTATGTGCCTAACAGCAGTTCAGATTAACCACCCTTTTTGGAGTCTTGGAGTTTTTGGGGGCTCTCCAGATGGGGACTCCCTCATTTTGCTGGGGGACTTCAACGCTCAAGTGGGCAATGACAGTGAGACCTGGAGGGGCTTGGATGGAATGAATGGACCCCCTGATCTGAACCCGAGCTGTGTTTTGTTATTGGACTTCTGTGCTCGTCATGGATTGTCCATAACAAACACCATGTTCAAACATAGGGTGTCCATATGTGCTCTTGGCACCAGGACACCTTAGGCCACAGCTCGATGATCACCTTTGTTGTAGTTTCATCTGATCTGGGGCCACATGTCTTGGACACACGGGTGAAGAGAGGGGCGGAGCTGTAAACTGACCACTACCTGGTGGTGAGTTGGCTCCGATGGTGGGGGCAAATGCCGGTCAGACTTGACATCCGAAGCCGACCAGTCCACGCGCAGTCACGTGGTTGTTCGGCATTCGTTTTCGCACACACCTTTCATAGCTCCTGTGACACACTGTGCCGAGCTCCTGGGGAACCCCTCCCCGCTGCAGCACACGTCACTGCATGGCGTTTCTTTCCCGCTTGAGTCTAGATGTGGAAAAAATGTTCCGAGACTCGTCACGCGACGTTATTTATCCACAAACTGGTCACGGATGAAGCTCCAAAGTTTCTATCAGTCAGATTTCACCGTGCAAAATGTCTGTTTTATCTCCATTCACGTGTTTTTGGCCGTTTGACTATATTTATAAACCACTGCTTCCTGCTACAAAAAGTCAGCTTCTGGGGACGATTTTTTTTTTTTTAGAAGCGAGTGGTTGAAGCAAAACGCAGCGTCTGAGTGCTTCCAGCACAAACACACACTCCCACGAACTTTTGACCAATCACACAATAAGGTTCGGATGTGTTCTTATGTGGAGGGGGGTGAAAAGTTCGACCCGCGGGTTGCGACAAGAAGGTTCCGAAATGTCAACAAGCCAAACAGAGTGATGCAATTTTCGTCATGAAACTGCGACAGTTCGGCCTGGTTTTGGCAGTTCGGATGAAGCATGCTGCGTGCTTTAAACGTATAGTGAAGGTCTGCTGGGAATGTCTGGCAGAGTCTCCCATCAGATTGTGCTTCAACTAACACCTCCAGGAGAACTTTGAACACGTTGCAGGGGGACATGGAGTCAGAGTGGGCCATGTTCCGTTCTTCCATTGTTGTGGTGGCAACCCTCGAACCCGCTTGTGGACACTGGCAGAGAGGGACGCTGTCAAGCTGAAGAAGGAGTCCTATCGAGGCTTTTTGGCCTGTGGGACTCCGGAAGCAGCTGATAGCAGTCCAAGCAGATTGTGGCTCGGGTGGTGGCCGATTCAAAATCTCGGGCATGAGAGGAGTTAGGAGAGGCCATGAAAAAAGACTTCCATATGGCTTTCAGGAAATTCTGGTCCACCATCTGGCATCTCAGGGGGAAAAAGTGGTTCGCCACCAACACTGTTTATGGTGGGGATGGTGCACTGCTGACCTCAACTGGGGATGTTGTGGGTCGGTGGGCAGAATACATTGAAGAAGTACTAAATTCCACCTACACATCTTCCCATGAGGAAGCAGAGCCAGTGATGCAGGCGCTGTACCGAATTGTCGTGGTGAAGTCGGTCGGTCTACGTTCCTACCCTCATCTATGGTCACAAACTTTGGGTAGTGACCAAAAAAACAGGATTGCAGATACAAATGGTTGAAATTAGTTTCCTTCGCAGGGTGTCTGGGCTCTCCCATAGAGATAGGGTGAGAAGCTTGTTCATCTGGGAGGGACTCAAAATGGAGCCACCTGCTCCTCCACGCCGCGAGGAGCCAGTTGAGGTGGCTCGGGCATCTGGTTAGGATGCCTCCTGGACGCCTCCCTGGTGAGGTGTTCTGGGCATGTCCCACTGGGAGGAGACCCAGAGGCAGACCCAGGACATGCTGGAGGGACTACGTTTCTTGGCTGGCCTGGGACCGCCTTGGGATTCCCCCAGATGAGCTGGCCCAAGTGGCTGGGGAGAGGGAAGTCAGGGTTTCTCTGCTTAGGCTGCTGCCCCAGCGACCCCAAATAAGCGGAAGAAAACAGATGGACAGACGAATAAACTAAAACACACGCAAGCGCACCCCACCCCACACACAGAGACACAGACAGAAACTTTATTTCCTGCTTTTAGCCTTTTTGCAGCAAGCAATAAAAGTAAACAAAGGCAGTTTGAAAAGCAAATACTTGCTCAAATTAACCATAAAAGTAAAATTCGTATTAAATTTTTTCAATATACGAAATATAATATAAGCTAACGCTTGTTTCTGAATAACCACATCACTACAAACACTGTGAAACTTGTCTGGCCCAGTTCTAGCCTACACAAAGCACTAACACACTAACACACGGCCCAGACACCACAAAAAATGACAGCCATTTGGGGGTCATGACCTGTTTCACCAGAGGTGAGCTAGCACCACAAAAACAAAGCACAATTGAGCCAGTTGTGGCATGCCATCTTAAAAACAGTGCCATTGTTGCCAGACTTGGTCCACATCTGGTTGACAAACCACTTGCCAGCAGTCAGTCAGCAGAGCCAGCTTGACACCAGACCTGGCCCACACCTGTCTGTTATGTCGGTATTCTCCATAACTTTCACAGCCTGTTAGAAAGTAGCTGAATTGAGGCAAATTTGGTAAATTTTTTTTGCGTGTGAAGACAAGATGCTGCTAGGCTCTTGTGAGTTGATGCTTTTTTCCTTGCTGTTTTCTGCTCCATTACACTTTAAAAAAAAAGAAAGACTGAACAGTAAAATCACAACGGCATTTCTTAACACAGCACCGCATTGGACATCTGCCCATAATCACACACACACACAAAGAAGAACACTTCGTGTGTGTGTGTGTTTCTTCATGAGAGAGGGAGACGTCAAAACAGATCATGATATTTTGTTTAAATTATTTTATTTGTCTAAAGTCAGTTGTTAAAAGAGCTAGGACAGCAGCTGGTTTGATTAAATGTGAGCTCACATAACGTCTTTTTTCCATCACTACCACAGAAAAAAAAAGGTTTTCCCTTCGCAGACGCTTCACACAACACTGATTGTTGAGTGAAAACAAACAATATCCAGCCATCAATATTGTTGTTTATATACTTATATGAGCTTTGGGAGGGCAGAGGGAGGAATTATAATTTATGTCCCGCTACATCTCCAACCCGCTGTCTCACGTCGTATTGAAGCACACGGAACAGTTTAATTCATGCTCTTATTTTGAAATGAACAGCTTCCTGTTTTTCATCCTGTAGCCTGCCCATAATGCATCGCTCCAGTTTTACAATAAACAGTTTAAACTTATTAATATATCTGCATGCTTTCTTACCTAAGCCCTACTATAAATGACCATAACAAAATGACCAAGAAGCAGCAGAACCAGCAATCCACAACTATTTTTTTTTTTTTAACACCGTAGCTAAGAAGTCTATGTTAACAAATCACTTCCCCAAACTGCAATAATACATGCCTGTCAAAGATAAGTATCATTCCAATAGATGGCAACAAAGTGCTGACATGTCTCAGGATTTTACTGGAGGGATTTCTGGTGAATGAGAATAGAGTTGCGCTTTAGGTTTAGCTTCCGCTAAGATTCTTTGAGCATTTGTGCTTTTGAACTTGCAGACCTAATTAAATTGATAAGCGCTTTAGAAATTGCACAACTAAATTATGATTTAGCGCTGCCCACCGCTGAGTGTGGGCATGATGGAGTCAAAGCTTTAGCATGAGGCTAGGGTGAAAAATAATTAAACGTATGACATTCATGCCTATAATGAGTCTATGTAAATGTTTGACCCACTTAACAAAAATAATAAATTAAACCTGACCAGCACTTGGATGAAATTGGAAAACCTGGAAATATTCTGTAGTTGAGCGTTCTTGCTTTAAACACTGAATTGTAGGCTACAGCGAGTGGTCTCAGCTGCTGCTGCTTCTTCATTTTTCTACTTGGCATTTGAATAATTGTTAAAGAGCTTGGGCAATAGCTGATTATTTTGGAAGGGGCATACATTGGTTGATCAATTGGTCTACCTCTAAGGATTGGTCTGGATTGTATGCCCCTGTGCCTGAATGAGATGATTCAAACTGATCCAAATTAATTCTGTTTGGTCCAACTTTCTGCTGATTCACTTTGTTCAAGTCTGAATACCAGTTACGAATATTTTTCACTAAAGAACATTTTGAAACATGAGGAAAAAACAAAGAGCAGAGCTTTTTTGTGAGCCAAACATCCAGTATGTGTGATGAATCTTTGGAGTCCACTGACCCTGATCTTCATCTGCAGCTCTTCAGTCTGATTACTGAAAGTTTCTCTTCATGTGTGAGCTCAGTGTTATACCTTTGGATTGTTTTGTTTTTCCACTTTATCAGGATCCTTGTCCTTCTGCTTCTCCTCTTTTTTCTTGTCACGCTCTTTCTGCAGAAAAGACAGAAGCCTATGTAAGATAATGGTTTGTTTTACCCTGCACTCAACCACCTATTCTATACCCAAAAACTACACCCACGGACAAACTTTTTGAAAATAACCTAAGTATTGGTTTTCATTATGCTTATTAGTTCACTGCTTGAACAGTGGGAAGAATAAGTATTTGATACACTGTTGATTTTTCAGGTTTTCCTACTTGCAAAGCATGTAGAAGACTGTAATTTTTATCATAGGTACTCTTCAACTGTGAGTGATGGAATCTA
>JARVJO010000431.1:2968102-2979369 GCA_031762555.1 Cynodonichthys magdalenae | reverse complement strand
GATGCATTCGGATTGTTTAATCCGAATATATTTCAATCTGATCAAAGAATTTTGCGCATGTAAACATAGCTAATGTCTTCCTCACAGGTGTTTAGTTCAGGTTTAGTTTAGTTGTGCTACCATGCCAGTTGGTTTGCCTCCCTGTGCTCCTCTGTGTGCTTCCCCAGTGTTTTCCCTGTGTAAACTTTGAGCAGCCACGTCAGCATTTCCTTTTTTTTTATCTTTTTTTTTTGTAGCTCCATTTCTTGAAGTTTTTGATGCCCCACAGAACTAACACCTTTTGGATGTTTACTGACCTTCAGAAATCCATAAATTTCCTAAAATAATTGTAGTACTCTTTCACGATACAGGGAAGGGGGGGGGGCGATGACGACATTTGTGGTGGCACAGGACAGGGAGGTTTTGAGAAAATTTGTGGGATTTTCTCTAAATGTCTGTATATATTTGCGTTGTGGGTTAATTCATGTAATTTACAGACAATCAAAACAACGTGATGTATGACAAATACTGGTAGTGTGACGCTTCTGCTGTAGTAACATAAAACTTTCTTAAAAAAATAATTTGAATGAACCACATTTTAATTTTTGAAATTAGGGTTTTAAGATGACAACGACCCCCTTTGGTCTTGGCCCCACTTGGATTAGTCATTAGCTTCCCAGTCTGATCTGAAATAACCAAAAACTTTTTCACAACTAAGGTATACAAAGAGCTATCCACAACAGGCAAGATTGTTCATAATCTTTCCACAGAACCCCACTTTCCTTTTGTATGTTTTAAATCAACACAGCCAGTCATACTACATTTATATACCCTGTGGCTACATTGTTGTTTGCATGTGTGTAAATAATTTAATAGTGCCACATTGCAACTGGAGCTCATGTTTTACTTTATCGCATGTCTGCATCAGGGTTATACTTAACAGAAAAGGTTTCAGGTATAGTTCCTGTAATTTCTCACACCCTGCAGCTCAGACAGAGGAGCTACTTTGCACTTCGAATCTCTTCTCTGAGAGTTTTTCACCAAATCTAGAACATTGTGCTGCAAACATCAGCACTCTGTTGGCTGCTTGCATGGTGTACAAAGCATTAAATAGTTAAAGTTAACTTCTGAAAGGTTACTACATCTCTAGACAAGATGTGAAAGAGTGGACAGTTTGAAGGCACCAGTCAGCAACTAATGACCTGCAGAATTCCCCTCCACAGATCAAAACTGTTTGTACAAAAGTTGTCTTACAAATAAGGAAGACACAAAGACCAGAGTTACAGTTAAGAAAAAAAAATGAGTATAGAGAGATAAACAAGCTTGTTGAAGGGCTTTTGTCCCCATTTGCTTCAGACGATTGTTCTAAGATATGCACTGCAGTTTTAATGAAGCCTGGACCAACATGACCTGCAGGGCAGTTTAAGCCGCAATAGCTTAGCATTTACTTACAGCCACTGGGAATTCAATTTACTAACTCTTAATCTTTTGCCATCTACCACGTATTTCATTTTCAACTGAAAAAAGATTAAGAAAATTCTATTATTTTGGGCTTGTAATGAGCAACTGGGTCAACAAGTCATCAGCTTGATCCCTGCAGACGATCGCTCCTTCTGTCAGTACAGATTTTCAGCTCAACCTTTTCTCTTCTTTTTTTTTTTTTTTTTTAATTTAAGCTGATCAAACACACAAGCAAATGTAGACTCGTAAATAATAAATAAATAAAAAAGGTGCTGAAGTGCAAATCTTGTCATGACCCAGTTTGAACCACCTTGAGTGGAATGGAAATGCGCTTGACTAAAGCAGGCAGAGAGAGCTAAAGAGGACAGCAAAGCTTGAAGGCAGCTACAAGCTGCTGTTTCTGCCAGAGCCACTCTGTCTAATTGAGCCTCTGTGACTGTCAACCCCGACAGGCTCTTTGTGGTCATTGTTAAGGGTCAGAAGATTCAGAGTGAAGCGTGACGATTGCACAGTCAAGTTGAGCAAAGCTTCTGTTTTTTGTTTTTTTTTTGTTTTCTTGTGGGACATCGATAGGGATTTGACTGACACCTGATTGGTAGTAGGGATGGAAAAAAAGACAAGGATGCATTTTTAATCTGTTGATAGCATGAAAGAGATCTAGTGTCATTTTGTAGCATTTACCTGACATTCCACACCTACCCTGCTGTAAACTGATCTGCTCCTGTAAAATGTTGAAGCATTATGTGTATGTGTGTGTTTGTAATCCCCAGGACCTATCCACTCTGCAGTGTGACGTGTGTATCTTGGTCTTCTCAGTGACTGACAGGAGAAGTTTCCACCGCACCGCCCAGCTCCGCCTCCTTCTCAGGGAGTCCCAGCCGCACACACCAATCATCCTGGTGGGAAACAAGAGTGACCTCGTCCGGTCCCGGGAAATCAGTTCAGACGGTAGGCAGGACACTACCCCCCATAAAAGCTGTTTATTAAAGCCCACTCCTCAAAATAAACTTCACAATAGAGTTTTAGCTTCAACAAGACATAAAATAATTGAATACCTTTCAACAAATAAGCTGTTCAAATAAAAAGCACATGATATGATATGATATGTTAAATGAGTATTTCCTGGAGAGTTTTTGTCTTTTCATGAGCATAAATATTTTGTCATTGACCTCAGATAATAGCTAGTGCATATATTTTTTACAAACAAGCTAATAAAAGAAAAAAGCTAAGCAACACCAAGCAAATATTTTTTGTCATATGAATTTAGTTAATATTTTGTGGATGCTCTGCCAAAATTATTGGCTTGGATCTGATTTTTCTATGACAGTCTGAACGTGAAAAACGTGTTTTTTTTTTTTTTAATCTGACCCAGGCCTTTTCAGTACATGGTACTAAATCAGATACTGATGTATTACAAAGTGACCTCAGTCTGAATGTCTCATTTCAGTGACGGTGTATGCAGATGGATCCACGTATTTAGAATGCTGACGCCAATCTCATACAGTTTAAATCTTGGAACTCCACACATCTTCAGCTACAGAACAGAAGTGCCGTTGCTTCAACTGTTTTCTCTTAATTTGACATGTTCTGGATGACTGAGAATCCACAGCAACATAAGATACAAAAGCTAGTGTCGAGTAGTATCAATACTAAAGTTTTGAGAATGACTCTTACGTTAGTTCACTTTCAGCATATTGCTCCCATTCTAAAACACAATGCTGTTCTGCAGTAGCTGTAAGAGAGAGGGTCAAATGAAAACGCTGAACAAAATAAGCTCTGTTGAAAAATTGTTAATCAGCTCTGACTGCACAATAACTTTAAAACCGATACATGCTAACGTGTAACATCCATCTTTACTTCTGTAAACTAAGCTGAGTGGGACCTCATATCTTCTTTTATGCATGTGGGTCACATCCAGAGATGGGAACTCGTGACTCGGACTTATGGTGGTTATGGTTATGGTAAGTGGGGATGGATAAATAATCCATACGAGCGGGGGCCTCATAAGTGGGCCCATTGCTCTCCCCAAAAGACACTGATCTTTATTCAAACCTTCGCTGCCCTCAGATGAAGGACACGAGGTTAGAAACACTCAGTGTTCTGAGCTTCTCAGGATCCATAAAGGGGTCCCCAAGAATTATTTTCCTATGACTACTCAGAGCCAGACAGAGGCCTAAGTAGTGCAGAGAGGTCTCTAATTCAATGCCACTGGCATCACACAGACCATTGTCATGGAGTCCCTTGTCATGTGACTCGGACTTAGAATTGAGTCGCACTTAAGTCCCTACTATTAGAGACTTAGACTTGACTTGGACTCGTGGTTTGAGACTCGTGAACAACGCAAGTCTTTTCACTGCCCGGCTCACAATTCTCACTCCCTCAATACATATCCATGCTCCGCTCCCCCTCGCCTGAGAACGTGAGGGGCTAGCACTGTTCAATGTTAATGACACGTACCCTACGTGACAAACAGAGCTCCATCATGGCAGGTGTGTTGCAGTAGACGGTTCCTCTGCCATTCATTGTAAGCTTTGCTTACAGACTTTATTCAACACCATGACAAGAGACTTGGCAAAATGCAAAGTGTATGGAGTCCAAATCTAAAATTTGTTTTTGTGATGGCTTGTGCAGCCCTTTTACTTTAAGGATTCTGGTTAATCATCTTTGTTGACATGCTTTTATGCATTTAAAAACCATTTTTTTTCTGGTATTTTATTGTAAAATCAGCAGCAGACTTATTGGATTTGAATGTAAATTTATTGATCACATGAAGGGAAATTACAATTAGAACAACCCATTCAAGAGATATATTTGTTATTTGTCAATGGCATGAGATAATTACAGTATACTTTTGTAAGACCTATAAATGCAAAATACAGTTAACAAAACTTTAAATGCTTGATTGTGATTTCAACGTTATGTTTTAATAATACTATGTTTTAATATTTCATTTAAATATAGTATTATATAATATAATCTACTATAGTTAGAATACCTTTGATCAAACTGCCAGTTAAGTGATACATGCAATGAGACTTGGACTTGACTTGAATTTTTGATCAAAGACTTGAGACTTGATTTGGACTTGCAAAAAAAATCTTATGAACATCTCTGGCCGCATCAATGCCATAGAGAGTTCAAACAGGAGGGATGGAGGTTGTATTTAAAATAGAATGTGAACGACCACTCCAAAAAATTTGATTTGAGCAAAAACTCTGCATTGAGCATTAGGACCTACAGTGTGAATGAAGCCAAACACTGTGCCAAATGTGTCTGATATTTTACAGTATGTACCAACAATAGGTCATCATGAGGGAGATGCATTTTAGTAGACTATCAAGCAGCTGATAATGTGTCTGGTTAGACTTATGTTAGAGGGTGCAGTTTAGATTAACCTTATTGTGAATTTATTTTATATTGCAAGGTTTTTGTCAGTTATTTACCATTTTCTTCACTAAAGCAAAGTCTGTGCTGCTAGACATCAATCCATGCATGGTGACTGTACAATGTCCCGCTGGTCTACTCCCACAGTACCAAGATGTAAAATCACCAAAGTTACTACAATTTCCCTTACCACAATAAAGTGAATGTTATCAAACTATTTTAAAGAGATGATTAGACCAAAAGCAAACAAAAGCAAACTACTAATGTGGATTGCAGAGAACCACTTTACAGCATTTATAGCTATTTGTTGATGGGGAAAGCAATGCATTAAATGTGGTGTTTTTAGAAAAACGTGATGAATTAACTAATTTAGCAGTTTTTTGTGGTTAAATCATTGTTCAAAACAATTTACAAAGTTTCTGTATGTCATTGATTTTCTCTCAGTAATAAATTTGTATTTTGCTGTTTAATCCTGCATCTGGCTGGTCACACAGACCAGATATTATTTATTTTGTTTCATCACATTATTGAGTCATGGCGCCAGCTTATCTTTTCACGCGTCAGCTGTTTTTGCTCTTTTACAACTTCACTCCTCGGCACAGAGGCGCACCAGGTGTTGTTTGACTTTGACGCTCGCTGCCTCTGTTCTTTCAGAAGTTCCACCAGGATGGCCAGAAGTCTGCACTGAGGTGTCTTGTGAAAAAGCCTTAAAAGTCCTAACAGCCCTCAGAGAGTCCAACAACCCCAATTCTAATGAAGTTGGGACGTTGTATAAAACAAACATAAGCAGAATACAATGATTTACTAATCATTTTCAACCTATATATTGAAGACACTACAAAGACAGGATATTTAATGTACAAACAACTTTATTGTTTTTTGCAAATAATCACTCATTTTGATTTAGATTCCTGCAACATCAAACAGTCATATTTACCTCACCTTTCCTTTTAACACTCAGTGTTTGACAACTGAGGACACTAATTGTTAAAGCTTTGTAGGTGGAATTCTTTGCCATTCTTGCTTGATGTCCAACTTCAGTTGCACAAAAGTCCAGGTTCTCTGTTCTAATTTTCCACTTTGCATCAGTCCATCTCAGATGAGCTTCACAAGTGTAGCAATTTAGTGGGTTTGAGTTTAGACCATGTAACAGCTGAAATTCACAAATTTCACTTCTCTGGGTGAGTAGTGCAAAACAAAAACCAATAAAGAAAGCAGTCCTCCTTTTTAAAATTTCTTTTCAAGCAAGCTTACATAAAAAGTTGTTTTCTTCACTGATGTTTTTGCTGCTCTTTTCAGTGAAGAGAGCATTCCAAATGGAAATGTGGAGTTAACACATGCCTTCTCTCACACACACATGTTTTCTAAAACAGTGGTAACATGCCAAGTACAACCACTAATTTTCCTTCTTTAGTGGGTGAGCTTTTCTATTTTTGATCAACAAAATCAAAAGTCTTTACTGTTCCTATTATCCCTTCACAAGTAATTTGTGATTAACCGTCTAAAGAAAGAAAATCTCTCATCTGGTTTTGTTGCAAAGAGCTTAAAAGACTAAAATCTTGTGCTTTTTCCCCCCCCATTTTTGTTCATTTGGCACACTTAATGAGAACAATGAATGAAAAAGCCCTGTAATGTTTAGAATTGAAGGAAACAAAAGACAGACAATAACAGATCATTCAACCATTCACATTTTCAGCTCAATTGCTTAAGAGCACATGTACAACTTTTTTGATAAAAAGATTAATTCATTTGTCTGAAATAAAAAAAGTGCTTCATGTACCGGTAGTTATCCTTGCTATAAATAATCCTAACTATAAAGACCTAGAATGAATGTATATTACTCACTGCCTTTTAAGCCAGTCATTTAAACTAAGATTATTTTATGTTGAGAAATTATGGCAGTTTAGCCGTTTGGGTCATGCGTTGAAAATAACGTTATGTGCGTCTAATATGAAATTGTCAGAGCTTGTGGGATCTGTTAGCTTTTGAAATATTTATCAGGGATGACTCTCAGCTACTATTATATCCAGTTTTAGGTCAATATATCTAACTTTGAGTATTTTGTTTGCTAAGATCATTTAGTTGTGGCAGCCATCTTAAACTGGGTTTTCTTCAAAAGTAGATTAGTTGTAGATTTGCAGCAATGGATTACTTCTTTAGCGTTTCAATAAAATCAGCCTTGTGGTTTAAGGGGCTGTTTACACAACATGCATTTGGTGTGGAACTGTAGGTTTTCTGCTGCAGTTTGACCATTTGTGTACACGACATACACCTTGTTCTCTCTGAAACCAGAGGGTTTCTGAATCCTGGTCTCAGAATGAAGGTTTTTGGGGAGTTCCCGCAGAAGTGTGAAATACTACACTGATGTTAAATCACACATGCGTACACAGGAGGCTGCAGCCACAAGTGTCTTCTGCACTAACAGTTACACTAAATGGCAGACAGCAGAGATTTTTGTGCTACTCACGCCTTTTTCAACATGAGCATAACCAACAACCTCCTTGGTCCTTAGGAACGTTACCCCTAATTTAAACTGGATAACTGCGCTGCTCTGATCCGACCTCCACAGCAAATACCCAACCATTAAAACCAACGAGTATTTACACTGGCTCCGCAGGGCGGCGGTGAGCAGACAGCGATCCACCAAATTAGATTCGATCCTATTTTTGCTGGAACTGCTCCAGAGTCAATCTACAAAAATCCCATAGCACCAACAAGAAAAGGAACAAGCACAACATCCATATTTTCAAAATAATTCACAAAAGGCAGATGGCAGATGGCAACATGTAGCGTGCAGCATAGGTATACACAATATAATACACGTGGATTTTATTCTGAAATCAGAAGTTTAAAAAAGACAACAGCAATGCAGTTTCAACTGTGTTTTGGAGTTCATCTTCCACAGAATTAATTATTTTGCTCTGACTTCCACATTTATCACTGGACTAATCGCACAATCTAGCATTTCCTGCACACGCTTCTCGGACCTCATCTGTGCTTCGCACCAGAGTGGAGTGGAACCGCATCTAGTGTAAATTAGGCGTTAGTGTATTCACCTGTTTGGGCCATGTGATCATGCAGACACCTCATAAAAGATGCAGGCCGCTGGGCTGGCATGGAAACTACAGTGGATCTGTGTAAATGTGTGCTTTTTTTGTTGCCCCAATAAACATTGAAGAAACACTAACGTTTCCAGAGATAGTTCCCATTTAAAGTAAACAGGGCCTATGAGATATTTTGCTAACACATCCGGCAAGTGACAGCTGGCATTATCTATCCTTAACTTTGAAGCTGCTGGATGAATTGCTACTGTATTCTATATCAGCTGACTTTAAATCTCCCCCTTGCCAAGGCAGTTTTGGTTTTGAAATTTTAGCAGACGATTAATTGTCAATTGTGACAGACCTTCTAATCTCTGCGGGACATTCCCATCAGCCTCATCTGCTCTCAGTGCACAGTGAACATGACAGCGTTACACATGATCATGTCATTGTGAGCGTGTTGACAGCATCATTTATTGGTGCCTCTACGTCAAATTACAGCACACAGAGTCGCAGCGACACAACAGTCAATCAACACGAATCATCTGAGGGGAGATCAGACCACAGGCAAGTTTCTGAGGAATCCTGTTGGACTCTGGAGCGCTGCCAGACCTATTCTGCATTTCGTTAATGTTAAGAATAGAAATAACATCAAAGTGTAGTGGGAATGTGACAGCTCAGTTTGACCTTGATTACAATTTGAAATTAGGGAATACCCGCAGGGCTAAAAGCTAAAACTTCCCCCAGATTTCCCTGCTGCTTCAGTACATATTAAGTATGCAAATGTCTCCACTCCGTTTGTCCCTTTGGCTTTTTCAGATCTTTTTGTTTAGCTTCCCAGATGGCACATCTCTGTTTGCATTATCTCTCTGTAGCAGGACACCCCTGCTCCCGCTATCTTTGCGTGTGTTTGCACTGGCTGCGTGTGCACGAATGGCTGCATGTGCACAAACACGTCTGACACGCTAACAAGCCTCATCTTCCTCCATCTTCTTGCTGCCTGATGTCAGCGAAGCTCTTTCAAAGGCAGAACTGCGATAAAAAGAAGAGGAGTGGCACAGGGAAGGGTGTGTATGAGACTGATGTGTGTGTGTGTGAGAGTGGGAACCTCATTCAGAGGAGACATGTGTGATGTATTGTGCGAATGTGTGTCGGGGGGGTGGTGCTTATTTTGCTGTCCTTGAAAGAGCCACAATGAGTTCTTAAAGTCTGACTGAGCACAGTTTAGCACTCGGAGGCTAGAGATAGTGCTGCAGCCTTTTGACAGATATTTGCTGGTTTAATTTTAAACTTTGGAAATGAAAGGTTTGCTTAATTATGCAGCTTTGATTTAAAAAATGCTCCTGTTGGGCTTGCCAAATTCATCCATGATAAGCTTTAATGGTGAATTACTTCTTCTATAATGTGTCATATTGACACTCGCATTAGAAATGTACTTAGATTTTAGAGGTTATGAAATATATATATTTAATTGAAATGTCAAAGTAAGGTTTGGTTTTTTGGATTTAAAATCACAGTTCAGATATTTCTATGACAAAAAAGTCTACAGTTTGTCAGACCTATAATGAACTGTTTTCAAAATAATAGGTTATTTATCACTAAAAGCCTTCAATGAAATGAAAGCATTTAACTTTCACTGTTTGAGTGGAGCTGACCTTCACAAGAGTAAAGAATGTACTTAGAAATGATTCTCTTTAACCTGCTACAGGGCTCACATTTTTCACTCAAGCTGCATCACTTTTTAATCAAATCAGACAGGAAAAGATTTTTTTTTATTTAATAAACTGTCTCTGTAAGTGGATTGATCTGTTTTTATTATGAAAGCCACCAAAGCAATGGGAATAAATTCTTAAATTGAAAAAAAAATAAAAATTGGTGGGACACACATGTGACTGAATAGCAGGGGAATCAAACCACCAACTCTTGCACTGGAGGACAACTCCCCTAACCACTCAATCACAGCTGCCCCACCGTGTTTCTATCAATGTTTTTTAATGCGCATTTTGAAGAAAAGGTGAATGGAAACGGCCTGATTCGAAAAAACTTCCTCTAATGCGCAAAAACGTTTATACGCTCGCTTGAGGTAGTTTTTAGGTTTTTCGAAAAAAGTTAATGCGCAAATAGAGAGATGGAAACACATTTGTCAAATAAGTAGCAAACATTTACCTCACATGTTGATCAGCTGTTCCTGCTGTCTGTCTGATATCGGACTGCAGCTGGACCCTCCTCCCCGCAGTCGGCGTCTCATCATTATTCCCGTAACATGAAGAGAATTGCATTTCTTTTTCTACGTCTCCAGACAGCAGTAACATCGCCAAAACTAGTTGATATGACAGAATATGTACAACTTTCCCAACAGTAGCAACATGTTCCTGATAAGTTATTTCCATTGTCCTGGGATGTGTATCCCTGAGAGTTTGTGACTCCTATTTCCTGTTTATTACAGACATACGTCTGACGTAATTACACTTTGCGTAAGCCTGGTCGATTTGCTTTAAGCCAGTTGATGGAAACACGTCTTTATTATTTTTTTCCTTTTTGCAAAATTTAAAAAATTCGCTCAAAATTAAAATTAAAATTGGATGGAAACATGGCTAACGTTTGTCATCAATGACTGTTGGCTACTACCACACCAGATTTTAGCACAATATATGTAGCAGTTACTGATTTATAGCCACTTTTGTGTTTTTTAATATCAGTTTCAGAGGTACGATGATTTCCTGAAAGTTTTTGTCTAGTTGTTCATGAGATGCTTTGCTAACAAACCGGCAAAGTTGACTTTACTAGTAAACAGTGACGTTTTAAACACTGATCTTGCACAGTCAGAGTATAAGTTGGGATCAATCTCAGCTACTCCCACCAAATCTTAGTTCAATCTCTGCATATAATTTAAAGTGAAACGTATCTATGTTAGCCTGTGTCATCTGATTGCCCAGCTGAATCCTTTCTGTTCTTTAAATTGGTGAACCTCACACAGAACAGCTTCAAGCAACTTTAGTCTTCCTCCCTGTGCCACCTTTTCCACAAGTCTTCCAACCTCCAGCTCAGCTCCTCCTGTTTTTAGTCTGCCTCACTAAATCAATGTCACATCTGCTGTCACTGATGCTGCTCTGTTCTTTTTACCACTGGCCGGGGAAGGGGCCTTTGCTGCTGCTCTGCAGCCTTTCTATATATTCACACAGAGAGGTAGGAAGGTCCTGGAAGCGAGCAGTCAAATAAAAAAATATTGCAGATGGAATAAATGATCTTTTAGTGAAAGGGACTAAATTGTGCTTTATTGGTTCAACGCAATAAAAAAACTTTTTTTTTTTAATGGACAGAATGAGTAGTTACAGTTGTGGTCAAAAGTTTACATACACTTGTAAAAAACATAATGTCATGGCTGTCTTGAGTTTCCAATAA
>JARVJO010000431.1:2903511-2921427 GCA_031762555.1 Cynodonichthys magdalenae | reverse complement strand
CAGACAGCAGGGGAGAGAAACACAGGGGAACTGAGAAACACTAGAAAATAAAGCAAAAACACACAGATCACGACAATCCTAAACATCCTATATACACCTAACATGCACTTCCCATAAAGATAGGACCCAGCGGCCCAGGACTGGACCTGATCTCAAGTGAATGTGGACTTCCTACAGAATTTACCAACTCTGCAGAGCCATCAGGCAGCAGGTGGGATCCTCTGAGTAAATACTCACCTAACCTGACCCCTTACCCTAAACCTAACCTCACAGGTTGACCCCAAACTTCACATTAACTCAATTCACATTTTAGTCTTAAATCTGCTTCAGTTTGGCTCAACACGTCTGAATCTACAGCAGGAAGCACTGATCAATGAGCAGCTGCTAGGGTTTCCTGGTGCCTCTGATTTCAGCTGTCAGCTTCACTTTTTTTTTCACAATTATTCAACCAGCATCAAGAAATCAATCAAGACTATCAAAATTATTTTACTGAAAAACTATGGGCTTTTTTTAAACAAGAAACTGATTATTTTAGTCTTTGAACAGGAGACGATAAAGGATTTCTGACATGAAATTTCAGATTTAATAAGATAAAATTAACACTTGAACTGTATTTATGTATTTTTCATGCCCTGGTCTGAAGTTAAAAAGATAAACTGTGTTTTTTTGTTGTTGTTTTTTTTTTGTTAAAGCAGGACAAACTAAAGAGGAATCAATCCAGCAGTAGATTTGAGTCAATAAAAAATGTTTTAACTATTATTTACAAAGTTAAAGGAAAACATCAACATCTGAAATTTTTCTTACAGATTCTGTGAACAGAAAAGCTTTAATTGCAGGAAAATAAAGGGCAATGAAAACAAGTTTTATGGATTTGAACAAATTTCTGAATGTCCATCTAGAACTGATTAACTTTTAAACTCAACCTAAATCAAGATGGCCACCACAATATTAATAATGCACATGATATTAAAGTCTTTTGTTTTCCTCATGAATCAGTAAAACTCAACATATTACTTATGTATATTTTTAAAATTTACTTAAGGAAACAACTAAAATAACTATGTTTTCATATTCATGCTGGTTGAGGTCAGAACCTTTGATTCGTTATCAATAAAAAAGTTTGACTTTAAACAGCAGAGATAATTAGGATGTAAATAATCCCAGCTGTGTGTTTGTCACAGGAAGATAACTCAGCGTACCATTTTAACTCTGTCCACTGAATGTCCTCCAGTGTCTGTCATGGTACAGGAGGTAGAGACCTCTGCTGCTGACAACCCGTCTGAAGACACACGAGGAAGACTAACTGATGTCTTCATCCCTGAACATGGTCCACTCAGACTCATGGTATTATTACAGGACAAATTAGCCTTTAGCTCCCCCGGCTGGATGAGCCCGTGCCCCTGGACTGTTTGTGTGCTGACCACCATTGGTCTGACTGTAGCCATGTTAGGCAGTCGTACAGGTCTCTCCTCTGGGTCAGTGGTGGGGAGGCTCTCTGCCTCCCTGAAGAAGCGTTGCAGCCGGTCGAGGTAAGGAGGCCTCTCTGGCAGAAGGTAATAATGCGTGTTGCTGACTTTCTGCCCGTCCCGGACGATGGGCAGGATGCAGGGGCCTTTGCTGGAGCAGTTCTTCTCCTGAGCCTGGATCACTTTGGGTGCAGTATATTTAGGATCGGAGGCGAAGCTGTGGGTGGTCGGCATGGCTTTACCAGGAGAGGTGGAGAGGTAGGAGCTGTAGAGGCTGGAGGGGCTGACGGAGAAGGGTCTCTGTGGAGTGGAGCCCACCGGACAGATGGGACTTGGAGTTCTGGAGCCCGGCTGAGACAAAGGGTCTCTGGGAGGGATCTGAGGTGGCCCATTTAGGACTGAAAGAGAGTTTTTGGTTTCAGCAGGCAGTGGAGAAACAGAAAGATCCCTTGACCAGCGAGCAGAAGCGTAGTCCCCCCTTTTTATGGGGCGAGGGGGGATAGGGACACGTGGGGGGATCTGAGGTTTGTCCTCGCCGGTGGAGGAGCTGCTCTGCTGCTCCTCTGCGCTCTGAACCGTCTGAGGTCTCGTTGGAACGTTGAGCCTCCTCATGCACTCCTGCTGCAGTTCTTGGAAGATTTCCACAGACTGAGAGAAAGAAGCTGACGTGTCCTGATTCTGCTTGTTGGGAACAAACAGGTTGTCCTCAACAGCTGGCCTGTCTGAGCCCCTAGTGATGAAGGCTCCGCCCTCCATCGTGTGTCCTGCAGACAGAGCTCCGTCAACACAATGAACAGCCCTCGTCTCTTCTTCCAGCTGCTGCTCTGAGCTGTTGATGGAGCTCACCTTAGAAGGAAACAGAGACAGTCAGAGAGTCGTACTTTAGATCGAGGTGATCGATCTGTTTGGGTTAGCATACCTCCATATCATCTTCATCCTGGGCCACATCGTCGTAGGCAGGGGGTGGAGGCAGTGGCCGTGCGTCCCAGTCCATTACGGGAGTGGGGTGAAGCGGTCGGGGCAGCGCTGCAGACGGGCTCTGAGGCGGGGTCTTGTCCAAGAGATTATTAGCTTCCTGAGCTAGCTTAGCCAGCAGAGGAAGCTGATGTTCAACCACAGGGGAGGGGGAGAGCGTGGACGAGGGGAACTCCTCCCCGAAGTCAATAAGAGCCACTTCACTGCAGGGGGCGTGGCCTGAGCCTGCAGTCCTGCTGCTCACCTGTCTGGAACCAGGGACCCAAGCAGTGGGTTTGAGTCTGAGGCCTTTCAGCGAGCCAGTTTTTCTTAGAGATAATCTCCTGAGTGCTGCAGAGGTCACATCGTCATCTTCACTTACTGGATCGTAGCAATGTTCTGCTGATAAAACAAGACATGTTAAATGTTCCAAAGGTTTTAAGAATAAAGAAAAAAAGCCTTAAAAACCACCTAACAGCACAAAGACAAGACAAACATGGATCCACAAACACCGAGCTAAAAGATGAGTCGTATACAGCAGGTTACAGAAGTATTTCATCTGCAGAAACTGCAGCAGCTCCTTCAGCTCAGGTGGGTGCTGATGATTCTACAAACCCAAAGTTGTAACGCTAAATAAATACTTGTGCAGCTCACCGTAAAGCAGAGACAAAGCACAAATTTTAAATGAGGTTTTAAAATGCAACATTCGAGCAGAGACGCTGCCAAGGAGAGGTGAAGAAATGAAAGATGTACCTTTGAGGAGTGGAGCTAAGAGTGAACAGAGAGGGCAGGAACAGGAAGTAAAACCAGCCTTACCCTTCAATAAGACTGCTGGCTGAGGGGGGCGAGGAGGGGGCTCCTCTGCAAGAAATAAAAACAGACACCAGAGCAGGAGGGGAAGAAACAGCAGCAGCAAAGAGAAGGTTAAGAAGCAACAGGTCAGAGTGAGTTTAGAAGGTTTGTGAAGCAAAGAGAAGCTGAATCACTCTGAAGCTTCTTTTTATTATAAATCTGAAGCTACAGCTGAGATTTCTGCACAGAACAGTGACTGTAACTCACTTTTAGTTTGTCCTGGAAGCTGCATGGGCCGAGGAGCACCGTGTTCAAAACCTAAAACATCAGGAGGATCCATGGGATTCCCCAGATACAAGCTGCAGGGATGAGAGAGACTTCAATAAGAAATTTAATTTCCCAGCTCACCACTGCTACCTGCTGGCAGGTCCTGATAAGTCCTGTGATCATAGTTATTACATCTCATCTGTGGTTTTAAACACAAATAGTTCCAAGTGTAAAAGTGAAAGTTGCTGTTTACTCATCGATCCGGTCTGGGAAGCCCCAGCAGCGTTGGGGGTTTGTGTCTCCATGACCCGTGTGGATGAAGCTGTTTTTCAGAGGCCTGCTGATGTCGTGCGCCGACAGCCCGGCCACAGACGTCACCACGTTCCTGGGGAACTGTCCCACCTTCAGGGTCCGTTTGTTCTGACCTCGCCACCAGTAGTTCTCAGCCCTGAAACCCACGGAGGAGCCGATGATGTCAGGTGGATGCTGAGTTCATCAGAACCACCTGCTGAACACTATGAGGATGAGTCGGAGCCACGGGTCTATGATCTGAAACTGTTGGCTTCAGGAAACATTCAGAGCTCTCTGGTCTGAGCTTCACGGTGCAACAGAAGAAACAAGTTTAACCTGTTTGAGCTCCATTCTAAAGGGAACATCTTGAAAAAACAGACGCCCCTCTTCACCACCGGAGACTGAGACTTGTCAGGAATAAAGCAGAGGTGAGTAAATCAGGCTACGTAACAAAACAAACTGAAAAAAGTGGATTAAAGTATTTTCTGAATTTTCCATATTTAACTTTTACAAGCAGAATATTGAATTGTACCAAGATGAACAGTGTTACTAACTCCATTAACTAGTTTTTATTGTTTATTTGTTTTTTAGTTTCATGTCTGATGATGTTTTAAATAAAGTTTAAAGTCAACAGTTGATAACATGTCTTTGTACTTAATGATCTATAACGCTACATTCACACTGCAGGTCCATCACTGTGGTTCCTTCTTTGTTTTTTTTATTCATTTCAAAAGAAAATTGCAAAACTTTTGTTCACGGTAAGATCAAACTCCTCTAAATAAAACTCAGTGAAACGTAACGCCGCAAGAGTTCAGGCAGTGATGATTTCTGGTTTTGCCAGAAAGTAACAAATGGTGCTCTAACAAAATATAATTATCTTAGCTTTAACCATTAAAAAAGTAGTCTTTTTTTTTTTTATTTGCTACTGTTATTTTTCAAATTTACATAAAAACTAAAAAACCTTAAAACTCCCTAATTATTTGTTTTTCTTGTTTTATTTAGCATCAAAAAAAGACAAAACATACACAGATACAGGTCTTAATGCTCAGTTATGATTTCTTGGTGTGAACGTTCACATTTTATTTTAAACGTGACCTCCATCAGATCCACTTTAAACTCTACATGGTGCTGATGTGACCTGCATGACGTCACATTCAGCTGTTTGTTTACAGAGTTAGCTGAACATGCTACTTGTTAGCATGTTGATTCTGAAGTTGGAGCAGATGAATAATTATCTGACCCGGTGCAGCATTTTATTTTTGTAACCAAGCGACGAGCTGGAAGTAAGGTATCAAACTTTATGATGGATACATCCAACGTTACCATCATATGTTTCTGTGGATTCTCAGTCGTTCAGGACACGGAAAAATAAAAGAACAAAGAGGAAGCAACTGGACTTCTGTTCTGTAGCTGAAGACGTGTGGAGTTATAAGATTTAAACCCAAGGTTAGTATCACTAGCACTCCCACCTCACTAATAAAATGCAACATGAGCTTTCAGAATGAGCTCACTTTAAAAAAAAAAAATCAGATTTGTCATGTTCAGACCAGGGGTCGCGTCAACACAATATTTCCTGTATTTGACCGTTTGTTTTGTTTTTTTACACGGTGACCGAAAAATCTGAAGGCCGTCCGTCATTTTGACAGTTTGCAATTAAAACCCCGACCTCTTAAGTCTGGAAGACTTCATAAATAAACCAGGTGAGGCAAAAATGTCTAGTTCAACCTCTGGTTCAGACTGTCAGAAAAACATCCAACACGGATCACATTTGCCTGCAGTGTGAACGTAGCCTGATCCCTGCAGTGATCCAGCATGTTGCCTTTAATATTCAGTGATGTCTTCACCCACCTGCCCTCTATGACGGTGATGACATCATTCATTTGGATGTGCAGTTTGTCCGGCTCGTTAAAGTCTTGTAGAGCGCACATGTCCGTGGGCATGGACTAAACAGACAAAAACATGTTTAAGAGAGGAAAAGAAACCCCTGCATGCAGGGTTAATGTTTCTATAAACCACTAGATGGAGGCGGTAGCTCATTTAAACTCAGACATGTGTCCATGTTCATAAACAACTCACCTCCAGAAGAAACTCACGCAGGGCAGCAAATGTGGGTCTGTCTCCAGGTTTCTGAGCCCAGCACTGCAGCATCACATTGTAGATATCCTGTGGACAGTCCTCGGGCTTCAGCAGCCGTTCACACTCTTTATCAACTTTATGGAGAATCTGGTTTTCATTCAAAAGAGAAGAAGATGACGTCAACCGTCCTCTAAACTTGTGTGTTTCCTGCTCGTGCGCTGACCTGACTCCCATTCAGGCCCAGCCACGGCTCCTGCCCGTGGGTGAACATCTCCCAGAGGGTGACTCCAAACATCCAGGTGTCTGTAGCGTGAGAAAACGTTCTGGTCTTCAGACTCTCCGGAGCGCACCTGCAACACGACAGGAAGCAGACTACAGGAAGACGTTCTGCCTCTTAGAGACATGAAAACATGAACTCTGTAAGCATCTGGCAGCTCCAATGGAAACGTTAATCGATAAAACCCTAACTCCACTCCTGTGTGTTTGTCCATCACCCACCATGCAAACGGCACCTTGCGATGCTCCTGCATGACATAATGGTCATCGTTGTTGGGCAGCGCCCTCATCAGGCCGAAGTCCCCGATCTTTACTTTATATTTAGAGGCCAGCAGGATGTTCCTAAACAGAAGAAAACAGTGTGGTTGAAGAAATAAAACATCTGCAGGTTTTAGCAAGTCAAATTTAAGACTTTTTAAGACCTTTTTAATACCACCTTGTATGAAATTTAGGACTGAAAAACTACAAATATAAGCAAAGGTTGGGGAAACGTGCTTGAAAATATACAAAAATACTGAATACTTGGGCCTAATTGTGTGTTAATCTCCAGTTTTACCTTTATACACAAAACATCATGCAACTATCTATAAATTTATTCTTTACTCTGCACCATTAAGACCAACATCATTCTGCAGGAAGTGAGTTTTTAACAACTTTCCTGTAGTTTACTCAGTGTTTACAGAAAGTTCTTTGCAAAGTATAAATTAGTTTTTATACAATTTATCAATTTGACAGGTTTCTCCCCTAAAATGACTATTTCATCAAAAGGGATCACAGGATCATCATTTACAAAGTTATTTAATAATATTTATTTTTCATATTTGATCATTTATGAATTATATTTATCACAGTACAGTTTAGTTCTAAATATAATAAAAGTTTAGCACATTTAAACAGGCAAAACACTTGTCTTTGCTGTAATCTGGGATCTACAAATATTCATCTTTTAGCGTGAAAATTGTTTAAAAAGAAGAAAGCAGCTGCTGCCTCACTGCGAGAGAAACCAGTCTCTGTTGGACCCGGGGTTGGGTCACGATCACAAGTTACACGTCTGTAAAATAACGACGACAAAGTTAGACTTTAGATATAAACTCTGGGCAGGTCGGGGGTCTGTTCGAGAGGTGGGGGTGGGGGTAACGGTGTAGCAGTTCAGGTATCCCCCCGGTTGAAGTGGACTGCTCACGTGCGAACACATACGTTTATTTCTTAAATGTTTAACAATTTATTACATTACTTCACCTTCATAGGGCAACAGGAGGTTCTGTTAGGGTAGCGGGTCGAGGTGTCCTGTTAACTCCTGCAGTCTGTCTCTCTGATCACAAACAGCAGGACCCGCCCTGCTCTGCTCTGATTGGCTAAAACTGTGACTCTGGTTCTCTTTATTTGGGAGCAAAACGGCTTGAAATGCATTGTGGGAAATGTAGTCGCTCCGTAAATACAAGTTTATGCCAGTGGAATTTGTAGAAAAAAACTACGAAGGTAAAAAAATTTATGTTTTACTGGGGCCTTAAACATTATTCATAAATTCAATACTTTTGAAGACCCTTAATTTTAGATGCATAAATATAAAACTTTTCAAGACTTTTTAAGGACACCTTGTTTTGATTTATGAGTGTATTCCAATAAACTCAACAACCTGAATCTGAGAAACAGCTTAAAGATGTTTCAGAATCAGAGCTTAGAGCCGTTTCAAAATTGACTCATTTTAAAAGAGAAAAAAAAGAGCTAAAAACAAAAGTTTGCACCAGGTAAACAGCTTTACCTCGCTGCCAGGTCTCTGTGGATGAACCTCCTCTGCTCCAGGTACGCCATGCCGCTGGCTACCTGCACGGCGTACTGACACAGAGTGTGAATCAGAACCGGACCCTGTGGGTTAACACACCGCAGACGATCCAGCAGAGAACCCAGAGGAGCCAGCTCGGTCACCTGTGAGACGACGAGACACAGAGCGGCTGAAAAGAAGACGACAGGAAATAAAAACAAAAAAACCCGAAACAAAAGCAGTCTGAAGAGATTTCCTGCAGTAACCGTTCATCAGGGTGTGTGTGTGTGTGTGTGTGTGCACTACCATCTTCATGGGGTGTGTCAGCACCACACCGTACAGGTGAATGAGGTTCTGGTGGTCCAGGGAGTGCATGGCATTGACCTCACAGATGAAGTCCTCCAGAGCATCAGGCTGGCTCAGAACATCTGTTTTCAGACACTTCACCGCCACGTTCAGCTGAGACCAGAACCATTTCCAGAAGCACATCAATTTCCCTGAAAGCTTTTTTATTTTTTATTTTTTTCATAAATCTCTCCTCCTCACCTTCCCTGCAGGGGTCAGCCACTCCCCTCTCTTCACCACGCCAAAGGAGCCGTCTCCGAGCTTCTCAAACAGCATCAGGTCCTTCTCAGGGATCAGGCAGGTCAGGGTCTGCTGCTGCCGGTCCGGGGGGGAGCCCCCAGCAGACTGCGTGGACAGGACCCCCTCGCCCAGACAGAGGGGAGGTGTGAGGGACAGTTTACGGAAGGAGGACGTTGGCTGGCCCTGCTGAGGCAGATCTCCATCTGGACGCTTCCCGCTGAACACCTGCAGAGAAACACAAACAACAAATAATAAATAAACTGTTAGCAGCCTGACTCTAATGAGGAGAAAACATTATCATTATTAACATGATAATAATTAACATTATTATTATATTATATAACAGTTCAACAGTACGGCTCTCTGTCTTCACCAGCTGATCTTTTACTCAGAAACCACAAAACAGATCTATTTCCTCACGACTTGCACAAACACAGAACGTTCTGTGCTCTGATTTACTGGAGACAGTGTTTGATCTAAGACCAGACTCTGGCAGGACTCCCTGGAAAAAGAGTTTATTTATCCTGGTAAAATAAAGGTTTAAAAAAAGAAACAGACTCAGCTTTTAACACAATCGAACTGCTAAATGTAAAGTCTGTGTATATAGTGGGCTATAAATCAAATAAAAACACACACTGTCCCCTCAGAACTACAGTGTGATGATGTACATTAAATGTGAACACATGATGCTTTTAAATCTTCTTTTTTCACATTTAAATCGTGCCGTTCGACTCAATAGAAAGTGGAACTGCAATGCTTTGGATTGAATTCCTCCCTGTTTTAACTCCACAAGCCCCACCCCTTTTCTGAGGTGTGTCTCAGATCGTTTTGAGGCTGTCTCTTTAAATCTAAAAGGAGTTTCCCACCCGCCACTTAAATAAAATTCTACAGGTTCAGCAGGTTCAACACCTCCGATCCATCCAGAGGTCGGAACTGTTTTTATTTCTGACAAATAAACCACGGAAGATGAAGTGAACACAGTGTAAAGGTGTTTAAGTACTATTTGAGTCATTTTAAGACAGAATCCTCATCAACGTGGTCTATATGGATTAACTTACAAATCTAAAAAATCTCACATTGGTTCTTCCAAACAATAATATTTCAAGTTTTACACCTCATTACGTTGGCTACTGCAGCTGTTTGAAGGTTAGAATTCACTCTGGGTTTAGACTAGCCACTAGCTCATCCTGTCTAAACTGCATCTGCATCAAGTAAGATATTTACTATTTAGAGTTTTAACAGCTGCACCGTTCCTCTAAGTATGCCCACATTCCCCAACCTGATGTTCAATAAAACCATCTTTATCTCGACGTTCTTCACCTCAGTTCTGCAGTTTTAACATTCTGGGAGAAGTAGAAAATAAACTGATGGGATGAAGGATTAGCTGGATGCTAACACACTCCAGTACTCCATGAGTTCCTGCAGCAACTTTCAATCTGCTGGATGAATGAGTCCAAACACACAAACTGAAGGAAACAGATATTTGAAGCAGCAGCAGTGGTGGTGATGTGTTCGGTGTGTGGAAATAAACCACACAATGTGTTATTACTAAAACTGGAACGTACAGAACAATGTGACCTGTGTGACTTTATGTTAGCTCATCTTCATCATCACCCGAATAAACACAGAGGTGATGAAGAGTGAAAAGAAACATGGATTTATAAATGTTATGTAAACATTAGCTGAGGTGCTACATTCATGCTGAGGCAGACATGATGTCATACCACAGACCACCACACACATACAGGTTTGTTTTTATGTCTCTGTGGGGACCGTGGATTGACTTCCATTCATTTCTAATAATAATTTTATAGTCTAACACTGACCATTTACCCTAAAATTAACCTCACAGGTACCTGACCCTAAAATTAACCTAAACTCAATTCACACCTTAGTCCTAAACTGAACCCCTCACCTAAAATTAGCACCCTGACCCGTGGGGACGAGGCTTTGGTCCCCACGATGCTGCCCTTTTCTGGAAAATGGTTCCCACGATGTAGCAAAAACATACCCACACAGATTTTATTCTGAGAAGTTAAACTATAAAGATCAAAAATCTAACTGAACAGAACAAGAAAGTGTTGAAGCAGAGACACTAAAACACTTGGACCTGCCTGTTTGAGCAGCTCCTCCTCAAACAAAAACCTCACAGTTTATATTTGGACAATAACAAAGAAATGTCTCACTTTGCTCATCCAGGACTTCCGCTTGGCTTTCCTCCGTTTCACAGCCTCCCATAACCGTCTCTGCCCTGATTCAAGGACAAACAAAACAAATAAACAGTTTCATTCTCTCATCAAACACACCATAAATCAATCTTTGATGAAAAATGATGGTTTCAAAGTTTAAAATCCGAGTCTGTTCCCTCCTCTGTAGATCTGTTCATCAGGGTCAGCATCCTCCTGCTGGAGTTTTTGTGGATGAGCCTCAACAGAGCTCAGACCTTCAGAGGCTGGGATCGTTTGTTCTAACCTTACTCTGACATAAACGTGTGGAGAGTTCCTTGGTCTTCATGCTGCCTCATAGCAGCTGCATTTATCCTAAAACCATTTGACACTTGGATTTTTCACAAGTGGATGTTCTTTTTGCCTCTAATCGTGTGCTTTTTAAAAGCAAAGGTCGAGACTTTAAGGGTTTAATATGAACGCACCACATTTTAATTCATTATTTTTCAGAATTATAATGACCCCCTGCACGCGAAGTGGGGGGTCATTTTGTTTTCGTACCGTTTATTTTATTATTTTTTTTATTTTTCCTGAGATATTTGATCAACCGTAGTACGGAAACAGCTGCACTTAGCAGCATGAAATTTGGTCTGACCTACACTGCCCCTCCCAACGGTTTTAGGATGGACCCCATATTTGAGGAGGGGGCTCCACCTGAAAAGGGGATGTCTGGAGACACAAAAATGCTTATAACTCAAAAACTATTCAATATAGGAGCTTCAGGTTTTGTTCTTGTTAAGCTCTAATGAAGGGCTATCCATCGGGCCCACCAATGAGCCCACCCAAATAAAGAAATTGGGATGCATGTAGCAGCACAAAATTTGGCAGGGATGTTGATGTGTTCGACCTACACTGCGCCAGCTGATGGTTTTATGATAGACCCCATATTTGAGAAGGGGGCTCCATCTAAAAAGGGGTGTCTGGACATAAAAAATGCTTAGAACTCAAAAACTATTCAACATAGGGGCTTCGGATTGTTTTAGTTGTTCAGCCCTCATGAGGGCTATCCATCAGGCCCATCAATGAGCAACTGGAATTCTGTTAAATTCCATTAAATTAGAGAGTTCTGCTGCCGTCTGGTTGAAGATGAACCTGAACTGATCTTAATCTGTTTTTGTTCATGTTACAAACATGTTTTAGTCTGTATCTGAGCTATTCTCATATTTTCTTGTGCTGGGATCTGAGTTCATGCTTCCTGAGGGATTTCATTTTACCAATAAACAAACCTAACATGTTGCCTTTGAGTCTCAAGTAGCTGCAGGCCCCGTCAAAATAAAAGCTGTTTATTCACTTCTGGTTTACACGTTGATTTAATTTGCCTCCTACATCAAAGGACCTGCGTTGCACACGTACATCGCCATGACCACGGTCATGCAGCTCTGTTCTACAGGCAACAAAATTTGAAATCCCCTCACGTGCAAAGATTCTGCCTCACCAGGTCGACCCATGCCGATCTTCTCCAGGTCTTCATTTTTGACGTAGTCGAAGTGCGACAGGCGCGTGACGTTGAGCTGGTCTCTGATGCGTTTGAAGTACTGCTGCAGCTGCACCTCCAGCAGCAGCTCCAGCAGCCATCCTGTTCCCTCCTCGCTCTGCATGCTGCTGCCCAGTCTCTGAAGAGCAAACACAACACATTGTTTAATCCATCAATACTGGACCTGAAACCTTCACAATGCTTGTGACAAACCGCTCAAACTAACCGCTGATAAAGTCTCTGCAAACAAACCAACCATTCTTTTCTGTAAAAAACAGAGGAAACTGAAATCAGAGGCAGCTTCCTCTCTAAATGTTTACAGCAGCTGCTCAGACGTCCACACAACCACAACCAGTCCTAATTATACCTTATTCTGATGGACAAGATTATACAATGTGAAAAGAATCATTCTTTCACAAACATCTCACAACCTGTGAGTGTTTCCATGTTGGAGGTGACCCTCAGAGACCACCAACATCTGGAAACATGACGCAGTTACAGTCAGAGACGAAGAATCAGAAATCTGTTTTTACCCAAAAACCACATCTTTATCTGCAGGTTTCAGTAAACACATCCAGTGGTTCAGGAGATATTTTGCTAACAGACACAGACATGAGTTGTTACATGATTACCTGCCTACAATCATTAAATGTTAGAGAAACAGAACTCATTTCTGTTTCAAACATTTGATGAATCTGGTTGTTTATATGATTTATAGACAATAAAAAACTGTGACACTGATGATTTCCAACAACTGACTTCTTAAATAAATACTAACTGAACACAGAATAGTTAATTATCTGAGGGAAACAGTAGATCAGTAAAATATAAACTGTGTAAACAGTTTACATGGAGCAACCCCACCTCTGCAGCCAGAAGAGATGTGAGATAAATGAAGACTATAATAAAGCTTTAAATCAACCTGACCACATCCCACAATGCAACAGTAACCATTGTTCCTACAAACTGCTGGCTGTCAACACAACACAAATAACACACACAGACTGAAGACGATCAGCCGAAACTAAAGATCAGCCAAAGAGTTTAAGATCAGCTGAAGAAGTAAAGATCAGCCGAAGAAGTAAAGATCAGCTGAAGAAGTTAAGATCAGCCGAAGAAGTAGAGATCAGCTAAAGAAGTAAAGATCAGCCAAAGACGTAGAGATCAGCTGAAGTAAAGATCAGACAAAGAATATAAGGTCCGCTGAAGAAGTAAAGATCAGCTGAAGAATTAGAGATCGGCCAAAGAAGTAGAGATGAGCCGAAGAAGTAAAGATCAGCTGAAGAAGTAGAGATCAGCCAAAGAAGTAGAGATGAGCCGAAGAAGTAGAGATCAGCCTCACACAGAGAAATTCAGAAATAACCATTTCTCCAAACACTTAACTCCTGCAGGCGTATCTATCAGAACATTCTCAGTGATTGTTCCTGCTGGGAAAACTCTGCTCTGACCAAATATTTGTTTTCTGATACACATTCATTCCAATTCACATCCAGAAAAGTGGATCAGCTTATGTCTTTTTCCTCCAACATCCAAATATGCAGCTGTGGCTTAAAGAGCTGGAGGTTTAAACTGTTGTAAAATTCACAGTTTGACAACATTTTTACTGTCCTTTAAAATATAAACGACATTTTTAAACCTTTATATCTCTGTCCAGTTCACATGACAACTATTTGAGAAGAAACAATATGATAATCCTGTGAAAAGTGCCTCCAGGCTACCCTGGAAGTGCTACAGCTAGCTACTTGTTAAACATTGTGAGTGAAACTAATGGTGGTGTAAAGATTTTTAAAGTAACACTTGTATGTTCAACATTTTACAGATTGAGCAGTTCGCTCATCACTATTTACATTTTTTAAATCTGAAGCAGGTAAGACATTTACTGTTCACAACTTCTACATCTGAAGTAGGTAAGATTTTAATTGCTCACAACTTTTACACCAAATCTCACATCAAAAATCTGAAAAATCCCTCCTTCACAAACAGACCCCTCCATCCTATCAACCACAACATTATGACCACCTGTCCTTATCTCAGTACAACCTCCTGTTTCCTCTGAACAAGTTTTTCTGATACATATGTGGTACAGAGACGTCAGCAGCAGGTTTTGGAACTCTGTTAGATTGAGTAAAGTGAAATATGAGGACTTCCTGACAGAAACAGGTGAGTGAGATTTCTCTGGAAGGTGCAAAAGACGCAAATCAGCTTCCTGTTGGGCGTCTTTACACGGCCGTGTCAACTCTGAGCCTGTGAGGGTCAGAATAAAGGTAAAGAGGAGCATGGACAGAAATAAATATACGCAGAATGAGGCATTTAGGAAAATATTATGAGTAGTTCTGTCATAGTTATTGAAGTTGTTTTTACTAATCTAATAAAAACAGAAACATTGTGGAAACGTGAGGACGTCATGTTCTGGCTCTGAGCTGTGACTTGTGGCAGGAAGGTGACGATCCTGTTTGTTTATTATTAAACACATATTTCTAACTCTTACATGTTGATATTTATCACCTGCTGCAGAAAGGTGAAGCTGTTTGTTGTACAACACATAAACAAAGCCAGTTTTTAAGGAAACTTTCAGAAAGTAATCCTTGGATGAACTTCTAATTTCACTTTTGGACACATCAGACTTACTCGATACACGTGGAAGTGTGAGGTGAATGTTCTCTTCAGTGTGTCAACGCATCGCATGTTTTCTCCTTCCCACTGCATGAAGATGTAAATGAAAAGGGTTTAAATACCTCGGAGTGCTCCTTCAAATTGTCTGACTCTGGTGGAGGTGTGAGCAGGGCACCGACTCTTTGGAACCACACCCGAAGCTCCAGACCCAAGACGGGTGAGAAAACTTTCCTGTGACTCGTTAACATAAAGCTGAAACATTGCATGGTGGGTAATCCTCCAAGATCTTTTTTTAAAGCTTCAACTCCATCAAGAACTTATAGAAACATGTAAGAAGAGCTGAAACCCTCCAGAGGACTGAAAGTGTGAAATAAATGAGGAGAAGGCTGAAGAACGATGAGGAGCTTCAGCAGAAACCAAGGAGACTGACTGAAAGTTCACAAATAAGACACGCCTTCCTCTCCTTCCTCCTTTATGCTGCCCCTCCTCTTCTCAGACTGGCACTCAGTTTTGCATCCGTTTGTTTTTCCATCCCTCCATCAAATATCAGACTAAAATGGATCAACTTCAGTCTGGCTGAACAGACAAACAGTAAAACTGGTTCCACATTCTGAGATATGATCCGATGTTAGTTTGGGCTCATTTATAACATCAGCCAGCTTTATTTATTCTCCATTTCCTCTGACCTCACTCTTATTCTTTCATCTCTTCTCCGTTTGTCTTCTGTGTAACCATCTTCCCTCCCTCTCTGCGAGCAGTAATCGTGTCTTTCCAGTGCAGAGCGGTGCGTGGTGCAGAGGACAGAGGCTCCATGGTTCAGACCACTACAGCGTTTGACCCGGGGCCAAAGGGTCACATTCAACCACAGGACAGGAGCCTGCTTTCTATGATGCAAGCAGCCAGACAACCACACAGTCCTAGAGTTCTGCACTGATTATTGTAAAAATCATTCAGATAAGCATGGTTGGCTGCACCTTTTAAACCGTTCCTGGCCTGAGGACCAGGAATAACCAGAGGACCATCCAGTTCTCCACATCAACAAAACAGATTAAAGTACCTGTCATGTTCATGTCCTTCAAATACAAAACATAAAAAAATCATTTTTATGTTTAAGAATCTTGGCATAATTACGTATTTTGTCACACAACTGGCATATTTTCTTTTAAATATGGCTCAGCCAGAGTGAAACAGGAAGTGACATCAAAGGGGAACTCTTTAGGAAAATGTACATGTACATTATTTGAACTCTGACTCTTCTTAATCTCTCTGATAGACTCAAAATAATCTAAAGAGACATCAAAGTCTTCTCTACAGTCTGAGTTGTTAGCCATTTTAGCAACATTGTTTACAGATTTCCCTTTGACATCACTTCCTGTTACTGAACATAAGAATATCCCAACAGCTGTTTATCTCAATGGCTTGAAATTTATTTTGCAATATTTTATCCATGTAATCATTTCAAAAATGCATTTATGTTTATTATAAAAATCTGATGTCACAGGCACTTTAAAATAAATAAAAATCTTGAAACAAAGTAAAGCTTAATTTTACCTACTTTTAACCCCTTTCATAAGATAACTGTTTGTTTTGTGTTGACATTTCTGAAACATTTGTGGCAAAATTAGATTGAAATTGAAAAAATATCAATATATTAGAATTATTAATATCACAAAACAATCAAATTAACTTAAAGGCAATATTCGAAGAACTAATGGACCAAATGACAAAAAGTATTAACACAACCGCTTCAAAGTTTTAATTTTTATACAACCAGATTTTTATTTAAAACATATTCCGTCCTCTCGCTTCATCCACCATTACTAGCAGAAAGAAATCTCCGGTCGGCCCGCAATGCATTATGGGATATGTTGGGTTATAAGAAGGATCCACCGGACCAGTCCTTCAATTCGGGCAAAGGAAGGACGTATTTGTGACGAATTCGGCCTTCGGAGGACCCAGCCTCTGAATTTAGAGTTACCAGTTAACCTAATATTCATGTTTTTTGGTCTGTGGGAAGAAACCAGAGAAAACACACTTATAAGCAGTGAAATATCAATAAAGGTCAGTTATATGTATGTTAGAACAGTTCTCTTACTTTAATTTAGTGCAGTTTAGATGAAGATACCATATTGTTTGGTCCTTTAAATAACTTTACAAAAACAAGTCTTCAGAAAAACCCCACTGGTTTTAAACATTCATGTTGATTAAACTTAATTATTATATTTCTACTAAAAGATAAACTCTTCTAATAAACCCTCAGTTTATCTGCTTCAGTGACGTCAATGCATCTATAAAAAGCCTTCATCATCCTCCTCTAACTCTTCATCACTCCTTTATTAATCCCTCCCTTTCCTCCTGCAGGATCTGAGCAAACCATTGCATTTTCTTCTTTATTTGGTGCTGATTTTACTTCCTGCTAATAGTCATCCCAAAATCTTATCTCCTTTCTACAACATTAAAAACTCTGAGCAGCTTCTCTGCAGGAGACTCTGAAGCTTCGTCCCCATTCACAACATGCTTTTGTGTTTGTTTTACAAACTAATCAACCAGTTCAGACATCTGACTTCTTCTCTTCTTACTTGATCTGTTCCTGCTTTTATTCAGGAAGTTGTGTTTATTAACGAAGGAGGTGAGCAGGTCAGAAAAAACTGTTGCTTTAGTTGTTTGTGTCTTTGTTTTAAACCTTACAGTGATGTTACACACCTGAACACTTTGTTAGTCTGGTGCTGCTTAACTAAGTATCTGATATTTTATTGTATCATGTCAAAACAGTTTTTGTAGTATTACTATAGTAATTTGTGAAGTTTACATACGTACCTCACATACAGTAAACCAGGCTAACATGGTCGGCTCTGTCACAGTACTGTGGTGTATTTTCACATGTCCAGCCCACATTAAATATTAAATAATTACAGATTATCAGCTCATCTGGTAAAAAAAAAAAAAGAGGTTTTAGATTCCTCTTTCAATTTGAACCTTTAAAGTAAAAAGGAAATTTACTTTTGACCAACAAAAGGAAACTACCGTGGTATTTACAGTTGTGGTCAAAAGTTCACAAACACTTGTAAAAAACATAATGTCATGGCTGTCTTGAGTTTCCAATAAGTTCTACAACTCTTATTCTTATGTGATAGA
>JARVJO010000431.1:2890485-2903411 GCA_031762555.1 Cynodonichthys magdalenae | reverse complement strand
TTTTTACAATAAACAAACATAACACAGGGAAATGTGACCATTGTGGACAAAATGAAACAATAGAACATGTTATAATTTAATGTAGGTAATATCAACAAGAAAGAAGATTTATGATAAAACAGTTTGAAAACATTAAGGAAAAATTTCATATAATAGACGCATTGCAAAGGAACTTGGGGAGCAAACATATACAAATTATAATAAGATTTTTGAAAAAAAAACTAAATTCTTCAATAGAATTTAAGTTTCCTGTAGAACACACAAATAATAGAAATTAAACCATCTTGAACCATATTCCATACCAGTAGGTGGCGGTAATGCACACTTTACGTTTCTTGCCAACCGCCAATAAACACCATAAGAAGAAGAAGAAGAAGAAGAAGAAGAAGAAGAAGAAGGCGTCTTCTCTGCGCATGCGCATCACTTCAGGACTGGTTGCTTTGTTGTGGCGGTGTACTTTAAATTTGAACGTGATCGAAAACGGAAAAAATATTATTTTTTACAAGAAGTTGATAAAAGAAACCTGCGGTGTGTCATCGTAGTGAAACTAAAGCGTGTCTGTTTTGTGTTGTTGGAGTGAAAGTAAAATAAATTCATCATGGCTCGCAGGACTTTCATCTGTCGATACAGGACGGTTCTGAATGAGTGTGTAGACCAGCTCCTGAAGGAGGATGCTGGACCTGGTGTTCTACAGTCAACATTAAGGAGGTATGACCTGACTATGATAAATAAAAATAAACCTTGTAATTATAACTGAGCCACGAGGTTAGACGCCATTAGGAGCTCGGGTTCATTTATTGTCGCACACTGTGACGTCACAGCAGGACCCTTTAATACTCGTATGCAAACAAGAAGTGATGAACTTCTAAATTATAAACTATTCATAAAAGGTTTTTGTCATTTGTTTTATGGGAGCTGCTGGAGAGGTTTCCTTTGTGTCCAGAGACGATGACAAAAACTTTTATATTTTTCTTCTTTGCAGGCTGGAGACGATGCAGAGCAGCCTTCAGTGGTCAAGAGGAAGACTGATCGATGTAACTACAGCTGATCAACTTCTGTATGTCTTGACTGAACTGATTCAAGCGGTGAGATCGTTCTCCCAACGCAAACAACATGGTGAGCTCTTAAAAACTTTCTCCACTCATCAAAGGCCTAAACAAAATAATGAATGTGTTGTAACGTTTCTGTTCCTAACATTCCTGCAGGCTGCGTTGGATGTCAGGCACCACAGGGTTTGGACAGAGGTAGATCCCAACACCTCATCACCCAGGAGCAGCTGCTGTTCCTGACTTCCTGTGCCTTTACAGCACCTCAGATGGCCGAAATATTAAATGTTTCTGTTTCTACAATAAGAAGGCGTTTGAAGTAAGTGAAACTGAAATCTGTTTGTGATTTATTGTTAGTATGTTTATCCTAAAAGTGAATTACATAAATGTTACAAATGTAATGATTCATTTTTCATAATGTTATTTTCAGACAGTTTCACCTCAGCCGTGCGTCACAGTACGCTGAACTGTCAGACGGTGCCTTGGACGAGCTCGTTCAGCGGATTGCAGACCGGAACCATCAGTTTGAACCAGAAGTGGTTCGAGCATCTCTTCAAGCCAGAGGAGTGAGAGTTCCGATGAGGAGGGTCAGAGCCAGCATGTTGAGGATAAATCCTGGAGCAGCTGCACTTGTTGACCTGGTGCGAAGACGTGCGTGGGTGGGATGAGAGTGGAGCCGCAGACGACGGCGGGCCGGCCTAACCGAGCGGCAGCTGGCGTGTCGGACATCTGTTTCACATGTTTACATACACTGATGCAATAATCCCAAACACAGCAGATGATTGACAGGACGGGTCAAAAAGAAAAGAATCAAGTCCAGAACCTCAACCGAAGAACTGACCTGGAATCCTCCACGACCTGGGAGAAACTCCTGAGAGTTCTGCTGCTGAACGGGTTCTACGAGAGATCGATTCATGAGTCGGACTTGTTTTTTCTGCACAACTTTATCAATTTAACTACAGGTTTAATAGCAACATGATGGAATTAGTTGTTTTGGTTTGATAATTAGATCTGAATACTTTTAGGACCTATTAAAAGTTTTTAGTCAAACTTCGAAAAGGTCTAGTTTTACTACTGAGATAAAGATTCTGAATGTAATGAATATTTACTTCTGACAAGTTACTTTAAAAAGATTTATCTTAATATTTTTTCTGTATCTGTTTTTGATTTACTTTGTGTCCACACTGACAAACATCTACTTGTATTAACCTGTAATACAGAGCTGTAGAGTAAGTACTTTTACTTTGTTACTGTACTTAAGTAAAGTTTTTGAAGTATTTTTTTATTCTTTTATTTTGTTACATTCAAAACAAATGATACTTTTACTTGACTTTAAATTGAACAGTTACAAATATTACAATTTAAAGTTAGATATGACTGAACTCAAAGAAAAAGGATTTGTTTAAACACTAAAATATGAAGCGTTTGTTCCACTAAACTGAGTTGAGTAAATGTAAAATAGTTTACATATTTTCTTTAAAAGAAAATATAAACTGCTCATTTCTTAATGGGTATGAAAGTATTTTACCGATTATTATGAGCAGTAACTTTTATGACTTAAGTACGTTCCTTATCAGTGTAATTTATTTTACTTGTATTTACGTATTTTAAGTACTTTATACAGCTCTACTGTAATATATTTAAGTTAAAAGAAAATGATTACACCAAAGATGTAACTTTTATTCCAAGAAAAAGTTCAGATTAAAACAAAACAGTAAAAGAGGAAAGAAAAAAAAGCATTTTCACAATTTTAAACGTTCTTTGTCAATTAAGTGAACTTGAGTTCATTTTATTTAATCTGATTGATGTTTCAATGCTTAAACTTTGACAATTTAAGTTTACGGGTTGTTTCAGAACAATTACATCACTTTTATGAACTAAAAATGTGAACTGACAGGTTTTAAAATGAAACTAATTAGTTTAATTTCTTAATAATCTCATTTACAAAGTTGTAACAGAAGTTTTACAACAGTAACAGTAAAAAAAAAGAAGATACCCCAAAGATAAAAACGAGTCAATTTTTCAACTTCCCAAACCTCTTTAAGTGTTAAACTTAGAATCTCAGCTTCAAAAGAAAGTCAAAGCCAAAAGGCACCAGGAATTCTGAAAAAAAATGAACATAAGAAAGAAGCAGAAACCTGAATCAGAAATTATAAAGAAACTACAATAAACCAGACGAGATGGTTTCTGATGATACCGGACCACACAGCTGTTATCACAGTGGTCCCGAGTTTTTATTCTTTTCTTTCAGCTGAATTAAAGATAGAAACGAGACGAGAGCTTGATTAAACAGAGAGGATTGCGTGTTTGATGGACTTTATGTACACATTATGGGAAACACTGTCCCCGATAAGAAAAGAACCCACCCACTCCTACAGTGAAATATGGAGGGCACTGCCTCCGATACGGACACACACTGGTAGGCAAAAACTACCTTCTTTTGTTCCGCATTATGGAAAACACTGCTCCCGATAATGCTGTCAGAATGAGAAGTGTACATCTGTCCGAGGGCCGGTCCTGACGCCCCCCACCCTGAAGACCCCCAGCGTCAGCACAGGCCGTCGTCAACATGTACGCTTCTTCAAGCAGATGCTGCTTTTGTCATTTCGACAGTATAACTGTCATAATTATGGCAGGCACTGCTCCCGATAATTATACAACATAAAAAAATCTATTTATAGTGAACCCTGCCACTGATAAATTAAAAACAATAAATAAAAACATACGATTTGTCTTTCAGTGCCACACGTTTGAGACCTAACTCCCAGATTAGCTCCAAACCCTTGAGGTCAATGATTCTTTTTGTTCTTGCATATAAAAACAGGACGTTTCTTTAAAGTCTGACGCTGCCTGCGTGGTGCGATGTGCAGCAGAGCGTTTCAAATCTACGTTTGAGCTCAGTGCACCACGGGAGCAACATCACTCTGAAATATTTGGCCAATTCAGCACCTTCCTAAGTAAGACGTGCCCAAAGTAAATCCAGCATTGTAAGGAATTCTAGCTACTAACATGAACCTGCTCAGATTTTATTATTAGGGTTTAGCAGCAGAGGAGACACAGCTGTTGTGTAGAGCCTATAATATTGCCTTTTTGTGTTTTGGTTATCTGAGCTGGCAGACAGCTTTACTGTGACCTAATATCACGAAGAAATGTTTAAAACCTTAGGCTCATCCAAAGAGTATCATTATTTAAGTAGTACATATAACATGCATATTTGAAGGTAGCACCAATGACCGTTACAATCAAGTGTCTCATGTTTTCAGTTTTTACTCCTTTGGTGAGATCTTAAGTCTAGACCTGAGAGAATCTTACTGGGATGTAAGTATTAATTTGGAAAACTTGGTTGAATTTGTTGGTTTGTGGACGGTCGACCCATGAGCGAGGAGAGGAGGGACCTTTTTTAAATTTCGTTATCCAAAGCCCAGATGTCCCCTGCTAACGAGTTGGCACAGCCCTGAATGGTCCACGTTGCCAGGGCGAACTGGTTGAGGAACAGGCTGCTGTTGGCGTCTGGGTTGTCGGTCTTCAGAGCATCGAGTTGGTTGGTGAGACCTTTGAGGGTGTGGTCGCCTGTGCCCCACAGGATGTGGCGAAAAGGCTTCTCTCTGGGAGAAATGTAGGGCGACAGGAAGTTCTTCTCCACCTGCGTATCACAAGACATATACTTGGGTTTAGTTTAAGTCATTTTAAACACATATTTGATGAAAATACAATCAAATCTTCATATTTTGTAAGAATTAAACAATTATCCTGTGTGGAATGAGACTTCCACAGAGTCTTCTGCAAACTGATGTGAGATCTTACCGTCATGATGCGGTCGTTGATGATGCGACACATCTCCACGTCCTCCAGGTCGCTGTTCTGGATGTCCTTGGCCAGGTTGCGGGAGGCGCGGCTGTAGGAACCCGAGGCCTGCATCAGCCACTGAACTGTCAGCGCCTTGGGCAACAGCTGGGGCTGCATCTGGACAAACACACACCGGAGTTCTATTACAGTGTTTAAATAACACTAGTGACAAAATAAATTAAACTAGTGTGAATGCCTGTTGCTAAAAACTTTAGCTGAAAGCTGCTGAAATAAGCTAAAGGAAGCAGACACTAGTGTAAATTAACAATCAAATGGTGAAAGTGCTGTAAAAAGATAAAAATTAGCAGAAAAAAATGCATAAAACTACTAAAAAGTGAAAATTTGTAGTAAAAAAAGCTAAAACAGCCAAAGTTTTTAGTATAACAGCTACAAAGTAGCTGGAAATGCTTTTATTAGTATAAGGAAGCATAAGGAGCACAAGTTTGCTGAATATAGCAGAAAAAAGTTTTAATAGCTACAAAAAATGTGTATTAGGTTTAAAAAGCTAATTTTAGCAAATAACAGCTGAACTTTAGCTAAAATTGCAGAAAATAGTTGAACATAGCAGTAAAATCTGTAAGAAGCATAAACAGCACAAAGTAGCAGAAAAAGGCATAAAAAGTAGAAAAAAAGCACAAAGAGGTAGAATTTTAGCTGAAATAGCAGAAAAAAGCTAAAATTTGCAAAAAAGTAGCAAAAATTTGCACAAGGTAGTAAAATAGAGCATAACCAGAACAAATTGCGTAACGTTTTGTAAAGATTTAGAAACAATTTGAAGGATTTTAAGGTTGTTGAAAATAGCCCCATTCATTTTCAATAGGAAAATAAGTGGCTAAAAAGTTGAAATAGCTGAAAAAGTATAAATAGCTGAAATACCAAAGGTCATAGTAGGAATGTCCTGAATGAGCTGAACATTTCGGTATATGATTGTTGAAATAGCACAAAAATTGTGGAAGGAGATACGGTCCAAAAAATGTACGGAAGAAAAAATGATCTTAATAGTGTGAATGATGGAAGGCTCTGATGACACTAAATCAACCAAAGCAAACTAGAGAATTTACATTTCCTGCAAAAACGCAGAGTGAATATTTAATGCTGAAAGATTTATGTTGAATAGCTAAAAAAACTGAAACTAGCCTAGAAACAGTTTAAAAGTAGCTGAAATTAGCACAAAGAAACAAAAAGAGAACGTTAGCTGAATTTAAAATAAAGAAACTGAAAGAAGCAAAAATAGTTGAAATTAGCGTAATAATAGTGGAAGAGGTTAAAATGAAGCTAATAAAGCAGAAAAAAATTACAATTGGCAAAGCTGAAAAGCAGAACTGAAACAAAAAGGGTAAAAAGTTCAGTGAAGAGTTTTGAACATTTTAAAGGGTTTTAAGGATGTTGAAAATAGCTCCGTTTGTAATGAGAAAAACATGGCAGAAATAACTAAATATCTCAAAAAGTATAAATAGCTGAAATAGTAAAAGTCGTAGCCAGAATGTCCTGAAGGAGCTGAACATTCTGATATATGAATTGATAAAATATCACTAAAACTGCAGAACGAAATACGTGCTGAAAAACACACAAAAGAAAAAATGATCTTGATAGTTTGAATGCTTGATGAGCATCCAGACAATAAACAGCTCTTAACTCACCCTTTGGACCTGCTTCACTTTTGTATTGATCTTCACCACATGAGAACGTATGATCTCGTTGTACTTCATCAGGTCCATCTGCAGCAGATGATCGTGGACCAGCCTCAGGACTATGTGACCTGCAAACCGGCCCGCCGTCTCAGCCAGCTGAGGAACCTGGGTGGACGTGGCAGCGTTCAGTTTCTCCTGGGTGTCCAGCATTGTGCCAAAGAACTGGTAGTCATGAGCCTGGAAACAGGGAAAGATGCATTAATTACCCGAACACTGACTCACAATCTAGAAAGTTCACTTATAGTGAGGAAGAAGACCTTACTGAATTGCCAGGTGTGAATCTGAATGAAAGTGACGGAATGCCAGAAAAGGCCAGGAAAGGAAAAGCAGCATTATCCATCTGCATTGACTCCAGACTTTAGGAATAAAAAGATAAACAAGTTAACATTTAAAAGAAGCCTGAACATTTAAGAGTAAAATGCTTTTTAAATGAAAAACGTTGATATTTTATTTGTAAACATACATATTTGTCTCCCAGTCACTTTTTGCAAACTGATTAGAAAGCGATATGCCCTTGTTTGTCACCTACAAACACAACAATTTTACACACATTATTACATTTATAACCTGACAAAAGAGTAAAACACAACAGAACTGCTGAAGATTTACCTCACTGAGCGTGTTTTTAATCAGGGTGTACAACAAGGGGCTGGCTGCTACTTTAAATCCATTACGACCTAAAAAGAAAGATTTTATTAATTGATTTGACCCAGGAAATATAAAAGCAGCTCAGATGTTCTCCCAATATTTAAAATCTAATCTATAACTATGTAATTACAGGATGTTCCCCGTCAGAATGAGTACCTGTTACGATGCCGTCCAGGTTAATGTAAGTGAAGGCTTTCATGCTCAGGGAAGACAAATATCCCTACAAATTAAAATAAAAATGTGAGGGTGTAAACGTAATTTCAGATAATTTTTTTGCTGCTTTAGTAAAAAGTGTTGCATTCTCACCTCCAGCCACTCGGTGGCGCCAACACTCCCGTACGCTCCAGCACTCCAGCTAGCAAACACAATGCTCCTCCGTGGTTTGAACGCATCTGTTGAGCAGGAAAAACTGAAATTTGTGCTCCTTTTTTTCTATCTTCACAACTGAGGGAGCACCTTCTGGACTGCATGATACAATCCTGCAGGTGCTCCTGTGTCACATCTATATAAATATATTATGTTACAACGTGGACACCTGCAGCTTATAGACAAGTGCTGCCTATATACATATATATATGCATATTTTTATTTATTTTTTTAATTTTGTGGATAGTCTAAAAACTACGGTAGTCTGATTCATTGTGAGATTCGGAAATCACATTTGTTTTTTACCTTCTTACTCGTTTAGAATTGTTTTGTAAACTAAACCCAGCTGAGACTCACCGTTCTTCACCATGTCTGAGATGGAGCGAGCCAGCTCAACAAGGACGCTGGTGCCAACAGTTGATGAAGCAAAGCCCGGACCCCACGAGTCCCTCTGGGCACCAAGAACCACGTACCGGTCTGAACACAGTGAGAGGATGTTATTCACACTGTACTCATCACTCTGGTTTTATTAGAGCTTTATCTCACCTGCATCCACAAAGCCTTTGATGACTCCAAACACATTATTGATCTTCTTCTCAGTGATAACGTTGCTGACATCCACAGTCATCGTGTCGTTCTCGTTGCCTAATTTGTTGTAGGCGCCCCATCCTTCTGGGAGATTCTGACCTCCCAGCTGCCTGTGGGATTCAAACCAACGACATCAACGCTGAACAGCTGACTCTGACAAATCCTCTAAGGTCAAAGAGATTCAATTTACCTCAGGATTCTCTTGGCCATGCCTTGAGTGATGGTCTGAGCCAGAATTTTTGGCAAGCCTGAAGATTCCTTTGGAGGAAACTGAGTGTGGTTGAAGGAAGGGAAGCCTGGGGTGTAGGGATCCCCTGAACCCAAATGGACCTGTAGGAGACCAACAGAACCAGCAATTACATTTAATTAGTAATAATACAAAACTAAGCTTGCATCTATTGACATTTATTACATACAATAACTGTAAAGTCAAGAGTTTCTAAATCAATTGTTTTAATGTAAAATTTAGTTCATAAACTCAACACATCATTAGAAGGAGTTTGTCAATGATCCAGCAGAGGGCGCTCTAATATTAGCTTGCACATTGCCTGCCTTGCTGATTTAAAAAAAGCTTTAACGTATTTTTACTACAAGACCAAAACATATTTTTCAAGACAGCAACCACTTATACATTTATAGATTATAAAAGATTTGACTCTTTTCTGTGCTTTTATGGAATCCCCAAAAGTGAGAAGTAAAAAACGTAGCTTTTTGTTTCCTTAAACTCTGCAAGCTATTAATGTGACTCATGCATTAATATAAAAAAGTTAGGGGAGACCATTTAATTCATTTAAACTTAAGCATTAAATGAATCATTTGACTGAGCTCCAGTTTAGATCTGCTTCACTCACGTGTCCATAAAGATCAGTGTCTTCTCCGATAGAGTAATCCGAGGGGTCAGGGTAAATTAGCACAGCAGAGGCGTTCGTTTTGGCAGCATTGGCAACCTGTAATCATAAAGTGGAAGAAATATTATCACAATGAACATAACAAGCATTTTTTCTCTTAGATAACAACATAAACAGGATTTAAAAGCCACCCACCTTCTCAGCAAAGCTGATCTTTCCGGCTCTGACCAGCATGACTCGGCCGTTCATGTTAATGTTCTTGTCCCGCAGCAGCCTGAAGTCCCCCTCCTGCCCGTAAGAAGCGTACAGCACCGCACCCTGGACACACAACAAGAACTTATTTATTATAAAGTTTACTCCAGTTGATTCAGTTTTCTCTGTTATTGAACTAACCGTCACTGATCCGATGCCGCTGTAGGACAGGAATCCCCTTGGACGTTCCTCCGGCCCATTCTTGTAAACAATCTTGTTAAATCCGGAAGTCGGGGGGTCCTGAACCCTAATAAAGTGCTCATCAGTCCAGCTTTTCATGCCGTATTCCTTAAACTTCTGGAACACTTTGTTCCCGAGTTGTTCATCTTGAGAAGAACCGGCCTGGTGGCTGCTTTCGGAAAACTCTCTGGAACAGAACAGGAAGGAAAGACAGTTTCACACCTGCAGTGTAAAAACTGACACAAGAAGCAGGAGGTCATCGAATCACCTGAAGGCACCGTCTAATTTAGAGGCTGTTAGTTTTTGGGAGAGGAGCTTTTTGACGTCGTCCCAGTCCATCAGAGGAGCAGCGCCCGTCTCACGGAAAGCAGCGTCTTCAAAGGTACGAACGGTGGGCGAGCAGACAGGAGCCACGGCTCTTTTTGGATAAGCTGCGTAGCCAATCAGACACCCTGAAAGCATCATTGGGTTCAAGTTAGGAACAGACACGGTTTCAGTTTTGCAACATTTATGATCTGAGGCCAAACATCACAGAGAAAAATCTAGTTTACAGCTCTGACTCTCATTAAAAAGCAAGAATGTGTGTAGCAGCCTCTTACCAATGATGAAGACGAGGAGAACGGTGGCTGCCATGACGCAGAGGTTCTTCGGGGTGCGTTTAAACTTTTGAACAATGTAGGGTCTGCCGTTGGCGTTGTGATTGAGGTGGTCTCCCACACCGTTTCCCCCGACCTCCTCGTCCACGTCTGACGACAGCTTCATCTCCACCTGGCTGTTGTCTCCTTCCATGTTTTGGGTCAAATTAAATCGTGTGTAGGAGTGAGGCTCCCCATTAAACTGTCGGAGAATAGACAGAGTCACAAGTTTGTATGAATAAAAACCCAGACATCCCCTCTTTTAAAAGTTCTTACTTTCTGTTTCACTTCGACCAGGTGGACTTAAAATAAAAAAAACGTGTTATGTGATAAAATGGGTAAGATTGGGTATTTTCTTAAATATTAAGATGTCTTCTTCCACTATTTATGTTTGTACTGTAAATTTACTTTAAAGTGATTTTGAAGTATTCTAGTATGTCTCCTTCCTGCAGCAGACGGCAAGGTCAAGACCAGGATTCAGGTCCTTAGGTTGTAGACGTTAGAAATTTACTGACTCATCTTCATTTCTCTGATAGGGACTCAAATAATTTACCATTCTCAGTTGTTAGCCGTTGTAGCAACGCTCTGTTTACATACAGGGGTTCCTCTTTGTCATCACTTCCTGTTACTGTGCAGGTAAATATCTTTACTGTTCATCTGAGCTGTGTGGTTTCTTTAATGAAACACGTTATTAATGTTACCTTCCCAGTAATGTATTTGTATTTATCACAAAATCTTGATGTCACAGACTTTAACACCCACAGCATTTACTTTACAGTAAATGTTACTGGAGTCGTATCTTCTGGATTGATTTCCATGATAATAAATAAATAATATGGAGTTGTTACATATTAGCAGTAATCTCAGAGGTAGCAACAATAACCTCCAACTAAAGGAACAAAATCCATAACGCACAACTCGTGATTTGGGGATTTAGGCTCTTACATTTGTTGTACTTACAATTTTGGAGATTGTTGACCTTGCTTGGTCCATAACTTCTTCTCAGGACTCTAAAAAAGAAAAATAAAGTAAAAATCACGAGATTAGACTTTAAAAAGCCACCAGTTAAACTATACCCTTGAAGCTTTTCATTCTGAAGAGGTAAAAAAACTGCAGGTGGAGTATTAATTATCATTTTTCCATTTTTTTTCCAGTGTTACATGTTCCTGTTGGATCATGGGAATAGCGTGGTCTCTAAAGAAACACATCCCACCCCTTGTCAAAACATCTTGTACAGCTAACCTGAAAGGCAGCCTTGTCTCCAAACACAACCCCCCCAGTGTCCTGCACAGGTTTGCTGACGTGAACGCAGTCACCAGCCGAGAACAATAAGACTTCCCACAAGCCTCGGTGCACAAAGCACGCCAAACCAAGCAAGGTGCTCGTTTTACAAGAGAACAAGGGTGGAAATTTAAGTCCTCTTTATGTGTTCTCAGTGTGTGTCCGTCCACAGATGGAGGTCTGTGCACGTTAGCAACAATCAGCACAATTACTACCCTCAAAAATCTGATCCAAAACCATAAAGGATGAAGTGTTTCACATTTCTGACCACTATGTGAAATGTTTGAACAAGTTGTAGTCATGTGCCAGCATTTAGCCTTTTCATGGCCTTCGGCTGCTAGTTTTCTTTTTTGGCTAACGTCTGCAGCAATCGACAAGTCAAAACAAGCCCGCCTTATCAAATTTAAAACATCCTTTTGTTTTAGGAACTTTCACCTATGCAAATGAGCAAAATGATACTAGAGATGCTGAAAAAATAAGGTTACAAAAACGATAATCTTCTAACATACAGAACTGAAGTTCTTTGGAAAATATGTGTTTCTACATAAACGTTTCTGTTTAATTGAGGTTTCTACAAGGGGAAGTGAAAACCACTAAAGTTGAATCATGTATTTTACTCACCCAGTTATTTTACTACTCATCTTGTTCCTTTATTATTAAACTGTCTGTAACACAACAAATAGAACTAAGGGAAGTGTATTTTATGTAATTATGTCATAAGTGACCACTTGTCACAGACAAAGTGTTTTTTTAAGAAAACAGAAATTGCCAAACATGTCAGCAGACAAGATGATTTGACCGTCTGTCATGGCCTTTTTAATCATCACTGACCTTCACAAAAGAACAAAACATATTTCCTCTCATCAGATACCTTATTAAACTGATTGTGTTTAACCCTCTCTGTATGAATGAACTACATGACCAGAGGACAAACTTGATGATGGCAACATTAGTTAGAACTTCAAATTCAACATTTAAAAATAGTTTTGTTGCCAATGACTTAAGTAAAACCAATACTTTAATTTAGCTGACAGTTATTAATTAAAAAGGGGATTAAACCAATCAGAAACATGCAGGTGTAATTATATTGTGTCAATATGAAATCACTGATAGAGCCCCACATAAACATGGTGTAACAGGAGCTACATTCACTAAAACAAGATGAATACAAAAGCTTGAGTGTGCACCAACCAAACGAAAATAGGATGCAGACGTGCTCTGGAAACACTTTGGTTATTTTTGGACCAATAAAAGCACGGCTAACTTTAGAACAAGAGTTGGCAGAGGACAACCAAGACTTTCCTGACCTGCAGGGGATCAGAGAGTCAATGCAACTAGGGATGGGGCCGATCCGATCCAGTATCGGTATCGGCTCCGATACCAACATAATTAACGGACCGGAATTTTCCTGCTATAATGTCTGCTGAAATGACTCCAGAAGTGATTTCTGATCGGCTGCTCTGCTAGCTGGCTACAAACTATGGAGGGGGGGGGGGTTCCTGAACCGAGGCGAGCCTCGATGAGTAATGAGACCCCCTTCGTTCA
>JARVJO010000431.1:2849332-2862438 GCA_031762555.1 Cynodonichthys magdalenae | reverse complement strand
GGACTATGTTTCTCAGCTGGCCTGGGAGCGCCTTGGGATTCCCCCAGATGAGCTGGCCCAAGTGGCTGGGGAGAGGGTCTCTCTGCTCAGGCTGCTGCCCCCGCGACCCGACCCCGGATAAGCGAAAGAAAACGGACGAAACTTTAGAGGTTAAGGTCAAATTTGTGCATCATGTCCAACACACACCAATAGATCAAGAGTTTCACTTTAACTTTGATGTGACGGATGGCAAGTGATGAATTCTGTCAAGAAGTCCTAATTTCATTTAAAATCAATTACTGATCAGAAAGTCGTCCTGAACATCTGTTGTTCTGTTCTTTTTACCGAAACGTTACCTAAAAGATTGGTGTTTATTAGGTCACTCAGGCATATAAACTGGAGTTGTTTTAACAGATAATAAATAAGATCTTATTTTAGTGTTGCCTATTTACCTCACTTTCATGTTTCAGACTTTGTCAGATTCAAATGTTTAAATTTTTACATATTGTGTCATTTTTGATACCAAAGTACACATTTTCACAGTATTTTGTGCACAAACAATGGACTGCAAGAAAAAATGTCTGATTGGTGCTTTTTTAGTGTAATATTAGTCATTTTATTTCCTGCTAACAAAATCTATCAAGGCTGTATTAAAACTTTTCTTTACTTTATACACATTTGTAAAAAGCACTCCGGCAATAAATTCTAGAAAATCCGATTTTTATCTTTAAAGTAGACATATTATGCTTTTAAATCCTTCAGTTGGGATCTATATAAAATGGAACCACAATGATTTGGTTTGAATTCCTCATTTTAACTTTACCAGCTCCCCTTTCACCACTTTCCTGTCTATCTCAAAGCAGCTGTTCCTTTAAGGCATCAAGCCCCGCCCCCTCCAGCTTCCAGACCAGTCCACTCCGGTTTGAGAGAAGGGATTAGGTTTTCTAGCAATGCAGAAATGTTTTATTTACAATTTAATTAAAAGATGTGAACAAGGGAAGACTTGTCCATTCAGCCTCACATGTTGGAGCCAAAGTCTGAGCCAGAGGAGAATTAAAACGAGGAAATTGTAGTTGGTAAGTCCAGACCTTATTTGGTAATTCCGTCGCAGATAATTTGACACAATAGTTCAGAAATTATCATAAAAAATAGAGAAAACTGAGTGAGCTGAAAACTATGACTCAAACAGAATATAAAAATATATTTGCAGCACCAGGAGAGAATAAATTCAACTTTCTGCACTCAGAGTTTCCAACAAAATGTATTTACCAGCTAAAAAGGTGGATTTTGCATCATGTCTTTAAGAAAAGGAACTAAAAACTAAAAAACATTGATGTTTTTGTATAACTTATTTGCTAAATATTTTAAAACCTATAACTGAAGTGAAAAAAATGTTTTAACATAATATTTAAAAGCATCTGAAAAGTAGTCGCAGACAAACTTTAAAAGATCTTAAAATAAACTTCAATTTCTAAACCAGAGAAGAAACAAGACTTTTGCACAGTGCAGATCTCTGACTGCAGGCTCAGTGTGCTCTAAATAAGTTCAGTATTCTAACATATGAAATGAAAGCCTTTTTCTTTCACATTCTTTTGATCTAAAGACTAACAGCATCAGATACGGGGTTATATGCAGAAACATTGATGTAAAGTTCCTCCTGTGTTCCAACAGGCTGCAGGGAAACAGTTCAAAAAGATGTTCTATAATCTCTGCACGAATCACAGGATTAGGATAATCTGCTTCCCTCCATTCCTCTGCCTCTGAACAAAACCACAGAAACACAAAGAACAAATCATCTGTACAGCAGATTTATTTCTCTGAAACTAAATGCTGTTTCAACATCCAACAGATTTTAAAGAACGTTTTCCATCTCTGCTCAGAATGAGAACAGGAAGTTACAGAACATAAAGAGGAAGGCTGTGTGAGTGTGTGCAGAAACACAACCAGGAAACAAATATAAGAACACACACTGAAGAGTACGCTCTGATTTAAACATGGAAAGAGTTCAGTAGCTTCATGGTGTGATACACTTGTACTGTGAAGATAGTGCCATCACACACACAGGAAGAGGCACTAAACAGTAATTATACATACATTCAATACGTGCTGATTCACATAAATAAAGACGACAAACACAGGGATCAGAAAAGTGTGTCAGACTAAATCCTCAGAATAAAATTAAATAAAAAGATCCAGACGAGAACATCAACAATACAAAATGTGAGAATGAGCTGAATGAACTTAAACTTCTTTGTGTTTCCTGACCTGAAATAAAAATCTGTCAACAGCTGAAACTCATCGATCAGTAAAATAAAAATAAAAGATTGTCTTCAAACCAACACCAAGTCATTTCCTAACTTGTCTCTAACCAGAGCAGCATAATTAAATTCAATTAAAATAAATCAAGACGAACCAAAACATTTGAAACACAAAGTTAGTTTCCATAGAAACAGAACGCCAACAACCAGCAGGTTAATCCAGCAGGTGTTTTATGTAGTTTATTTAAAGATTTATTAGGATAAATTCTGAAAAATGTCTCAGTTAATGTGATGTAGTTAAAATGCAAACAGCCTGTAAATGTGGAACAATGACTGACTTATCAAAAGAATCCAGTTTTTCAGCATCATTGAAGCTTAGTCTTGATTCTGTGTTTGGTTCCTTCAAACAGGTCTGGTTGAACACAGAGTTCTGGTTCCTGGTCCCTGTGGGAACCTGACTAAAGGTTGTGCACTCTGACACCTGGTGAAGCATTAATTCTCCTCTGAACCCATTTACACTGAATTCTTTTATTCCATTATGAACAAAAACTCTGCATTATCCATGCTGCACCACTAGGTGGCGAGAGCGTCCACATTAAAGACATGAAAACAGACTTTTCAGCCAATCCCACTATGACCTGGTTAGAAGTGATGAGGAGGAGATTAATTTATAAATGGAGGAGAAAACAAGAGTTAGTGTCACCTTCATTCTAGACTCTAGAATCGAAGTTTTTTAAGTCATAAACAGCTGACAACAAAGAAACAGAAATACTTAAAACCTGCTGAGTCTGTAAACCACCATATTCAGCAGAATTATTGTCATTTATTATATTTGGACAGTGGCACTGAAACAGCTTTGTTGTGTTATTAAGCTGGGCATTGATTCAAATTTTCAATCTCGATTAATCTCAAGACATTTTTGCAATTATTCGCAGTTTTTAGAAACGATCACTCTATGGCTGAATGTGTAGGTTTGTATGTTGCAATACATCCCATGTGTGACACTATGCACTTTTTTCCTTTGTTTTTCTTTTCATCTTCTTCTTGTTTATTGCATTTTTTTAATTGCTGAAAACTTGGATGTCAGTATTTATCTTTCATTCCTCATTTGGAATGAAAAAAAAAATCCTTGAATTCTTGATTTAACCTCATTATTCTGCGCCAAATGTAACTGACTCAAAGATGTTTGGAGCATTTTTATGTATTGATTTATATATATATAAAAAAAGGGGCCATGCATTTTCAAACGCTTTAAACAAATAAGGCAAAGCAAGCAGGTCTTTTTTTCTATTTTTCTCTTCTCTAACAAGCTTCTCAGAACCTCTTTCTGTTTACGCTGGTTTTAAACTGAAGTGATATTTCAGGCTTGAACTGCTCTGGTGGTGAAACAGTTCAGTGTTGCAGTTCTTACAGAGAACTTTACTACTCTCCAGCCCACCATGGGGAAAAGTTTAAAAATAAAAAAAATGCCCTGAAGAATCTGGTGACTTCAGCCCCGGCTGCAGCTCAGGTTTCGGAGAGTTGCCAGGCAACGGCTCGACAACAAAGGCTCTCGTTGGAGGAGACGTGTGCTGAAGGCCATCTAAAGCGTGATAAATATTATTATTAATAATCTAAAGTGATCAAGATCTCGCCTCTCCGTCGTGACCACTGGGATTGTGTGTGTCTGTGTGGAACTGGACCTACCTGCTTTGTCAGTCGGGCTGCAGGAAGAACCTGCTTAACTTAGCTAATAATATAAAAACTGGTTCCTCTCTCTTATTGTTTACAATTCTTTCTCAGTTATTAATCATTACAACAATGTTTCAGCAGGATAAACTGAGACAAATGTAAAGAAAACTAAAAACTGCTCAAAATTTGACTTTATCTGAAGTCCACAACGATAACTCCATTAAAAAAAACAACTTTTTTATCTCATCAAAAACTGTGCAAATCAGCGCCTTTAATAATCTCTGGAGAAGTGTGGAAGTGTTCTGTTTCCTACCTGATGTGAACATGAAACCTGAAGATCGGTGAGAATAAAACTAATAAAATCAACTAAAAAAGTATCATTTAAAACATTTAAAAAGCTTTGAAGAGTCAGATTTTGAACACGTTCCACCCAGCGGTGTTTGTGAAGGTCTACTGGGCCCAATCAATAGGTTACAGAAGGTCCTGGTCTGCTATGTGACTGTGTAGAGCTCATCCTTGTTGTTTTGACAGAGCGTATACCCACAGACCCGAGGACTCCAGCTCCAGCTCCAGCTGAAGCCCCGGCTCCAGCCCAGCTCCTCCGCAAACTTCTCCTTGGGGGGCAGCAGGAAGACCACGCAGCCGGCGACCAGGATGTGCCAGATAGAGTGTGTGTAGTAATAGTTGTCCTCCGTCTCGGCGAAAATGTACAAGCAAACCCCGACGAGGGCGCAGAGAGCTCCGGGGAGCAGGAAGAAGACCCAGCGCTGCCAGGAGGGGGGATAGCAGTGTCGGCGACGGACCCCTCTGTACACCTGGAGACACCACAGGGTTTCAGTGCTGCGTCAGTGAGTGACGTACACAAGACTTTGGTCCTGATGCTTACCCAGGTGATGACCATGAACAGGATGGCACAGAGGATGGGGCCCAGAAGGTTCCACAGACCCTTTCGATCCAGCTGCATAGACATGGCTATCAGCAAGGCTCCGAGCATAAACAGAGTCTACAAACAGGAAGACAAAATAAACAAGAAAGCACCAAAAAAAGCGGACCCAACCTCTAACAGAAGATACAACCGTCTCTTACGTATTTAAACGTGTGTCTGAGGCGAGCCATGCACAGGATGGTGACCCAGATGGCACAAACTGACCCCAGGAAGTCACAGTACTGCAGGGTATCATAGTCCATGATGCACAGCACCGCCACGCCAGGCTGGTCGCACGCGTGGTAGAACTACACAACAAGAAGGCCCATCATTCACTGAACTGTAAAGCAAACGAGACTCGTGTGTTTGAGTTACCGTGGAGAAGAACATGGTGAAGATGTAGACCGAGGCCTCGGTCAAGTAGCTGCGTTTGATGGCCACTACGATGGCGGGCAGGAAGGACAGGTTGCTGAGCGTCAGCAACAGGGTCGCCGCCACCTGGCGGAGGAAAGACTGAGCCGTCGAACCGTCGGTGCAGCCCCAGCCCTTCCAGCCTGCAGACGTCAGAACAAAGCAACGCGTGATGCGATCACTTAAAGACACGACTCAGGTGACAGTGTGGACGTGTTTGCTGTACCGGCTGAACAGACGCAGGACGCGTACAGGTAGCTGTAGGACCTCAGCAGTCTACATTCACCGTACGGACCACAGTCCTCCACGCAGGCACTGATGAAGACCTCTGGGACCACAGACACCACCGACGTGTTTCCACAGTTACTGCTGCAGGAAACAGAACACAGTTAGGTATCCAGGAGAAAGACTTTTACAAGTTTTAAACTAAGACGGTTTCTGCAAAGTGAAAAAAAGCAAAAATGAGGAGATTATTATACAACAGCAGTGTGTGTGTGTGTGTGTGTGTGTGTGTGTGTGTGTGTGTGTTACCTGTTGCAGGTGAGCTGCAGAGTGAGGTACCATGTTGTGGACTGAGGAAAAGGCAGCCTGATCACAGTTTTAGGAACACTGACGTTCACACCAACACTGTATCCTACAAACAGAGCTGTTAGTGGAAAAAAAACACAGTTATGTATTCGTTTGTTTGTTTGTTTATCTCTGGGGTTAACTGTTCTCTCTAACAAAAACTTGGTTTGGTCAAAATCTTCTCAAAACTTTAAATTGCTGTACTTTGCAATAAAACATATTTCCTGCAGCTAAAGTTACAGACATCTGCAGAGGCAGCTATCCTGTCACTCAGCTGTAGATGTAAACCTGATGTTTACTTAAAGAGTTTTAATGAAAATTTGTTCCAAGATATTTTGCAAACAGTCAAACCATTGATATATATTACTGGATTGGGCGTGGCTAGCGCATTGCTAGCTACATCAACGTGCACACACTGGAGAAGAGCCTCAACAAAATGAATTGGCGTCAATGGATTGTGAGGAGTCATCCTGATGAAAAACTCTTTAAAATTTCTTATTTCTTGCTCGATTTTTACAAACTATGGTTCAAAATAAAGCTGAGGAAATTGTGAATTTTATAGTTATGGAAATTTTAAAAAAATCTCATTTAAACGACTTACAGTGGCTTAAAATAAATATTTTGCATTTCACAGGTGTTTTTTCATACAAGTCAATGAGTTCTGACCAGCTGAATATATTTATTAATCAGAACTGAGTCCTAGACATTTAAAATAATAAAATTACGGGTGGGGGGTTCGGTTTAGGACCATGGTGTGAATTGAGTTTAGGTTAGTTTTAAGGTGAGGTTAATTTTAGGGTACATGATCAGGGTTAGGCTATAAAATTTCCAAAAAATGAATGGAAGTCAATGCACAATCCCCACGGGGATATACAAACCAGATGTGTGTGTGTGTGTTTAACAAATATTTCTTCAATAAAACTGTAAAATTGTAAAAGTACACAATACAATATGATATGTAGTTTTAAGTCAGCTTAACTTCACAAAAGTCTTTGCTGCAAACTACAATAATTTTAACATCAGTAAAAAAACAAACTATAAAATACAAATTATTTCAGGTCACAAAGATATGTTTAACGATTTTTATTTTTATCTGAAGCCAACCCACAGCTGGTACTCTTTTCCTTTCTCCTTTTTGTCTGGAAATGTTGAAAAACACACAAATACTGGATGTAGAAAATATAATATCTGAATAAACCGGCCTGTCTGACAACATGACTATTTTATGTTTATGACGGTCAATCATTACATTAGTCTCTGTCATTAGCGAGTCTAATATTTTCTGAATTATTATGCAGTCTAACTAACAAAGTCCATATTTTACATGTTTAATATCAGTAAATAATATTTTTAACAACAGATAAAATCAATTTTAAATAAGGTAAAACATGAACATTTAAGCTTTTTAAATGTTAGCATACATGTTTTATGATTAAAATAATTAATTTTGGGGTAAATATGCGTAATATTTACCTGTGAAACATAACCCTTTTAGCTCTTGTAAACATGTAACAATTTCTGCAGTTTATAGCAAAGTATTTGTACCATTTGTACATTTATAAAGCGTTTGTTTGCACAGCACTACTATCTGCTCATTAATTTCAATGGTTCGCGTTAGCCTTAGCTCAATGCATAAAAATCGCCCTTACAAAGCACGCCCAGGTCACGTGACGCCCAATCCAGTAATATCAATGCTTCTGACAACAAGTTGCCTGGGACAAAACAAAGAAACAAAGGAATCACTAATATTACCAGCTGACTCTCAGCAGAACTTAAAGATAACAGAGACCACGGCAACTTTTGTTGATTTGAGCTCGTACGCATTAGAGAGTTTTGATTTCTTAAAAGATGAATGCATCCAACAACACTGTCACTTGCAATATCTTTTTTATTTAAAAGTTTTGAAACTTGAAGTTGAGACAGTTTTATTTCAAGATTAAACTATCCATTTAAAAATTTTGCCCTTAAAACCTGTTGTTTATGGCAAAGAGAAAAAACAAAATGAATTTGTAATTTGCAACACAGTTGAACTATTTTCATTATTTAGGAGCAGATCTAATTGAATTGAATTGAACCAAATTGAGATTAATCGATTCGGGACCTAATGAATCGAAATTGATTAGATTTAGAGAATTGGCCACGATACCCAGCCCAAGTATTTATTGTCTATGGAGATAGAACCAACATATTGGTCTTACATTGGTCTTAACCAGTTCAACCATTTAGAATGTCCTGAAGAAAAAAAATCTCTGGTGTACAAAGTACCAACCATCCAACAGAGACTACACCACAAGATGGAAACCACTCAACAGCAAGAACAAACTGGAGTTTACCAAAACCATACAGAATCGAGCTTCTAAGATCCTGGGACAAGTTTTATGGACTGATGAGACCAGGATGGGCCTTTATCAACATAGGTGTCAAAAGTATTCACATTCATTGCTCAGGTAAAAGTATAGAAACAGGTTTAAAAATACTTTTTTGAAAGTAGAAGTATCGACTCAAGCTTTTTACTCAAGTAAAAGTATAAAAGTACTAGTTGTAAAACTAGTTAAAGTATAAACGTAAAAGTAATGGGAAAAAAACTATTAAAGACCAAAGCTTAGGCCGCACCACAGGGATCTATAGTGAACAACCACCTCCCAAAAAAGCCTTGTTCTCAAGACGATAATGATTATAATGTATTAAAATATTGACCAGGTCATCAATGATGGTTTATTCTCAACTGTCTTAGATGGTAAAATAAAGGCTTATATAATGTTGAAAAACTTGGGCCCACCCCCTGAGGTTGGGAACCACTGGCCTAGTCTAGTGCATTAACAGGCTTTTTTATGAATAAGTGGATCTATCTTGAATATTTAGGATCTGTGTGGTAAGCTCAGATAAAATATGAAATTTTTCATCTTCTGTTGGGATTTTGACACCCCGATGACATAATTGTTTGCATGTTTGTTAATGAAATGTCATTTAAATTGAAGAGCTAATCAATACAAATCTGCTGATACCTTGTTTATAAAATTTGGTTGGTTTATAGCAAAGTTATTGGCATTTAAGTTTTCTGTACCCCTAACTTTGATGGTCACAATGGAAAAGGGATGTGGTCAAAAGCAGTCCCTGGGGGGCAGTGAGACCCAACTTTTTTCTGTTAACATGCATTTTCTGAAAGAGTGGCTAACGTACATGAAAATACCAGAGAAGTTCAGTAGTGAGGGCTGCACAGTGACCCACCCTAGTCCATGGACTAAGAGAGAACCTGCAAACTGTACTCAGAAAGGTCCTCGGGCCAGGATTTGATCCAACGATCTTCTTGCTCAGAGGCAACATCTCTATCAACTGAGCCACTGTACCACCTCATGTTCAGTATGATGACAAGGCAGAATGAAAACAAGCCAGAGTGAAATAGAACAGAATTTTTTTTTGCATTTTTAAAAAGTAAAGAGTAGAAAGTACAAATAATTGTATAAAAAGTAGGCTGATAAATAATTACTTCAGTAAAGTATAAATAACCAAAATTTCTACTTAATTATAGTAACAAAGTATTTCTACTTCACTGCTTGACAACTCTGTTTATCAAAGTGATAAGAAGACTAAAGAATGGTAAATGGACTGTACAACCAGGATACTCAAAGTGCTTTACAATACAATCTGTGGCCTTGTTTACCCATTCACACAGCACTCTATTAGGTATTTCTACAAAGCTAACAAACCTTTTTAAACTTGATTTGATACTATAAGAACTATAAGAACTTATAGTATCAGATAACTGTGCAGCAAAAAGTTAATTAAACAAATAAAAATGAAACTACAGTAGTAAAACATTTTAAAAAGTTTTTTGGTCAAGACTAGAAGGACATGCTCCGGAGCCGCAGGTTGCTGACCCCAGTTCTATTAAAATCTATCTTTAAAACACTGAATTTTCTGATGTCTGTTTTGCCTTAAAGTGACAAAGTTAAATCTTTACTTCAGCTGGGCAGCTCGTACCATTGCTGCAAATTACTACTCCTTATCTGAGAGCTTGATAAAGCTGCCCCTAAAGGTACTGACCCACCAACACAAATAAGAGAAAGAGGCTTCATGAGAAGTCTGGAAAAAATGTTACAAAAGAAGAACACAAATGTTTGGTGATGTCACTGGATCACAAGCTTGATGATGCCATCAAGATTTCACAACTGGATATTAGGTATTATCATAGAGTTAAATAACATTAGACTGAGCCCATCCTGTACCTTCCACTGTTAGCATCTGTGACAACATGCAGGAGCAAAAATGGTGACAATACAGGGTGTCGACTCACAGCCCTTACCGTAACTATTAGATTAACAACCATCCCAACTGGATCTGTCACGAATTATCTTTAGTCTTATTACAAAAAATTATAATTATGTAAATGTCAGTCAACAATCATGTAAAACAGCAGATATATACAAGAAAAATATAGAATTTACATATAACAATGATCTAAACCAAACTTAAAGCCAGTCAATAACTTATATAATCATTGTAATTATACTTCAACTAGTAATAAAGTATATTTATTATTTCTTACCAAATAAATATTTCCAGTCAATACTTAGAAAATGTTCTCTGTATACCTGGTTATTGGATGAAACTTGTCTCTATTGATATTGCCTAAAAACAGGTCAGGTTTGTGTAATAGAAACTTCAAAATAATTAAATATATAATATTATTTTACACTGTAAAGACGTACAGTAAATCCAAAGGAATACCAACTTGTAATATTTAATAATTTAAACTGTAGCCTGATCAAGCAGAGTGCTACACTCTGTACATCAGTATATTCTACAGAAGCTAATATCTGCTAACAAATTCAATAATTAAAAAAATAAAAGTTGCAAAAACTTGTGACCAAAGGATTCAGCTGAAGTTCGAACATTGGACAGTTTAACAGTTAAAGATGAATATTGTATGCTAATGTAAATCATTTCAACAGTTCATTTATTTTAATACATTTTCTCAATAACCCACACACTTGGTGTTTCATGATGCTATGTAGAGCACAGACCCCAGCTTTGTAACCAGCAGTGTAGCGTGAGGGTGACTGATGACTTGATTGATCACACATAATAAAATTTACCAACTATGGGTTCTACAACATTTCTAATAATCTCACTGACAATGTGTTTATATTCTGTTTGTAGTCTTGACCTCAACCTTACTGAACACCTGTGTTTGTCTCAGAGTGACCAATACAACCTCATCAGATGACTAGTTGAAAAACAGAATATCATCCCATGGCAGGGTGTGACCAAGCTGCTGAGGAGGAGGAGCCAGGCTGTTGAGGATGTATATGGTTTTTCCACATGCTACTGAGAGCCCATTTTTTTTCAATTTCTAATATTTCTTGTTTTTTCAGACTTTAATCATTGAATACAAAAAAATAACACCAAGCAGCCCATAAATGCATTTTTCTAACAAATGGGCTACTAGTTATTGGGTAATAAACAACCTTTCTAAGATTTACTGCTATAAAGTATTGTTCCAACAAAGATAACCAAACCCAGATTTTCTTTATGTTCTGTGTTATGTTTAAAGTTTCTAAATGATGTTTGCTAATGGAAAGCGGTTCTGAAAGCTCACTGTTTCTGACATTTTCAAATTGACCACATTAGCTAGATGATCCATTGTTTCTGATGTCGACCTTGATTTGGAAAAAAAAAAAATATATATATATATGTATATATATATATATATATATATATATATATATATATATATATATATCTGTGTGTTCCTACTTAAATAATTTAACAAATTTTGGATTCTTCTAAGGTTGAAAGGTTCATTTTAAATTCTGAAAGAACCGACCTATTCAGAATTTTAGACAAAGGTCTATTTATTGTAGAAGGTGAGGTGGGAGAAAGTAGCATGCTATTTTTATTTTATAAATACAACTATTGTGTGAAAACATATGATTCCTGCCATTCCAGAGTCAGATGATTTGCTCCTTGTGGACCAGTGGTACTGATATGAGTCCACGTGTTTGTGCAGCTGGTTCTACAGGAACATTCATGTGTTCACCTCAGGATCAGGTCACTGGAAAAACTTGTGTGAACCAAAACACAAACTAACATTTTAGAAACTTTCAAACAAGATCCAACATTAATGGATGAAAACAATGACAAGTAAAACTGCATAAAAACCTCACAGAGGTTATTAGACTTGTGAGACAGGTCAAACATAGATCACATGATTCTCTGACATGCTTCTACTTCCTGCTTTAACAAGACTCTACAAGCACACAGTCATCACCATAAACTCTGGTGGTCCCAGATCCACTTGAACCCAGGTGCTCCTTAACCTGCAGACAGCTTCCACTACAATGGAAACATTAAAGCCAGCTCACTGTGATGCTGGAGAAAACAGAATGTGTGTGATTCAATGATGCTGACTGATGTGCACTGTTCCTATAAAGACATGAAAATAAATGCTCACTGCTTCAGCACCTCAGAGTACCAGAGCAGAACATCAGCAACTTAACTCAATTTAGCCTGAGCCTCAGGGCAACACTCTGAACACAGTACTGCTCTTTACATTACACACTACTCTACTGTCATGTGATTCATTGAGCTCAGGTTAATAAAATATTACCTTATTGCACTTTCAAATCCCTGTCTAATGATCCATGCTGATCAATACATGAACTTCTTTTAGACCAGGTGTTTTGGGAAATGACTGAATCATTTTCATTTAGATAAAAAAACTGCCTACACAGAGAAGTGACTTGTGAACAGATGTGAGGAGCAGTGAATATTAATTAATGGTTTGTTCTCTCAGTTGGTTGGAACCTGAAATGACACGAGCCTTTCCTGAAACACAGAATCTCCATGTCCATTCCTTAATTTAGATAGTGACAGTAAACAGACGGACTCACAGATCCTCTAGTTACTGGCTTGTCTTGAATAGTTTTGGGCGTCAGTTTGACGGCTCAAACCAGCCAGCTAAATACGTCACATATGGATCGGGTGTCTTTGGCTTGGACTGAGAAACAATTTAAAGTAGTGTGAGCCCCAAATGTTTGGCTTGTACATGTAGTGTGTACCACTGATTGTTAGCATGTACATATGTAGTGTGTACCTCTGACTGTTGGCTTGTACATGTAGTGTGTACCACTGACTGTTGGCTTGTACATATAGTGTGTACCTCTGATTGTTGGCTTGTACATGTAGTGTGTACCACTGATTGTTGGCTTGTACATATAGTGTGTACCACTGACTGTTGGCTTGTACATGTAGTGTGTACCACTGACTGTTGGCTTGTACATGTAGTGTGTACC
>JARVJO010000431.1:2823526-2838755 GCA_031762555.1 Cynodonichthys magdalenae | reverse complement strand
CCACCTTATCCACGCTAGCCGCTTGCCTCTTTGATGCTAACACCAGCTTATCCATGCTAGTCGCTAGCATCTCTGATGCTAACACCAGATTATCCTTGCTAGCCGCTAGCATCTCTGATGCTAACACCAGCTTATCCTTGCTAGTCGCTTGCCTCTCTGTTGCTATTACAAATGAATACTCTCCTCTCATTTGCCAGCACCAGCCTCTCAGTTAGCGGTGCCGGCCTATCATTAATCAGATCAATGCCTGGCTTAGGAATAGATTTAGCCTCCTGCTACAAGGATGTAGCAACCGCTGGTTAATTTTGGCCCTCATACCATGCCATAGAATCCAGTCAGGTCTGGTGGCTGCAGAGAGGACTTCTAACAAGGCGCAGGTCCGTTCTGTGCCCAGTCACTGAGCAGGTCTTCAGGCCATGATGACATGATTGCCTCTCTCTCTGGTATCTGCTGCAGGAAGCAGATCTTTCCTCACTGCTGGAGGTGACAGTGAGGAGCGTCGTCCTTTCACTTTAAACAAGTCTGACACAAAGAATACCTGTGGAAGAGAGAGAATATAATATATTAATATTTAAAACTAAAACGTACCTGTTGGCAGCTCCTCATCAGATACAGCTCATTCAAAATAATGTTTCTCAAAACTAATTTAAATGACTTTGAATAAATGGCTGATATTTTTACACATTGTTTTTTTTTAAACTCCCTTTTTTACCCGTCTATCTTCTCTGTACGATAAAAAAATATAATTTCACTGCTTAAAATGATACTTAGGATCTTATATTAAAAATATTTTATTGTATTTTAATTTGGGTGAGGTTAGAAGATGTGGCTGTGTTCTGGAAAGTATTTGGTGATATGATACATACCACAATATGATACATCATGATATATACTGCAAGCAAAACAATGTATTGCCTTTTTTCTCCAAAAGATTCCAATTTAAAAAGTCAGTATAAAAAGCACAAGATTCAATACATACATAAAATCTGATCTTGCAATCAGAAGAAGACTGAACAACAGGAGAATTGTATTTATATTTCACATTTCTTCTTACATCCATTAAGCCTTAATTAAAGATCAATTCAGTATCAGGAAATGAAATATTGTGATATTTCAGTGAATCTTTATTTTCTTACAGCCCTAGTGGCTGTTTGGTGTAGTGAAATGTGCAAAGATAAAATACTATGTTTTTGTTTCTGTTACGACGACTAAATAAATAAAACCAGATTTAACATTTTGTTCAACTTTAGCCAAGATATTTTTTTCTCCTGGCAGATGTAGAGACTTAAATTCCAGTTTTTATGATCTTCTGGAAATCCTGTGGCTCTAAAAAGACCATTTTGCCTAATTCATTGTAAGAAATTAAACTAATGAGTTTAGCTGTGTGACAGCAAGCTAGCAGCATAAGAACCAACTCAGAGGTCATGAGGACTGAAGTTTAGCTTTAAGTTTACTGTTTTTATGCGTGTATAAAATGCTGTTTACAGTCGTAGCTCTGAACGACACACAGCGGGAGGGAGAAATGATGAGGATTTATCCTCTGCTGCACAATATTTCAGTTTTATACCAGAAAATATTGTAACCTGGTCAAAAAAAATACTTTAGTTTGTATCTTAAAGAGAAAAAAAACTGCACTTGTCTTTTTGCTAAGAGGGATAAGATGTTTTTAAACATTAGTTTTAACTTTTATTTTAAAAAAGTGGGTTGAGGTTGGGCTGTTCGCTCCACTGGTGAAGCTGTTTTAAAGCAACAGAGATCCGTTCTGACTGAACTGATTACCTCTAAATCTGTTCTATCAAGACTTAAAGAGTTAAAATAATAATTTATTAACTGTTCATTTGAGCTACACTGCCTGGCCAAAAAATACTGGAACACCTGGATTTACCTAAGGTCTATGATGTGGGGCTGCTGCAGGTCAGGTCCAGGTTCAGCAACAGTTTGTGCTCAAAGAATGAGGTCAGCTGACCTGAATATACTGAATGACCAGGTTATTCATCAATGGATTGTTTCTTCCCTGATGGCACGGTCATATTCCAAGATGACAACGTCAGGATTCATGGGGCTCTTATTGTGAAAGAGTGGTTCAGGCAGTGAGACATCATTTTCACACATAGATTGGCTCCACAGAGTCCACTGAGAATCTTTGGGATGTGCTGAAGGTCAGACTCTAACAGCATCAATGAAAGATCTTGGTGAAAAATGAATGCAACATTGGATGAATAAATCTTGAGACATTGCAGAAGCTGATCCAAACAATGTGACAGAGAAGCTAAAGGTGGTCCAATCAAATATTAGAGTGCGACCTCCCATTTTTCTTTGAGGGGCGACTTTGTTTTGACCAGACAGTGTATTTTTAAGATGAATTGACAGCTGATTGTCCTCTGTGAACATTAAATGATCCTGTGTTGACTCACGATGCAGTAGGCCACCAAGGCCCCCTGGATGAAGCCCGCCAAGACGTCGGTGGGGTGGTGTTTGTGGTCCGACACTCGAGACAGGCCGGTGTAGAAGGACATCATGACGAGGGTGAACTGGGTCAGCGGGCGCAGCAGGCGGGCTCCGTGCCAGGTGAAACGAGACTGCAGGTAGAACTGGAACAGAAGCGGAGTTCTGGGTTTTATTGTTTTTGTTTTGAAAGCACAGAATAAATGGAAACTGTAAGGTGACGGCCGAAAGACTCACCACCAGGTACAGCATGGTATACATGGAGAAGGATGCGTGTCCAGAGAAGAAGGACTTCCTGAGAACAAACAATCAACTCTTTAATGAAGCACAAACGCTGACATGAAACACCTTCGAACGTTGCTCATGAAATCTTTTGAAGCATTTGTTGCCACACCTGGCCTCCTGGACTTTGCTCTCTGGACCCTGACACTGGTAGTCTGTGATGTAGCCCAGGGAGCAGTTGATGGTGGAGAAGTCCGGCTTGCACACGTCAAGGAAGTGAGGACGCATGCGGCCCACCGACACTTTGGCGATGTCAGTGAAGGACTGACTGATGGCACAGCCAAACACAAACACCCCCACCTGCTTGTAAACAGCAGATATGTAGGGGTTCCCCACAAAGGACTTGGACCCCTCGTTCAGGAAGTAGATCCTGTAGCTTTCCCCGATTATGATCTGAGTGGGCAGAGAGCAGGAGTGTGTCAAAGTGTTGCACCTAGACCTGAGTCTGTTGGTTTGTTCATGCGTGTTTAGTGCACCGTGTTGCTGTGATATACGTATGTGTCCTTATACAAAAACAAGATGGGACGTTGTGAAAAAAAAAACCAGAATGAAATAATTTGCAAATCTCATTTATTCATAACAAAGTAAACATATCAAATGTTGAAAGAAGAAACTATATCATAACAAAAAAGAAGCCAGCAGATTGTGTTGAATCTTCACTTCATCAGTCTTCCATCCTGAGCAGCACACGGTGACAGTGGAGAGGAAAAACTCCCTTTTAACAGGAAGAAACTCCTCCCATGAAAGTTGTTTCTTTGTTTTTACAGGCAGTTATTGGTAGACAGGTGAACCCCTGCCCATCTTTATTTCGAAGTATCAGTCCCTCCTCTTGCTGTCAATAAATCTAATTAGATGTACAGTGTATTTTTACAGCTGTTTGGTATCACTTTGTTCCGTTTTTTTTATTTTAGATGTGTGTCATCAAAGTCAAAAATACCAGTATTAATCCCAAAAATTACACAATTTCTTATGTTTACGACTTTTCATTGTGATGCTATAAGCATTCAAACTATTGAGACGATTCAGTTTCTGCAGTATGTTTTTCGGCTCGCATGTTGTTCTGCAGTTTTTCTGTTATTTCCACAATACATATATCAAAACGTTCAGCACTGTCAGGACATTCCGCCTTTGTCTTTTGGTACTTCAGGAATTTATACTTTTAGATATTTAGCCTTTTTGGTCATTTTTGTTCTTGAAACTGTTCCTGCACTTTTCACCTTTTGTTCTGGTTCTGCTTTTTTACTTTTTTTGTGATAATTTCAGCTTCTTTTTTGATTTTATAGCTATCTTTCTGTTCTTTTCAGCTATTCTGCTAATTTACTTTTCGTGCTACTTTCAACCTTTTTACACTAATTTTAACTTTTAAGCTTCTTTCAGTTGTTTTCTGCAATTTCAACTACTTTTCAGCTAAATAAACATTTTTGTGATAATTTCAGCTACTTTCAGCAAATGTGCTATTTCTGCATCTTTGTACTTGTTTGAATTCATTTTTTCAGCTTCTCTTTAGCTACTCTTCTAATTTCAGCTTTTTTTGGCTTTTTTACAACAGCGAAAATTTTTGACATCTTTTTTTTCTGCAACAATCTTTCAGCATTAAGCATTCACACTGCATTGTCACAGAAACTGTAAATAATCTAGTTAAACTGTGAGTTTATGAGATTTGCAGACAGTTACATTTTGTTTTTATTTACATTTTACACAAACATCCCAACGTCTTTGAACTTGGAGTTGTACTTTTGATTCATGCTTTGTTCTGTATGCAGGCGACAGCTGTGTTCAAACCATGCCATAGAAATGTGCTTCGTTACGATGAAGTCAGAAAGACTAAATGAAAGACTAACTGTTTCTGGGAGAAAACAGTGAGACAACTCAAACTTCTGGGTGAATAAACCATGTGAGGAGGCGGTGAAACTCAGCAAGCTCAACAAGCCCCCCCCCCCACCTCCTGTTGTTCTGCAGCTTAGATTAAACTGATGAAGCAGGAGGGGGATCTGAATAGAAAAAGAAAGACAACAAGGAAGGAGAATAAATGAACCAAATAAATGATGACTATGAAAGAGAAGAGTAATAAAGGTGAGAGGAGGAATGAGGAGTAGAATGAGGGTGTGGGTGGGGGTGGGGGTGGGGTGGGGGGGCACTGCTGGTTCTAATCAAGAGAAATGCTGAGCTGGGAGTCGTGTCTGACTCTGGTGGCCAGACTCCACCAGGCGCACGATGTTTTTCTCCTCTCGGGCCGACTTACTGAAAAGGGGGCTTCAATTTCAGCAGGAATGTCTGGCTGTTTTCATGTCAGCGTCCAAATTTTATCTGACATTCTTTAAAAGAAGGGGGGGGCAGGAGCGAGCCTGGATCTGGGGAACCCTCTGAGGGAAGGGGCGGCTCCTGAGAAGATTGACTGAGGTGATAGGAGCTGTTGTTTCCACCGTGCAGGCCCTTAGAGCCAGCTCCAGCTGTTTTCATGGGAGAGAGGGAAGGGGGTGGGGTGGGGTGGGGGGGTGGGGGGGGGGCGCACATCTGGTTCTACTTGTGCCACAGCTTCCATTGTGTGAATGAAAACATAAACCTGGGATGTAGTAAAGTTATACTATATCCTCGGATGCTGATTTGTGGCTCGTGTTTAACATTTTCAAGTGACATCACCGTTTTTTTTTCTTTCTTTCCCTCAATAAAGATCAGTAAAAATGACAAAAAGCAGCGTTTTTCTGCTGCGGGGGGTGGGAAGAGGGGGGTTTAAAAGTCATGTCAAGCTACAGGGAAAGTGAGCTCTCCATGTTTGAGGTCCTCTCCAGTAATTACAGTATTTCACCAAACAACCATAATTACACAGCTGGATGTTTTTCTCACCATAAAGATGATTTTGTTGTCCTGTGGTTGTTGATGTGTTACTATGTAACAGCTCAGGTGTTCAGTGTGTTAGCTCTGGTGTTTGGAGGGGGGGGGTCTCAGTCCATTCAAGACTGGTAGATGCAAAGTTCACAAGAATTTTGTTCCTACGCACTAAAATATCCTTTCATCCCTATTAGTAGAAACAAAATTAGACGTTCAAGTTGAGCATTTATCATCAGTGGTTTGTTAATCAGAAGTCGTCTGTTTGATGTTTTTAAACGACAGTGATGCTATCAAGAGTAGGAAAAATCATTTTATTGAGATGACACATTGTTTTCTCCCAGGAGAGTCAAACTAATCGGTGTAGGAGCTTTAAAAATATATCCCAGACGTTTTAAAGCAAGGTTCTGTGAAAAGTTATGAACAATTATTTGTTGGAGATGAATTTTGAAACAATTATTTCTGACCTGGCTGATGAGCTGATGGTGAGTCTGAAGAAGTGATGGTGTCTGAAAACAGCTGAACATTTTATTATCGCAGGACCTGAACTTTGATCTTTTGTTGGTTCCAAGTTCTAGATTGATTTGTAAAGGAGATGATGCTTCAACATTGTTGTGGAACAGCCTTTTATTGTCATTCAAACTCCTGATCAGGTCATCCTGGTGACAGATCTTCATCTCAAAGGGATTTTTATCTGCTTAAAAATGTAATGAATGAAAAACGGTGTCCTCTCTACTGAAGTTTTTAAAAGTTATATTTGTGACCCATCATATCGAAACAAGGATTAAGTCAAATTTGGTCAAAATGAACTAATCAGATTCCTGGCCTTCATACCTGGATCATCAGGAGCTGTTCCAGAGATTTGACTTAATTTGTCTTGTTGATCAGAATAGTACATTAATATTTGATGTCATTTTAATGTGGAATTTTTGTTTAAGCAATTATAAAGAAAAAAACTCAAAAAGTATTTGAATATTGAGGTTTCCCAGCTGGAAATAAACAAAAGTTTTGCTAGCTCACTGGGAAAATAAGCTAGCCCTGTCCTCAAAATCAGTTTTTTGGTTGCTACTGCTCAAAAAATGCTTCAAAAAATATATTTTTAGGATTATATTTCAGACAGTTCATTCACTGATAAGGCATCTATTCATTATATTTTGACAATATGCAATTATTAACATTATATCGGCCTATTTCTCCACATATTTGTCTCAATGATATCTTTTAACTGCAACATATGCTTGGCTTTTTAAGTAGTTCTTTAAGTCGGGGGGTTAAAGTGAGAAGGTTGCAGGATTCAGGGGTCTCTTCTTGGTGAAGTTTCTCTCCCTGTGCACCAGTGGGTTTTATCCAGTTTTGTTAGGCGGTAACTCCAAACTGCTCCTGTGTGAGTGGTTGGTTGTTTTGTTTGTCCCCATGTGTCTCTGTGATGGACCAAAGACCTGTCCAGGTGTCCCCCACCCTCACACAGTGAGTGCTGGAGACATAAAAGGAATGGCTGACTGGATATGTGTTTTTGTTTTTTAGTGACGAGAACGTTTTCATGTGGATATTTTTAGGGCTGTGATTCATTTCACATCACTTTGGTCAACTCTAGTTGTTATAAATGTGTTTAATTTCTATCTGCCACTCTATGACATATTGAAAATAGATTACACCAACAAATACCTGGATTAAAAGAAAGAAAATAAATTACCTTCTTTAACAGAAACTGACTTATTAATGGTGAAACATTTAATTAGAGATGTAATATATTTTGTTTTATTCCTCTCTTACTCCCCAACTTTCTTTTCCTTGTACTACTTAGTGAATCTTTAATACTGTAAACTTGTGCAAAAACCAGGAACAATAATGTTGAAGCAAACATTTCATGTTACATCATATTTGAGAATTGATCATTTCTATAATAATTACATGATAAATGTTTATGAATTGCTATAAAATTCAGAAGATTTGAGCTGGTAACAAGCAGCAGCTAATCAGACTAGCCTTTAACTCGTCAGTGTGGTCAACTTGAAGATCACTAAAAGAATCTTCTACAGCAGGAAGGATATTCATTGTTCATAACTTTTTCACAGAAAACTTAAACATCATTTTAAACCGTTGAAGAGGTGCTGCGAGGAAGACGAGAGGTGATGAAGGTCATTAGTGATCAGAGTGAGGTGACTTACAGACAGGATGGTGATTAGAATGCCTGCAGCGCTAAGCACACCGTCGCTAATGGTGTCTCTGTTTTTGGCCGGGTACTTGATGGACTCGTTGTCGCAGTAAAACCCTCTACGGTAAGGTTGAACCGCACACGTCTCTATGACCAAGAAAGGCAGGCCGGCTATAGTGTGAAGCAGAGGTGAGCCGCACAGAGAGAAGAAAGGGTGGGGGAAGAAGAGAGATGGAGGTGGTGGGTTAATAAAACAAATTACTGAGGAGGTGAGTCGGAGCAGGAGGTGACAGGAGGACGTCTGGGAGCAGCTCAGTTCACCCTGTGGCTCTTGGTCCTTTACGCGTCACGTGTACGCTCGGTCTTTTACGAACACGCCACAGTCGTGCATCTGACTGATCTTTATCTCTGTGGGCAGCTCACAACCTTAATGGTGCGAGCACTTTGAACTCAGATGTCAAAGCTTGTGGTCGGAAAGAAGGAATTAAGTTGAAAAGACTGGTTTCTGGTTGGGAAAGTTGGACAAACCACAAAAACTAATCTTCACATTTCACCTTGATGCCAGGAACAGTTAGGTTAGGTAAGACCTGTCCTGTCCTGTAAATTTAAATATGCTCCGAAATTTGTATGGGTGCCCAAATAATCGGCACCAGTTTCCTTCATTTTGAGAGATCTGAGATCGGTTGATCCTTAGATAAGATCGGTGGAAAAGATCGGCTTCTCTACCTCCACAAAGCTCTGAAAATCAGCCACTGTCCTTTAATGCTCTGCTGTGAGCTCTAATGTCCAGTTAAAACAAGTTTGGGTTGTTTCAGGGCTGTTGTTCAGTGTTTTTTAATAAAGTAAGTTTGGAACATTGAAGTGTATTGTGATCTTATAACACCTGACAGTGTCAGAATTGGCATTTCAGACCTTTTAAAGATCGGTGATCCACCAGAAAATTGCACTTGGTGCACCCCTAGATATTTGTGCTCTGCTTTAGACCCATCACCAAGTGGAGCGGTGGGCAGGAGAGCATCTCTCAGTTGCAGAAAGACTTTTGTATCAGTTATAATTGAGTGTTTTCCATGATCCGGTTATTAGCTTGTGTGGATCATGAGAGAGTTTATAGGTCGTATGGTTCGTTAGTTGTTTTGTTTCAAAATAAAATTGCAAAAACCAATTTTTTTTTTTCTGTTTTCAAAACCTAAATAAAAATGTAAAATTGAACAAAAAAAAAAAAAAATCCACAGTGTTCGATCTTTGCTTCAGTCAGCTAAATTCAAAATAAAATATTTGGTTTTAATATGAAGTGATGCTGGAAATGACGAAAGACGTCAAATAAGAGTTTACAGTGGCTGGAAGAAAACTGCTTTAAAACAAATCATTGATATTAGTAATGGCTGCACTTGAACCTTATTCTGCATAAATTTGGAAAATTAAAGCAATTTTGTTCATGGTAAAATCAACTAACTCAGACTTTTGTCCGTTTCTGTGTCTCAGTGAAAACTTAAAGCCCCAGGAGTTTATGATGATTTCCTGTTTCCGCGACAAAATATAAACCTCATCTTTGCTTTAACCATTAAAATATCATTTTAAAAGGAAGAAAATCTAGCCTTTTTTCAAATTCGCTATTGTGAATTTGTTAAATCATGTTTTAAAACAAAAAAACTGAAGAACCACCTGATTACTTTTACTCTTTTATTTTGAAACAAAAAACAAAACGAACCACAGATTCATCTGTTTACAAGCTTTAAATTTTTAGTAAAATAAGAATTTGAAAAAAATAGAACTTGATTAAATGTTCTTGATTTTTTTTTTTTTTTTTTTTTAACTATTAGTCCAGGCTTTATAATTATCAAAACAGCTTTAAAAAGGAGCTACTTATATTTAAGACATTTACTTTACAGACATGATTTGCAGCCAATCAGGCGTGACCTGAGTGAGAATCAAAGCCAATCAAAGTATTTTTTATAAAAAAACAGCTGCTGATGAACTGAGTGCGCTCCGACACGTTCGTCCGGCCCTCCTACTGGACCACACCAGGACTTACAGAGACCACGGGCACAGCGACGCCCACCGCTGTCAGCACGGCGGTGGACACGGTGCTGTTCTTATAGGGCAGGCGGATGCTGCTGTCGTCACAGAAGAATCCTCTCTGGTAAGGCGGGAAGGGGGATTTGTGCAAAAACACGCCAACAAGAACCACTGTATGGTTTGACAGACACACAGGTGCAGGTGAGGCAACACATCAGCAGGTAAAATAAAACAAACATTTTAGATGCAGTCACAACAATAAGGTTTTATGAATCAGGTCAACAGAATGATCTGATCTTTACTACGTTCTAAAATGATTCAAATCTAAAAGCACACTGCAGATTGACACGTTTTATGGGGAATGAGGGCCAAAATTAAGACTATTGCGCAACCAGTGGTTGCTACATCCTTGCAGCAAGAGGCTGTATGTATTCCTAAACCAGCTGTTGATCTGATTAATGACAGGCCGACACCAATAACTGAGCAGCTGACCCCGGTGGAAAATGAGACTATTCATTTGTGTTAGCATCGGAGAGGCTAGCAACTAGCATGCCTAGGTGAATTATGAGAAATATCTGTATATGACATTATAAATTATAATTCAACGTAGAGAAGCCTAATTTAATACCCTGCTAAAAGCTGTAAAAAGCCCCAACTTGATAGTTCTGGATTTTCTCATAATTCGGCTAAAAACCCAAAAAAACTTGCTGTATTCCAACAGACAGGGGCAAACCACAGCTGCTAATTCAGGTGGTAACTAAAGCCGTCTGCTTCACAGTAACATTTTTATGGGGCGGCTGTGGTCAGAGTCGTCATCCTGTAACCGGAGGGTTGCCGGTTCAATCCCCCGTTCCAGTTGTCTCAGTCGTATCCTTGGGCAAGACACCCACGTTGCCTACCGGTGGTGCCATTGACTGGCAGCCCCCGCCTCTGTCAATGTGCCCCAGGGCAGCTGTGGGTGAATGGTTTGTAAAGCGCTTTGGGGTCCCCATGGGGCTTGATAAAGCACTATAAGTTCAGTCCATTTACTATGTAATATTTATGCTGTTGAACAGTAACACCTGTCAGTTCATGTTGCTTATAGGTTTCGTAGATCCACCATTTTTGTTGAGAAAGTTTTCTTTATTAAAAAACGTTTGTGTCTAATAAAGTAGGTGAGCAGCCTAGGCATGCTAGTCGTTAGCCTCTCCAGTGCTAACACAAATGAATAGTCTCCTCAGTTACTGGTCCTGACTTCGGAACAGATATAGCCTCCTGCTACATGGATGTAGCAACTGCTGGCTGCGCAATAGTCTTAATTTTGGCCCTCAAACTGCACCATGAAAATAAGGAAACTCTTCTCTATACTTCCACAGGATTTAACATGTTCAGCAGCTGATCTACAAAAGAACGGGTCAAAAAGAACAGAATCAAGGTCCTGTAATGGTCCAGTCAAAGACCTCTGCCCTGTTAAAATACTGCAGAGGGTCATATACTGTAAAGAAGAGTGGACCAGAAGTCCTCCACCAAGAACATTGTATTAAAAAAAGAAAATAAGAGTTCTAATTATCATCTAACAGATTTTTTTCATTGGTGAATATAATACTGTTCTGTACAGACGGATGAAGTCTTAGCTCCTGATTCATGAGGAGAACTTTGTTTTCTAATCAGGATCTAATAAAAATAACTAAGGACAAGGTGGATTCAGCTCTGCACACTTTAGAATGTGCAGAAATTCACACACTCGATTTTAGAACCCAGTAAATATCAGAATATTTTAATTACGTTCTGATATGTAAACCACCAGAACGGAAAAAAGGTGGGTTTTCTTTTTCACAAGACAGTAACTACAAAGATGCTGTATTTGTTTAACAAACTGACTGAGACGTCAACTAAAAATTAAATAAAATACAAAATTTACATATATCAATATAAGTAAAATAAAGCTGTGTGACCTTAGTTAACCTCTTAAAGATAAGTATACAAAGACATCTTTCTTTTAAATGTTTAAAAAAAAAGTTTCATTTCCAGCCAAGGCTTTCAAGTACACTTAAAAAGATCTTTAGGATGTCTTGGGGGTAACTGAGTCTGATCAGTTCAGTGTTTTTCATCAGTTAAAGTGGCAAAAGATCTTTTTATCTTGCAACAACAAACAGAGTGGGTTCAACTCAGGCACCAGCAAAAAAAAAAACAGAAAAGGCAGCTGAATCTCTCCATTTCAGGAGGCCCGGATGCAGAACTTTGATGTTTGAGGGTGGACCTGGTGCCCAGGAGAGACCTCAAATCCCAGGACACAGTTTAAAAGACCAATATCTTGAAAAGAGTTCAGCTCTGAAGCTGCTGAGATCGGCCCATAGAAACAAAAACAAGCAGAATGGAGGTGGAGGAACCAAATGTCAGCACATGCTTCTCACACACACACACACACACACACACACCTGACGTGCCTTTGAACGTCCAGCTGGGCTGAGCTCATGTTACCAACAGAGTCTCTGGGAAATCCAGACTTTCAGCCGTCCACATTCAGCAGGATTGACATTATTAACTTTTGTTTTTATTACTTCTTCAAATAAACACAGAGCCTGAGCTACATTCCAATCTGAAGCCAGAAACAGAAAAAATATAAAAATAAGACACGTTAGTTTCTGCTTCTCTTGGTTTATCTGTCTGCGAGCAGAAGAACACAGGATGCTGCTCAGACAGCTGATATGAGGCAGTGTGTGTGTGTGTGTGTGTGTGTGTGTGTGGTAAAAGATGTGAAACGCAGCGCCTCAGAGCCCTGACCCTTGCTTTTAAACATATTAAGAGACGAAGCACAAAGCCAGACGCTGAGATGAGTTGAGACAGCAAGGCGGCAAATAGATTGATGGATTCAAGCGTTTGTGGCTTTTAAACCTCAGAAAAGAGGTCAAGTGTTCACAACTCTTCTGAAAGAGGAGAGAAAAATGACGACAAGAGCCAGAAAGTCAGAGTCAGATCCTGTTTTCCAGGCGCTCGGTTGGGATTTTCTTGCCGGCTCTGTTCTGACCCCTCACATCCGTTCAGCGGTGCAGAATCAGCAATGGCTTCTTGGGATTTTCCCCTCTGAACTCCTCCTGCTCTGCTGGCTCCTTATCACGCCAACATGAGGGTATTAGCTCAACGTTAAAAAAAAAAAACTACTTTTGAAATTCTAGATAAACAAAAAGAAAACAGGTGTTTTCTTTTTTTTTTTTTGTTTCCAGCTAAACCAGTTTGGAAGTCAGGAGTCCAGACGGTGCTCAAACGGTGATTTTTCATCACATCCCCCGGGCGGCGCGTGTTATTATGTCTGGCGTGTTGGTGCTGCTGCCGTGTGTGGAAACTAGAATGAATGCATGAGCCTCAGACTGGATTAAATGCTCACTATATTCTGGAGGCTTTTGCCAAAACTCCGAGTGTGACTGTTCAAACAAACATACACACATTTTCCACTCGCGGGGATCGCTCGCTGTCTGCTGTGGGCTTGTGTGTGAACATGTCTGGGGTAGTTGTGGTGTACACACACACACACACACACACACACACACACAAAGCTGTTTTTACTTCACACATGTCTGTAAAACTCAAAGGGCCACCATATAAACATGGATACACGTCTATCTGCTGGCTGCACCAACTTTTTCCTTCCTGACTCAGCGATTTACAACACATCACTATCAGTTGGATTATACTTGAAGTTTAAAGACTTTAAAGTACTAAAACATTGTTACCATCTACAGCAAGCTGGTGATATTTACAGGTGTGTCAGGTAAACCTCTTCTCTTCCTGTGATGTGTTTCGCATATTTTAAATGTACAAACGGTTTAAAATCCAGCAGGTAATGTTGTGAATTCCAAATATAAAAACCTGAGGAGTTATTACACATCCAGAGGGTAACAAAGAGAACACAAATTATTACTCTGTGGGGTAATTATTATGAGACTTTGGTACTTTAGTAAGAATTTGCAGCCAAATGAATGTGTGAAAACAGGTTCTTTTTGTCACTTTTTGTCTGTGCCAGCTTATAATTAGCAAAATTTGTGTTTTAAATCCAACGCAGACAAACATAAAGCAGGTGAAAAAAATCACCGAGGAAAAATACATTTCACACTTAGTAAATCTAGTGCTGAAATTTTAAAAGACATTTTAGAATTACATTTTTATCCTACCAAAGCTAAATATAGTAATGATTTGTTTTCCAACTCCTTTAGTTTTTAAACAAAAAGACCCCATCAACGTGTGTTCCTACAGTGAAGTGTCTCTGCATGGCAAATTTACAAAACAACAAAAGGAAATCTCAACTATTTCTGTCCGGTCATGTATTTAAGAGCAGAAAAAACTTTTATCAGATTAACTGGGAAACATGTCAGTCTGCTGCACTGAGCTGTACTTCCTCCCAGTTGATATTAGAAAACACAAAAACACGAGGAAACAAAATGATAAAAAAGCATTTGTTTTAAAGAGCTACTCAAAACATTTAGCACAGCCACAGAGAGCCACCTGTGTCTCCATGCTGTCTCCTTTGTGCACAATAACTGTGCTACTCCAACTTCCATTTTGAAGTTTTGCTGGAAAGGTTATGAACGCTGTAATTTCTAACAGTGGATCTTTATTGGAGCAGTTGAAGTGAAATGTTGCAGTTCACCTGTTTTTTTTATTTAAACACGCCTACAACAAAATATTGGACCCAAGAGAAAGGGCTCTGTCTGATTTTGATTTATCACATCAACAAGGGCAGATTGCTTTACTTCTCAGAGTTTACATTCAACTTTCGCCTTCTCCGAGAACAAAGATCAAACCTAAATATAGTTAAAAATTGTTTATTTTGTAAAAACTTGAGTCAACATGAGATTTTTGATAATTGGATTTCCCACAAGGCTGCGTGAGTTTTCATTTTGAGGTATGCTTTGGACTCAAGTTCTACAAAACATAATTGTATAGAAAGTGAATGGTCAAACATTCGACTGGCCTCAACCAGCCTAAAACTTCAGCAATTTACCCAGAGTCTGCAGCTGTTGGACATTACAGGACCTGAGCGGATTCACATTCACACACCTGCATCATGTTCACATCAGAAGAGTTCCTGTGGCTGAGGAATGTCAGCCTTTCAGGAAATATAAGTCAGAGCAGAGGTTTACAGAGTTCAGGTGTGGGGTGAGAGCATATTCAAAGGCATTTCCTCTTGGAGACGTCAATTTTATAGTTTCCCCTCAGCCTGCACATTTCTGGAGCCGAGATAAACAGTTTCCAGAGCCACATTAACCTGAAAAGACTAATATTAATTTTAAAAAATGAAATGTTTTGGCTGGAGTTGCTCTGGTGACAAATCTACAGAACGATCTTATCTGTTATAAGAAAACGAGCGCAATTATCGCGATGACATAAAAATAATCTCTCGGCTTCCGTACACAACTTAATGTTTACCGTGTTGTCATGGTAACTGATCTATTTAACCCTGTAAGGCCCCTTGTTGCAAAACTACAACATCACTTTTAGCTGTACCAAAAACAAACTAGAAAAAAGAAA
>JARVJO010000431.1:2806853-2822208 GCA_031762555.1 Cynodonichthys magdalenae | reverse complement strand
ACGCTGGAGGGACTATGTCTCTCAGCTGGCCTGGGAGCGCCTTGGGATTCCCCCAGATGAGCTGGCCCAAGTGGCTGTGGAGGGAAGTCTGGGTCTCTCTGCTTAGGCTGCTGCCCCCGCGACCCGACCCCAGAGAAACTTTGGGAACCACTGAGCTAAGATTTATTTTACCACCGTTTATGGAGATTTGTGAATTTCAATCATGTCCTATGATGAACGGATGCCCAAAATCAAACCATTATTCCAGACTGAGCTGCACATTTAGATTTCCCCCCCAAACTGTCAAAAGATTCAAATGAAAAATTGCAACAAACACAAGAATATTAGGTGTAAAGTCATGAAGGGTGCTGCATCAACACTCTTAAAAACTCCCAAGACATCACTCACATTTGTGGTTGGCGTCCCGGGCCAACCATTTGCCTTTGGGACAGTTGGTGGTCCGGATGATGCTGACCGTGTCCCCGCTCGTCACAGGAAGGTCATTCTTGCGAACCTTACTGGCCACCATCACTTTGGCGTGGTACATTGGCTCCTCATTCCCAGTCACCTGGGTCAAATATCAAACGGAAGAAAAGCATCACAGTTTAAAGTGGAGTTATAGTTTTGCTTTAGATGTAGCTGCACAGACGATGTATTCAAACATGGCAGAGATTTTTAAACAGCTGTCAGTGAGGCTGAGAGCAGAGCTGACATTAGACACCTCAACCAGAACAAAGAAATTTATCTGCTTACTTTGAATTTCTTCTTCATTTCATTATCCTTCTTTTCTCTCTCTTTTTGCTCCTTTCTCTCCTTCTCCAGACGCTGTTTTTCCCTCTTCCTCTGTTCTTTATAGACAGCAGCGTTGGGGCTGGACTGCTCCTTACTTAAAACAACAGTTTTTCACTATGTGTCTAACAAAAATGAAAGCAGGTGGAGTGTAACGTACCTGTGGCTATGGGAGGCAGCATGTTCTCTCGTTAGGCTGCCCCTGCAATGCCATTTCAACAGTTAAAAAAAAATAAATAAATCATTGTCTGCCCTGACTCTGGCATTTATCAGCGGTAAAGAGAGAAAACAGGCCTGGCGTGTCGGAGGAAACATACCACGGATGCCGAGTTCGTTTAACATTCTGCTTCTCACTCTAGAAGCAAGTATATGATTTTATGTAACAAATGACTAAAGTGAATCATTTATTCATGACAAGAATGGATCAAAATCAGCACTAAACTAAATTTGAAAATGATTTACCGCAGGTTGGTGGTCATCGTACGGATCTGGAAGAAATTGTCAAAAAGGAATTTAAACTGAGTCAACCGAAGCTCGAAAGGATGTTTGTTTCAGCATGAAATATTCTTACTTCTCAGTTGGTTTTTCAGTTTGGTTGAACCCTGGCCCGAGGCGAATTTGTTGACGCTCTCAACATCTTCGTACGCATCAGATGTTTCATTGTAGTAGTCCGGTTCTCTACAAGGCAGAGGAGAAAGACGGTATTTTGAAATCTAACAGACACATTAGTTCAGTAATTCCACATAAAACTCACCTCAAATGGGTTTGAGTGTCATCGATTGATGTATGGCTCCTAAGTTCAGCTTCCTCTGGTAAAGACCGGCTCTCTGCAGCTCCCAGATCAGTCTCATTGGAGTTAGTAAAAGTGTCTAGAGGCAACACTTCACTGTACGACCGCTGCTCTGGAAACTCTAACAGGTTTATTGGTTCAGGGAGGTGGGCTGGATCAAGAGGGATTAGATAAGGGCTGTCATGGTTTAGATCTGGGACAACAGGGATCTCACAGACCTCTGACAGAGCAGGATCTGGAGCCTCCAGATCTGCTTCCTTTAACTGTGTGGGTGTTTTAACAGTGTAAACTAGGTCCAACGCTTCAAGCTCTAATGCAGAAATGTCTACAGCTTCACCCACCGCAGGGTCCACCTCCAAGTTTTCAAAGTCTGGAAACTCTGGAGCAGCGAGCAGGGGGCTGGAGGCGAACGTGTGCTCGGGACATTTTTTATCTGGTGTTTGGAGCTGAGCCGGTGGTGCATCTATAAAAAAACCAGAAATGAGAACACTTTGAAGTCACTGATGTCTTGAAAAAACAACGTCAAACCAGTAAATTAAAGCAAAAAGTCCTACCTTTAACTGAGAGTGAAGAATAAGAGCTGATATCTACTACAGGTGGTCTAGAGGGCTTCGTTGGGACTGGTCCAAGCATGCTTAAATCTGGTAATTGTTTTTTTACGGGACTACTCGGATTAAATTCAGCCGTTCTCACAGCTTTATCTCTTGTAAGCTGAAAATCAACTGCTGGCTCTTGAGGAGAAAAAAAAAGCAAACACAAGGACTTACATAAATATTAAAAGGAAAATTTAAATATGAAATAATAGAATTTAATGTGGATGACTTACTCCATGGAGAGTTGCTAACTTTGGAAAATGGTCGAGCAGAAATACAAGCCAGGTGTGGAAGACACACAGGTGGGGGGACGTTTGTACTGAGGCCGTCAGGGTTCTCTGGAGGTGAAAGAAACGTCTTGATTTTGGCAGAAATGAACATCTGCCGTAGTGAGAACAAATTCTTAGCCTTCTCCGCCGTGCTTAGGTTACTGTTGTCGGGGTCGACGTGAGAAGGGGGGCTAACTAGGATTTCAGGACTAGAGAGTGACGGATCAGAGACTGCCTGCTCCCTTTGGAGAAGGATTTTGTTTCCTGGTTTTTCCACTGAGGCCAGTTCACCAGGAGCACTACTGGGCCTGTTAGTCAAATCAGTGTATGTGGATCCCTCTTCAGATTCTGCACTGACTTTTGTTGCTTTAACAGACTTGAAAGGAAGCAGCACAGCATTCTTCTTAAATTTATTCTGCGGTGAGAGTTCTTTTCCTAGTTCCTGGTCCGGATTGTGCTCCCTTTCAGGTGGTAAATCCAGCCTCTGATCTTTTGAAAACAGGACCGGGAGAACCAAAGGCATGTTTCGATCCCTGAGGGACTGCCTCGCTGCGCCGTGTCCATTAGCAGGCTGTGATGAGGGAGGAGTCCTCTGAGGTGGAAGGGAAATTGATCGCTTGCCTCCAGATAACCGAAGACCATCTCTGAAGAAGACACGGGGAACCACTGGTGAGTTGCATTCTCCAGCTGAGTTAGTACCACTAACCGCTGAGCTGCCGGGTCCTACAGAAGGGGCAATGTGTTTGGGCTTTTCAGCAACAGCTGGACGGCTGGTTTTCCACTGAGTAAGGAGGCCCTCTTCCTGAAATTTTGCTCTCAGTGCTTTGAAGTCAATTGGTCCATCCTTAAAAAATACATAAATAAAATGTTATAAAAAAATTAACCAGACCACTATGAATTAATGTACAATAAACCCCAATGCTGACATTGTTAATTTGTTTTAAATTGAAACCTGGGTAAACAGAACCATCAAGACAACTAAAGCCTGTATAAAGAGTGAGTAAAGCACAGGAGGTTTATGTAACACAGGGTAAAACTAGCCAAATGTTGCCACATTTAAAGAGCTATGAAGTTAAAAAAATAAGAATTGTGTTTTTATTGTCAATTTATCTAAAATTATACTTAGAATTAATGTATCAAAATTCATTGAGTCAGTGAAATTCAATGTATGGTTCTCATTATTGATGAAAAGCTGACATGAAGAGCTTATTAATTTACTAAAGAGCAAAAATAGGAAACACTACTGCACTATTGTACAAAACAAAATAGTTTGTGTGGATACTGTGTTATATACCGCAATGATTGTTTTACATTTAAAATAAAAGGTACTTCACTCATCATCAATGCATGTTCCCGTTCAATGATGAAATGTGTGCTCTGTATTTGACCCATCAGACGTGAGAAGAACCTAAGTGGAGCAGTGGACAGCTATGTAAGCAGTTGGAGATTGGGCGTCTTGCTCAAGGACACCACAACATGTGGGCGGGTAGTTGAAGTCAAAACTGTGACTTTCCTCAAGATGGCTGCTCTACCACTGCACCACAGCCGCCATTTAATATATTGAATTAAAGTTTGGAGAAAAACATGTAAAATAATTACAGATCCTATTGGATAGTGAAAAAAAAAAAAAAAAAAAACTATTTAATAGAAAAGGTTATGGTCATCCAACAAATGTATTATTTCATCATATAAAGGATTGAAGTTTTATGATTTGGTTGATTGTATTAGACTCACAAAAATATTACCTGCAAATATCCAATTAAAATTTGTTAGGAGAGAGTCATTATCCAATGGGAATAGAGATCTTTTACTAAACTAATTTGAGGCAACACTTTATTCCAATTCAAGGAATACGTTTAGAGAATAATTTTGATACTGATTAAAAACTTCAGAACAATTTATGTTTAAAAATATAGTTTATTTTTTTAAATGTATTGATATAAACTATTGTTGGAATAAGAAGTAAAAGACTTTATATTGTTTTAATTTAATTTAAATAGAAAAAAAATTATAAACACCTAGGTAAGTAAATAAACTACTGAGACAAAAAACAAGTTATGTTTTTAATATACAAAGAATAAAATGTGTTAACTAGCACAGGCTAAGTTACATATAGCTAATTGTAGCTTTCCTTCAATAACTATATTTAAAACTTAGACATTTTAGTTCTGGGCAAATAAAACTACACAACCAAATGTTTGAATACAGAAAACACAATCAAAAGTAAAAAACTACCAGCCAAACATTTTATTTACGCAAAGTAAAATGTAGGGCTAGCACGGGCTAGGTAGGTAATGTTATAGCTCAGGACAGGAGCTAAACAAATGTGATGAGAAATCTTTAAACTTTACCTCGTCCATGTTCGTCACAGGTTTTATTCATCACACATCCAGACTGAATATTTAAAGTAAAGCGATTCAAACTCTGAAAACGAGACACCACCAAGTTCTTTCAGTCCGGGAGAGTTCCTTCATGCTCATCACGGAGGCTAACACAAACAATTTGAAAGCGCCGCCGCCACCGTTGACGCACCTGCGTCTCTCACGCGCATCGTACGTGTTCACGTTCATTCAATCAACAAAACCATACGTTGTGCTGCATTCGAAGTTATCCAGGAAGTCGGAATTCGCTGTTACGAAACTGCAAAAATGAAAGAAAACACAATCAAAAGTCAAATTTACAAATACATACGTCATTTAAGGCTTTTTTTAATCTCTATTGAATATTGTAAGAGTAGAGACATGAAAATAATAACAAAAAAGAAAAAACGTATTAAGAAAAAGATACCGTAAAATAATCACAGTTATGCTTGGAAAATATTACAAGTCATATAAATAGTAATAGGTGTGTTTAAAAGTAATTACAAGTTTAAAAGAGGAAAAATAAAATGTAATTGAATGTGAAGCTGAGAAAATGGTATTAGGTGTAAACTGAAGTTTTTAGTTTTACATACATCATTCATCCAGACTGAACATTTAAAAGCGTTCAAACTCTGAAAACGAGACGCCACCAAGTTCAACAAAATCTATAAACTTGAACGCATCATTATAGTTATTAGTTGTAGGTGAACGTGGAGAAATTTCAGTAACTCTGTAAAAACCTTGATAATTCCATTCCAAAGGTTTTTGTAGAATAATATATTTTAGCATTATTAGTTAAAGGGTAAAACTACTGAATAAGACAGAAACACAGATAATATCTAATTTAAACGTATTTAATAATTAACTATAAATGTAAGTGTGTAAAGGAAATTCTTAATAAGATTAGTGTTACTCAGTTTGCTCTTTAGCATTCAAACTACTAACTACTATTTCAACAAAATTAATAACAGTATGATAAAATGTAGGGTTAGAGGTCATTAAAAAACTTTCCCAGCTGTTGTAAGAGTTTTTGTTTACTCTTGATCAATCATTCACTTTGGTCGGTCCACAGAGGCAAAATCCCTTCTACAATCACAACTGTTTTGTGATGTGACACTTGAGGGTAAACTAGCTGCTTATTTTCATTATGGGAATATTTAATCATGTGCTTCTGAGTTTCTGCATGCTACATCTGTTAGTGAATGACAGCACAACTGTGAATTCATCCAGGAGGCCGTGGACTCCAGCTAACAACAGGTGCATTTGGTCATACAACTGTCATTTATACCTCACTAACTCTTACATTTCTTAATTTATTATATACTCTGAAGTGAAGAGCTGAAAATCTAATGCATGATCATTTCTAGATGGTCCTCACTCAGAAGAACCAGAGCTGTGAGCAAACCTGCTCCCATCAACTGTAATCTGGGGAGCTGGTCCTCCTGGACAGCATGCGACTCCTGCACAGACAGTAAGGTATTTAAGCAAATTAAATTTACCACAAATTACTCAGATTTCTCCAGAAATATGTTTACAAAGATGTGACAAGAATAAACAATGATCTCTGAAACACTTGAGCTAAGAGCAAATGTAATTTTGGCAGATGAATGGCTCAAAGATAAAAACATCTATACAAAAAAAAAAAAGACTGATTCAGCACCTCAGAAAAGTCAATAACCCTTTGCTTCTAGAACACTGCTGTCTCCAAAGCACACAAAGTAACCTGAGGAAACTTTGCATTGCTCGTACACAGTACAAAATATTATTTTTTTCTTTTCTTATGTATCCATGTAGATCTCATTGAGATCAACAAGTCTCTTTTTTGAAAGCGACCTGGCAGAAGCACACAAGACATTATTAATTCCTTAAACCAGAGAAATCAAAGCATAAAGAAATACATCAGGATAAATATAAAATATTAAAAAGTTATTTAAAGGGAAACATTAGGTAATGATGTTTTCTTATTTTTGCAGTTTCTGTTTGTGTTAACAAAATATCTTGTGAATCACTGGGTGGATTTTTATGAAAATATATATCAGAGTAGATATACCCACATAAGAGACCAGAACATTTCTTGTGTGGGCCAGATGGCTGCTGGTTCAGCAAATAGTTTGTGAGCTGGATGTGGGCCAGGTCTGGCCCTGCTTGCACTATTTGTAAAGTGGCATGCCACGACTGGCCTCATTGTGATTTGTTTTATGTGGTGCTGGCTTATGCATGGACCACTTTTTGCAGTATTTGTGTCAAGTGTGGGCCAGCAATGGGCCAGGCAAAGTTTGCTTTATGGGTAGGAAACATGAAGTTTTGTGAGTTTTGCATTTTCAGCTGCATTTCTGTAGAAAGTAGGGAAAATGCTACTCAGTGACTTTGTTAACTTTGTGTCTTAGTTACGTTTCCGACATTTAGAGAAACCATCACAGTTTGGTGGGCAGGAATGTGTTCAAATGTTGTGGGACAGACTGGCATGTCCAACAGCGACCACACAGTGTCTGGTACCTGACCACTGTGGAGAGAGCTTCACCTGCAAAGAAACAGGCAAGTCTCATCAACGGCCAAATAGACAACATGCTGGTGTGCACAGGTCTACTTGTCATACATTTGAGGGTCTGTAACCTTTTTTTATCTCCAGGCCGCTGCATTAGCCAGTCCCTTTGCTGTAATGGAGAACCGGACTGCGATGATTTTTCTGATGAAAATCAGTGTGAAGAATTCAACCGTAGAGACGATAAGTGTTCCACCTTTATGTCAATTCCTGGAGCTGAACGAGGCACACAGGGGTAAATGGTGCAGTCATTAAAGTGATATTCTGCCTGTTTTATAGTAGTGTTCTGTGGAAAAGGTATGACAGAGATAACTCACTGAGCAGCCTCAGTTTAGAGAAACAGAGCTCATATTCAGTCTGACTGAACTGATGAGCTAACAGCTAGCCTGAACGCTGCTATGAAAAAAGTGAATTGTTGCTGCTAATGTTGCTAACGTTGCTAACACTTCAAACTCTCAGATACAGCCATTGTCTGAGCTGCACTTATAACTGCCGGACCACAGACATCTTCAGTAGCGTTAGCAGCATTATCAACATTAGCAGTGCCAGCATTTGCTTTTGTCACAAGATGATGACATCACCACAAAAATCACAACAACAGCAAACATTTGTGTCAGGCTAACTGGTAGGTACAAATGAGAGAGTAAATGTTTATTTTGTCTTTATTTGTCCCTGTGATGGCTAGAGACCTGTCCAGGGTGTCTCCCATCCTTTGAAAAATGACCCCTGGATATAGACATGAACCCTCTGCACAGAAATGTGGATAAGATAATGGATGGATGGATATTCCTGCCAGAAGTACCACAGGCTGCACTGGAAATGCTACAGCTAGCTATTGCTGATATTCACCTGCAAAAAACAATAACATTTCATTAACTTGATTTTGTACTGTAAAGAGTGATGGTGGTATAAAAGTCTAATGGTCACATGAATCTCTTTAGAGACTGGAGTTGTTTTAAGACAGCAACAGTCCATTCTTGTCCTGCCTGAGTTCAGACTAGCCATTAGCTTGTCAATCTGGGTAAACTGTATTTCTCTAGACTGTGGTTGTTCAAAGTGTTATACAGCACGTCAATAATTCATTGTTTATTACTTTTCAGAATTGTACTTCAAATGTTCAAACTAATCCCTTAAATTTCTTAAATGACATTTTTAAACCAACCAGCTATGACTTTTAAGCATTAAATGTCTAAAATGAACACAACCAACAAGCTGTTGAGAGATGAGAACAGCATACTTATGTTTTATTTACTACAGATTACATCCATTTAACTTCCAGCCAAATAAAAAACCAAAATCTAATGTAAACGTTCTATTTTTTAAAGCTACAACATCCTGAGTGGAGATTTTATGAATCAGGTACTTGACCCTAATTACTTTGGTGGTAAATGTGAATATGTCTATAACGGTGAGTGGAGGAAACTCAACTATGATGCCTTCTGTGAGAACCTACACTACAACGAAGACGAGAAAAACTACAGGAAACCTTATAATTACCACACCTACCGTTTTGTGGTAACTACTTATCTCATGTTTTAAACTTCAGAATGGTTTTGATAACAACACAAAGAGCTTTGTAATAAAAAAGTTCAATCTGTTGCAGGCTGAAGCCACATCCAAAGGTTCCCATGAATATTTTGAAGATATGCAAAGCCTGCTGGAAGCAAGGAAGGAAATGTCGTCTGCCATGGCCGGTGTCTCAGTTGGGATCCAATATGTGGAAGTTGGACTGGAAGGCAGCTCCGAATCAGAGTTTCTAAAAAACGTGACAAAGTATCGCAGCCAGGTATATTCTATAAACAAGGAGTCCAACACGAGTTGTTGTTTGTTTTAAATACACAAATTTCACAAGTTTCACATTTTCAGAAATATTTGTTGCCTTTCTTTTTAATGTCACATTATTGAACCAGAATGGAAAATTTCTGAGCAAGCTTTCTGTCCTGAGGTGGAAAAATATAATTTGTTAAAAAAAAGGGAATATGAAGGAATCAATTCAAATTCATGTTCCACACATGATCCATCCGTTATCTACTACTAATTCCGAGTCAGGTCTCAGGGACTCTCCAGCGTGTCTAGGGTCTTCCTCGGGTTCTCCTCCCAATCAGGCATGCCTGAAACACCTCCCTAAGGGGGCGTCCATGAGGCATCCTTACCAGAACCACCTCAACGGACTCCTCTGGATGTGGAGGAGCAGCGGCTCTACTCTGAGTCCCTCCTGGAGAACTGAACTTCTCACCCTATCTCTAATGCTGCGTTCACACCGAATGCAATTTGAGTGTCAGGGCATCTGGTTTACATGCAAAGTCTACACCTCTGCACGTCAAGGGGCATCAGAAAGTGTTGTCGCGCATCTACCGCGGCACATTTTGAAACGTTTTGATCATTTTAAGCATTTATCGTGCATAATGCAAATCCAAAGCGGAAGACCCTGGAATTGGAAAGTCTGAGCTTATGCAACTCGACATGCAGCGTGAACCAATCAGAGATACTCTTTATGTGACATAGGCACATTTTCCGACGTGACAGTCTTCTAATTGATGTCCACTAACCTGAAACAGATGGACAGGCGCTCTCCAGCTGAAATCCAGTGCCTGTAGTTGATGTCCTGGCAGGACACCGATATGGGTCAGCAGCTCTTCAAACTGGGCTTGGGACAAAAATACTCCAGCGCAGCTCCTAGAGTCGTGAAACTCACCAAACTCAGAACTTCTCTGAATTATCTGGTGAATTAATTATGAATGAATTATCTGGTGAGCACAGCATGCTCTAGCTCTCAGTAAATAAAGCCGAGCCACTCTCTCAATTTCATCCACCATTGTACAGAGACAGAGGAGGAAAACAACCTCCTCCCAATGCAAAGCATCCAAGGCCTGAAGTAGCACGTTTTTGATGCTCAAAAGACGTTCGATCTGAACACAACATAAATGAGAGTCCAGCTACCCTGCGGAGGCAATCCATTTTGACCATCTGTATCCTTGACTTCTTTCCTTTGGTCACTATTCATGACAAAATATGGTAGAAACATAGACTGATCTATAAACAGAGAGCTTTTCCTTACTACTCAGCTCCCTCTTCACCACAACAGACCAGTACAGAGTCCACAATACTGCAGAAGCTGCACCGATCCATCTGTCAATACTTCATGTTAGGCAGAACTTCACCCCCAACATGAAGAGAGCAATCCACCCTTTTCTGATTGAGGACCAGTGACTCAGATTTGGAGGTGCTGATCATCCTACCAGCTGTGAACCTCTCCAGTGAGAGCTGAAGATCACTGCAACAGAACCACATCATCTAAAAACAGCAGAGATGGAATCCTGAGGCCATTGAACTGGACTCCCTCCGCCCCCTGACTGCGCCGGGAAATTCTATCCCTGTAAGTTATGAACAGAATCTGTGACAACAGGCATCCCTGGAGTCAAACTCCCACCCTGAAGGGTCTGACTTACTGGCAGCAATGTGATCCAAACTCTTGCACCATTTGTATAGTGACTGAATGACCCGTAACAACAGACCCACAGTTCACTACTCAGTATACCTCGAAGAACATAGTTAAAAGCCTTCTCCAAGTCCACAAAATACATGTAGACTGGATCAGCAAACTCCCATGACTCCTCAAGAACTCTCACGAGGGTAAAGAGCTGGTCAAATTCATGTTTCATTTGATTTATTTGTACATTTGTTGTTTTGTTTTCAGGATGTCGGGTTTGTTAGACTTTGGTCCAAAGTTGAAACAGCCCTCTTTAAGATGAGATCTAATCAGTTGATGCTTCATGAAGATTTCTATGTCGCGCTCATGGAGCTTCCTGAGCTTTATGACTTTGGCATGTACTCCCGCTTCTTCAACACGTTTGGCACCCACTACGTGACAGAGGGAACCATGGGGGGGACGCTGGAATATGTTTATATTGTCAACAAAACAGCCATGGCGCGGTCAGGTAACAGGACTTTTTCAGTTTATCTGATAGCAGGGTGTGCTGAGAGTAAAGGAAACCTTTTTTAATCCTCCCCCCTCCTTCAGAAATCAATGGTAAAACACTTCAGTCATGCTTCGGTGCCTCCCTTGGAATAAGTGCTCCAATTGGCGATAATGCAAATGTAGGCTTTAAGGTTAAAGGAAGTGCATGCGGTAAAGACAAAGACATTTCTGGAGGTAAGAAATCAAAATTTTTTGTTTTATCTTGCAGGTTGACTCTTCATCTTAAATTGATTAAAATAGAGTTTATTATAATGAGTGATAAAATGATGTCTGTTTTTGTAGAGTCTTCCTCTAAAAAAGATTTGGTTGAGGATGTTGTCACTTTGGTAAAGGGGGGTATCACAGAGACTGGCTCAGGTCTGTTGGTTGTCAGGAGCCCTGATACGTACAGGAAGTGGGGTGCTTCTCTTAAATACAGCCCAGCATTGACTAAATTTGAGGTAAAAAATTCACATTCAGCTGAGAAAACAAGAAAGAAGCTGGGAGTTCAGACACTTTATCAATTATATTGTTGGACTTTCTTGTGCTTCTCTTTCTGGTTCTGACCTATGACCTCTTAGATCATGCCAATTTATGAAGTTGTGCGCTTCAGCACTGCTGCTGACCACGCAGGAGCAAGAGTAGCCAACTTGCAGAGGGCCCTGGATGAGTATCTGCAGCAGTTTGATTCTTGTCGCTGCGCCCCTTGCAGACACAACGGGATCCCTGTTCTCTCAGGGACCTCCTGTAGCTGCATCTGTAAGTCAGGCTACCGGGGCATCGCCTGTGAGGAGACACACAGGACAGGTGAGACTTACTTAGACTGTAGATAAACACGTATTTATTCCTTTTTATAGAGGCAAGGTATTAAATACTGTTGGAACTTAACAAAAACTAGAAATTTGATGGGAATCCCGAGTGGGAAGGGGATGAAAACCTCAACAGGACAGTCTCAAATCCACTCCTTCATGTAAAAGCAGTCATTAGTTGCTACATTCTTGTAGCAGGAGGCTATATCTATTTCTAAGCCAGCTATTGATCTGATTAACACACATGTCAAGGTGTACAGTTTGTTCATAATTTACAGGGATTTTCTATCATTTTGCAGGCATACAGACGTATATAGCAACCTCATGGAATTTTTCAAGTTTTAATAAATAAATAACATCAAATAATCATCTTCCAATCTGTTCTGCCGCTAAAAATAAGACTAGAAATAAGTTCTTCACTTCTTCCGCTCTCCTTTCCTCCTTTCTGCACTGTCACCCCCCCTCACATATTTTTTGAGGCTCATTATACAGGTAAACGTCCAAAAGGGTTGACATATATGGATTATTGATAGGCCGACACCAGTAACTGTGAGGCTGGTGCTGGCAAAAGAGAAGGAGACTATTCAGATTGCGTTAGCATTGGAGAGGCTAGCCCAGGGGTGGGCAATCCTGCTCCATCACAGCTGATTCAGTCATTAAATTACCTCTTCCAAGTTCTGCAAAAGCCTGATAATTATCCATTCATTAAATCAGGTGTTGGAGTAGACAAACAAGTAAAACATGCAGGGTTGCAGCCCTCGATGCCTACCCCTGGGCTAGCGAATAGCATACCTAGGTGAATTAGGAGAAATATCTTTATATGACATTATAAATTATAATTCAACACGCCTAATGGTAACTAAAGCTGTCTGCTTCACAGTTGTATGTTTTATGTTTAATATTTATGCTTGACGTCATGTTGAACAGTAAATTCTGTCTAAGGAACACCTGTCAGTGCATGTCGCTTATAGGTTTTGCATGTCGACCATGTTGTCTTTATTCAAAAAAAGTTTGTCTAAAGTAGGTGAGCAGCCTAGGCATGCTAGTCGCTTGCCTCTCCAATGCTAATGCCAATCATAAACTCAGGAAATCATATTTCATGAGTTTCAGTGAAAAAAATCTTAGGAAGGACCAGAAATTGGAATTCCAACTAGGTAAGTTTGAGATTCACAACCAACCCTGACCTCATACTGTGCTCAACTTGTGCATGAGAAGTGATGATAGCTGCAGAAATTATTTCTTCATTTTAATTTCTCTCTTAGTAAATCAGTCACATAACAGACTATCCTGAATCTGTAAAGATCTCTGCATAAACTACAGAATCCTTCTCAAGTTGTATTGCACATAATAATTAGCTTGGCTAATTAACACAGCAAATCTTTCAGGTTATAACAGCTTTAAGTTGTTCTGATTTCTGAAGTAAAAAAATGCAGCATAACAAAGTTGAGTTTACCTGAATCTGTTGAACCCTAAAGTTTATCTCAAAATGTCTCTGCATCAGTTCATGATAGAAATCATTCACTTTTACTGTATTTTTATTTAATCTACATATTTCACTCCAACTACTTCTTAAAGTAGCTAAAAAGTTCAAATGACAGACTATTTGAGTTTTGTTCTCTTTATCTAACTATAATTCAAAAGAAAAGTCAACTTGCCCTGGTTCTAATCTCCACATATTTTTCATGTGAACAATATCATATAAATCTTTACCCTGTAGTTAGTTTTTATGTAGAATTCTAAAGTTATTTGCAATCACGTATAGCAGCAGCAGCAATTCTTAGCTGTAGCACTTCCTGTGGTAAAGTTTACAAAGGGGTTTTTGACAAGAACTGCTATAAGACTTTCTTGGTTTTGGTTCTACTTGGACTGATCATTAGATCTTGTCCTGTCATTCTTAATTTGTATTTTTCCAAACCGAGGTCATCTAAAGAGCTATCTACTGCAGGTAAGATATTAACAGTTTGCAGCTTTTTCACAAAACAGCACTAGATCTAAACTATCCATTTAAAGAACTGATGCATTTTATGTGAGATGTTTTGTTTGAGGTAAAACAAATGGTTTTAAAGGAAAAAGATATCCATCAGTTGCAGTTTTACTAACGCATTTTAGATTAACGTTATGCAAAGTCAAAAAAAGAAAAAAGTTCAATCAGCTTAAAACCATTTTGATTTTACTCAACAGATACCAGGACAGATGGGTCATGGTCCTGCTGGGGGTCGTGGACTTCTTGTGTCTCAGGGAGGAAGAGCAGGACAAGAGTGTGCAATAATCCTGCACCTGAAGGGGGCGGAGCTCCCTGCCTGGGTTCTGTCACTCAGAACCAGCAGTGCTAAAGACAAGTGTTTTCTACAAGCTAAAAAAATGTGTATAACCAAAACAGAAATAAATATGTGTTGTGCATAATTTGTGTTCTTGTGCTTTGTTTTAGAGTGTGACATTTGGTTATTCATTTCTTTTTTATGAAGGTTAAATCAGAGTACCAGCAGCTGACTTTAGGTCAGTGCCAAAGGCAGATATGTTTTTTTAAAAAAACAAAACAAATAACACATGATGCATATTCAAATCAGCATTTCCCAGAGCGTAGTCCAAAGGCAGGAACAAAGGTTAAACTTTTATTAAACTTGTAACATCAGAGATTTTAGAAGCATTCAGTAGAGTCCTGTTCCAGTCCGATGCATGGAAGACCTGCACTGCTGGGCGCTGGGTTGTTACATTGTCGACTCCGTGTCATTTTCCCCCCACTGCAGGATGACCACGCTCCCCAACAGCTCCAGCTGCCATCAGTAGCCACATCTACAACAAAGGATTGTATCATTTGTCATGTCAGTGTCTCATTGGGATTAGAGGATATGAATACATTTAGTGTCACACTGTCAGAAGGTTTACTGACCCTTTGGCCTTTGAGTGATCTCACAACTTCTCCCAGTGTAGCCAGAAGGACATAAACATTCACATCTTGTGCCTGTAGAGCCAGAAAAACATTACTATGTATTTTATCACCAGATATTACATTGGAGATGTTGTCCTAACTGTGTATAAACAAATCATTGAAAGTGTCACCTGCCACATGTTGCATACCAAACTTTAAACAAATGCTTCTTCAATATTGGATTTATGTGTTGGGAAGACTCTCAGCTACAGAAGCCGTTTTCTGCTATAATTATTTTGCTACGGTTTGTTATGGTTTAACGAGGAGCGTTTTCTCGAGATAACGAGTTAATTTCCAGATAGTTTTCCTCTTGTGTATCATTCAATAACCATAGAGA
>JARVJO010000431.1:2786791-2806753 GCA_031762555.1 Cynodonichthys magdalenae | reverse complement strand
CCACTGCGTTTGCTCACATCCTGTGCATCTCCTGGGGGCTAAGCCCCCCTTGTCCTTAAAACCTAGTGACGCCCCTGAATGACCATAAACGTCCTCTCCCATAATGCATGTCAAATATTTTACCTCCAAAATAATACCACCATTAGGTGGAGATGCACAGGGTTCAAAAGTAGATAGCAGCCAGCAAAATCCAGTGTAAAATCTCCTTGTTGCTGTATTTTCGCCAGATACTTTTGCTTCAGCTCAGTTGTATGGGGAAGTGGGAATTTCCCACTTTCAAGTTGTGGACATAGTACCTATTGTTTGTTAGCGGGGCTCAGCCATATCAATGAGATGAGGAATGTTTAGTTAAAGTTAAACACAAAAAGTTAAAGTGTATTACAATTTTCTCTTTGAGGGCCACCGTGATGGTCATGTGGCCATCAGAGAAAATGAGTTTGACACCCTTGCTGTAAGGTAACAAATTAGAAAGAAAGGGGTGAATACTTTTACTACCCACATTAGTTTGGTGTCACTGGGTTCACTTCATTAAACTCTAACCCTCATATCCAGAACTTGGCAAATAAATAAGTATACATTGAATATTCAGTAAATAAATGATGGAATAAGAAGTACTTCAGTGAGTTAAAACAAACGGTGATACCTTTAAGAACAGCCTCTCCGTTGTTGCGACAGGGAGCGCAGCGACAGGAGCTCGTCTCTGCCAGGTACTCTGACAGACCCTTCTTCAGGTTTCTTTTCAGGGTGGCATCTTGGGTAAAGTCTCTGGATGTCACCAGCTCGTACAGTGGCTTGGCCTAATGGTACATATATGATGTTACCAGTAAACCAGGATAATATTGAATTGTATTTAAATGTATTGGAAAAAGTAGACATTTTTCTAAATGGAAAATACAATGATGTCCTTTAACTCTGTGTAATTGTGCCCATGGGTGGTGGGGGAGGGATAATGTGTATTTTTCCAGACATAAAGTTCATTTCTATACCACAAAGTTCGTAATTGTATTGCCCTTTTCATTGATGCCAAGTGTCCTGCTCCTTTAGTGTTGCTGGACCTTACAGTTGCTTTTGATCATGCCCTTCTTCTGTCTCGCTTTAAACATTATGTTGGTATTACTGGTTCAGCTCTCAAGTGGTTCACCTTCTACATGGTCAACAGAATCTTCTTTGTCATGATGGGTAGAACAGTCTCTCTTTGTGTTTTCTTGGGAACACATGGAGAGCTTCAATGAGGTTCTCATTTACTTCATTGAAAACCAAACATTGCTGGAATGCACAGAATACACTGTGAAAACTAAAAAACAAAATACAATCTACTTAGGTACCTTTGTTTGACATGGAACATGAATACATCCCATGAAGTGTAAACTTCATGAACTACTGCATCTCTAAACATGTACCCCACTGTCCAAGGGCTGCATGGTGTTTATGCTGTTCAAGTCCATGTTTTGCTACTACAAAGCCTCATTGAACTGTGTTCTGACAAATGTATGCTACAAGTTTTGATTTATGAAGATGATAAGCATCCTCCTCTTCCTCCCATCTGTGGGATAGTCCAGCCCTGAGTACTGACTGACAGAAGCCACAGCAGAATTTTTTGTTTCACTGATATGCAGATGACTGACAGACTTATTTGTATATGAAGCCTAGAGGTAGTTACTTTCAAACTTATCTCTGTTGCATCACAGACATTAAGCAGCATCCAAAACTGTTTTTAACTGAAAGAAATAAGGAATGTAGCTCTTTTGGTGATAATACACCTTGTAACTTCGGTGTTCTGACATACAAGTTACAGGCCTGACTACTGTAGTGCTCTTTATGCTAGAATCTCCCAATCCTTCCTTTGCCATCTTCAACTAGTTCAAAACTCTTCAACTTTTAACTAACACTCGCAGACGTGATCACATCACCTGTTTCGTTCTCTCTTCTTTGGCTTCTAGTCCATTTTAGAATTAGGTTAAGCAAAATAGATGACCAAAAAGAGTGTTATGCAAAAAGATTGACCATAAAGTAACAGTTTAAAACACATGAATGCTTTATATTTCAACTAGTGCACTCACTGTTAGTCGAATGATGTCAGGGTTGAAACGAACGCCTTCACCCCACAGCCTCATCAGCTCCGGTGTGGGAAGCTTCTTAGACACTAAAGCACTGATGGTTTCACTACTTCCACCCCTTACAACAGCAACAAAGTCCTCCACCATGCTCCCGTTTTTTGTGTCCTCTAAGTAGAGACAGAGTGACAGTCTGAGGCCCATAAAAGACTGGAACATCTACAGAATCAAAGACATTCAATCAATATTCAAACCTCACCTCCCATTTCATTCAAAAGCCCATCACAGCTCCCACCTTTAGCGCCCACAGATACATAAACTCCATATATGTTTGCTCCAACATTCAGGCCTGCCTGTACGCAAGACTTGTAGGCTTCCAAAGAATAATCTAGAAACAATAAATGCAATAAGTGATTACTGATATTTGATAATGTTTTCAAAACTGCAATCATCACCACAATTTAAAAAAAGACCTGGTTCGGATCTTAATAACAATAATAGTCTGCCCCTGCCTCATCTCTCACCTTCCATTCTTTTTTAAAATACATTAAATCTGTTGCTACTCAACTGCATTCACTTAACCTAAAACTGTATATGAACAATTCCAGTCTGGTTTCCACTCCCGTCACAGCACAGAATCTGCTTTCCTGAGAATTACAAATACTCTTCTTATGGCAGCAGATTTTGCTTTACTTTCCCTCCTCATCCTCTTTGATGTGAGTGCTGCTTTTGACACACATTAGATTTTCTGTTGGTATCACACAAACCTTGATTGGTTTTGTTCTTATCACACAGACCATACTCACTTAATCAAACTCAAATTCTTCAAATCCCACTCCTCTTCAGTCATTTCAGGCATGCACCAGGGCTGTGTTCTGGGTCCCTTTCTTTTTGCCACTTACCTTCTATTTATTGATATATTTTTTGTACAGTCAACAGTCAGTTCAATTACTTCGCTGATGACACCCAGCTTTTCCTACCATCTCACCAAATTCTTTTATCCCATCCTTTATCCTCCCTAACAACTTATCTGAAATCCCATCCTGGTTCACCTCAAACTTTCTTAAACTAAACATTGACAAAACAAAGTTCTTACTCACTTGTATTAAATCCACTCTTTCTAAAGTCAGCAGTTGTTCACAGCTCCTTGGTTTCCCTTCTCTTCAGGTTAAGAGTCTGAGTGTCAGACTAAACAACACTCTATTATTTAATTCTTAAATCAATAATATTGCCTGCTCTCTATATTTCTACATACAAAACATTAATCAACTGCCCCTCACTCTGTTAGTGCACTGCTTCCATCCTTGTACAGTCTTGTTTTGTATTGATTATTGTATTTCTCTCCTCTTTGACCCCTTTATAAAACCCTCTGAAAGCTTCAAAAGGTTAAAAACTGCCTGCATAATCACTAAAATCCCATAATTTCATTACATCACCCCAGTCTTAGAGCAACTCCATTGACTTTTGGTCATATTTCAGAATTCACTTTACCTATCTATCTGATCTCCTGCACATCTCCACCCCTTCTTGTTTTCTTTGTTCCTCCTCTTCCACCTCATGCTCTTTGTCTGCATCACTTTTTATATACTTTAATACATAATTTCAGCGTCTACAATATCTGCAAACTTTGACCATTTAGAACTCCAGTGTGCTAATACAACCTGATTTTTCCAGCTTTTCCTTGTTCAGGATGAGGGTATACTCATAGTCTCCCCCAAGTGTGGCCTCATTGATGTAGTGGGTGCCATAGTCCCTGTAGATCTGACTGTACTCTCCATAGATATAAACCTGTGGCAGGGAGCGAAGACGCTGCAGAAACTCGGGGTGAAGCACCAGATCTTCTGATTTCAGGATGTACTGGGCCAACTGCAGCTCTGCTTTGGCTCTGAGAAAACTGTTGCTCTAGAGATCAGATAACACAGGTGTAAAACTCCCAGCTTTAAGATAGTCTTGTAAAAACCATTAGTTGGTCATTGGGGAAACACTAAAAACACAAGACAAAAAACGAATGACAGCATCTCACTTTTCCAGAGGCACGACGAGTCTTCTTAACTGACTTTTTGTATTTGGATTGACTAAAGTTAAATCCAAAATTGAAAACACCTGGGACACCAAAGCCGATGGAGAAAGAGGTTTGGGACGTGCGCTCCGTACTGCTGTAATGCATGTATTCAGAGTAGGTATTGAAGGCATTGAGGGTGAAATCGTATGAGCCTTTTGTCTGCAAACAACAGAGCAAGTGAGAAACTTTTAAACACAACAACAGTGCAGAAGAGTTAGATTAATGTTTGAAACATTAAAGTAAAAAAAGATCCTCATGGTGCTTGTCCAGGTTATCTCTAGAGATGTCTATGCCCTCCCATAGAAAAACAAAACAAACAAAAAACAAGTAAAAAGTTTTTTGTTTTAACTCAAAATTAGAACATACCAGTGCAGGTTTTCTCAGTATAAACCCTTATTTACCTAGTTTTTTTGACATAAACAGTGCTAGTTTTAACTAAATTAATAAAGTATCCTATTATCTTGAGAATATGGAGCTAGTTCAAAATAAGTTGTGTTATTACCACGAGACAAATAGTTGTTTATCTAGTTTTATTATAATGATGCTAGTTTTCCTCAAAACAGCAAATTATCATGTTTGAGATAATTAGCTTGTTTTTCTAGTGATAATGGATCAAATCATATAAATATATAAATGTGGAATTCTTTTGATTTAGAAAAGCTTTTTTTTCAAAATTAATTTTGATTTATTTATTTTGTTTCAAAACTAAAGTTAAACTTAAGGATTTACTTTCTTATTAAAACCAAGACAATCAGGCTGGTCACTGATGAAAGCTTCATCAGCAAATATCCATCGATCTGTTCATTTTTCCATCCATCCATCCATCCATCCATCCATCCATCCATCCATCCATCCATCCATCTGTTCATTTTTCCATCCATCCATCCATCCATCCATCCATCCATCCATCCATCTATCTATCCATCTATCTATCCATCTATCCATCCATCCATCCATCCATCCATCCATCAATCCATCCATCCATCATCCATCCTTTCATCCATCTGTTCATTTTTCCATCCATCCATCCTTCCATCCATCCATCTGTTCATTTTTCCATTCATCCATTCATTCATCCATCCATCATCCATCCATCCATCCTTCCATCCATCCTTCCATCCATCCATCTGTTCATTTTTCCATCTATCCATCCATCTGTTCATTTTTCCATCCATCCATCCATCCATCCATCCATCCATCCATCCATCCATCCATGGCACTTGTTTACTTCTAATTAACAAATTATTTTGACAAAATGTTCACTATTTTTTTTACTAACTGTGTCATCAGTATTCCCTCTGTAATAAATCTGTTTATTGTTGTTTACTCCTCCATGTGGGTGGTCACACACCAAAGTCACCAGTTCACAAATCACATTGTTTATCTTCACTAGGGTAGACCTGGCTCTGTTACAACCTTTCAAAGTGTCACAGCAGATGTGGGCCAAATAAATCAATATACAAAAAGTTTGTTTTGTTTACACAATATGTTGTTTGTTTTTTTCATCTCAAGAGAAGCACATCAACTTGAAAACTAGCAGGGATGGCCATTGTTGGCATAAGTTTGACTGAGATGAGTCATATTTCACCTGGAATGTGTACTGCTGCAGGTTGAAAGGCTTCCTGAATGGGACATCTTGGATGTACTGAGGAAGACAACTGCCTCCGTAGTATCTGTTATCAAGCACCACACCTTCCAGATCACTGTTCAAAACATTTATTCTGAAAAACAGAGCAGCAGTGGTGCAGCATGTTCTCATTACTGAATGTTTTTTTTAAATATGTATTGGACTTCCATGAACCAGAGTGGGCAAGTGACTCACCCTTTGGCAAGATTTTCAATTCCCCAGAACTCCTCAGCCTCCACCCTGCAGGGTTTGGAAGTTTTTTTACAGCCAGCTTCATCAGACATATCCCCACAGTCATCCTCTCCGTTACACTGCAGAGTTCTGTGGATACAGCGACCTGAAAGAAACCAGAGACAAAAATGCTTTTACTGTATGCTTAATATGAGAGAGTTACAGTCATATTGGTCAAAGATTTGATGAGATCTTTGGTGACCTATTAAAGCTCAGAGGATGAGTTGTGAAAGAGTCTCAACTACGTCCACACCAGACTGTAGCTCTATGTTTAAAAAGCTGGCTGAATTATCCTTATTGTTGTGTTTTCTAAGGTTAGCTGGTTGTGGAAGTGAGTTGACTTTAAACAATAACTGGTTAGATCTTCATCCGTGAGTTTCAATCAAATCTGATATTTTGGTAACATTACAGACAAGTGCATACAGTTTACACAGACAGACAAGTATGGCATGGTATGAGGGTCAAAATGAGGACTATTGCGCAACCAGTGGTTGCTACATCCTTGTAGCAGGAGGCTATATGTATTCCTAAACTAGCTATTGATCTGATTAATGATAGGCCGGCACCGCTAACTGAGCAGCTGGCTCCGGTAACTGAGAGGCTGGTGCTGGCAAATGAGGAGAAGACTGTTCATAGCATTGGAGAGGCTAGCAACTAGCATGGATAAGATGGTGTTAGCATTGGAGAGGCTAGCGACCATAGCAACTCATGACTTGTCTTTTGCTCTTTTACATTTAGGGTGAAACTGTAAATCTGGTCTCTACCTATAAGTTACATAAGTGCAACCTTGCGTAAATAACACATTACACGCTCATGTTATTTTTCAGACAAATTAACACCACTGAGATGAACAGCTGTTGAGATATTCACCTCTGCAGTAACAGGAAGTGATGACAAAAAGGAAACACAGCGTTGCTAAAAGGCTAACAACACAGACTGTAGGGAATAGTCTTACGTTTCTTTAAATTATTTTGAGTCTCCATCAGAGAAAAGAAGAGTCAGAGTTCATCTAAACAAAAACCTGGAAGTTCCTTTATTGATCAGTTCCCCTTTGTCATCACTTCCTGTTTCATTTTTTGCCAAGTTCAAATTAAAAATACACCAGTTATGTAACAACATGGATACAATTATTTCTTACAAGTTTACAAGTTTTATATTTGTAAGGAATGCATGCCACACAAATGATGCTAATAATACTACGAATGATGCTAAAGTTTTAAACAAAGGTTTTGCATAATCTGTCAGGGCTCAGAGTATGGTTGGAAATGACGCTCAACTACCACCACAACAGATTTAAACCCAACTTCTGTAAAAGTGACCAAGTTACGGCCATTTAAGACTGATTAGTTGTGGTGACCTTCTTGACTCAAGTTTTCATGGTGGTGGACAATAAGGTGTAGTGATTTACTTGTGGGAATAATTATTATAGTGATAGCAGAAGTAGGAGTTACCTGTTTGAGTGCAGAGGAAACCCTCACACAAAGGTACATTGTCACAGGTGTAGCGGGTCGGAACGTCGCAGGCCTCCTCCTGCCTGCTGTGAAAGCTGCAGGGCTCCCCTCCAAACTGAGACGGCTGGTCCAGCTTAGCATAGCGATACTGGATATTTAGAGGGACATAAACACATAAAAGGTCACATAGAGAGGAAGGTTTCCCACTATCCAATATATGTTGCTCGAAAACCCCTCCAGGAAGCTGTAACAGCTGAAATCAGATTAGTGGGCAGTTTTCACTTTGTCATGTCAGGTTTATTAATCCCCCTCTCTTGTAAAGTGGGTGAGATAGAAGACTTGAGTACATCAGCTCAGACCTCTGTCAGCTCTTTATGGTCCACAGAGTAAACCAGCTCTTAAATGTTTAAATGGTGAAAGCCTCTGAGTTATCTGAAGAGTCTCTCTGCAAGGATTATGAATTTATCTGCCTCTAATCTTGCTCTATACAGATGAATGACTTGAACAGATTCACTAAACTGCACTTATATCTAAATAACAGTGTCATGGTGAGTTGGCCCATATTTCTGCAAGAGATGTGAACATTTTTGGTTGTGCCTTCGTATTTCTTAGTTTGGTTGCATTTTATTCTCTCTGTCTCCATTCAGTCAGTTTGGTTTTATATCTAAATCCTCCTAAAGTTTTCTACACTTTATGTGAACTAAACTGAGACGAGTTGCAGAGGACAAACAAAAGAAATAAATACAATTCTGCAAACATTTTCAACTTTCTGCAAGTCAGGTTTAAAAAACTGAAAACTCTGATAAACATTTTGAGATATTTAGGAAGCTTCCTCGTGATTTTCAAACATTACAATGTGACTCTTTAATAATAATTTGATGCCAAATAGTTTGGATCACAGACAGACTAAGAAACACCTTCACTTTGTTTTTGGAATGATGCAATTTACTCTTCTTAACGGCCATCAGCTGTTCAACATCACAGTAGTTCCTTTACATGTTTTTTTTATATAACATAATGAAGACAAACATTATTAAACACAATTGTACAACATTTCAAAACAAAGCAAAAACACAAAACATAAAAGAAGGAAAGAAAAAGGTGAAATTTAAATAGGCTACAATACAGAACAAAATGTCATATTGAGTAATTTGAGGATTGGTAATTAGCAAGTATAGATTTTTGTACACAAAATTTCATGAATAAAATTTTTTTTAAATAATAAAAATAAAGAATAAGTAAGTGAAAAGAAATAAATCAACTGGATAAAGGGGCAAGTGAATAAATAAAGATATATGATTCAAAAACAATAAGAATCAAAAAAGTTCATTAGAATCCATGAAAAACAAAATGTAAAACAAAAGCCAGAGTAAAAGAGTAATAATGTATATATGCTCTATAGGTACATACTTTATAATTGGGGGGGGGGGGGGGATAAATAAATAAATAAATAAATAAATAAAACAAACAATGAGAGAAATGAAATAAATCAACTTCATGAAGGGGCAAGGAAATAAAAAGAGATATACAAATAAAAACAAAAAGAATCCAACAATACATCTGAAATACAAAAACATAAATTCAATAACAAAAATAATTGTATATATGTTGTGTGTCAGTTCATAACATTAATTGGAAACAAGTAAAAATAAATAAATTATCTCTTTCATGTGTTTAATTCCAAAAACTAATATTTTAATCTTTGTTGTAAAGCAGAGGAGCCCAAAGTGGGGCCCGCGGGCCAACTTAATTATTTTATTCATTAGCCCAATGACTATATAAAGGGCTGTAGTGCAGATAGTTTTCACTGATGGTGTTGATTTTATCTTTTATGGATTAAGATTAAACATGAAATACAAGTAACAATAAGTGGTATTTAGATTAGATTTAACCACACTTGTAGATTTGCACACTTTATACGGCCACAAAAAAAGTGGGCCTCTGCACTGGCTGCTAGCTTAATCATTAAAAATACTGGACTTTTCCTCTGGGGGGAAATGTTTGGGCCCCCCTGTCGTAAAGATTTTATTTATTGGAAGACTCTTTCAGTTTTTCATTCAGAGATGTTGAACTCAAGCTGTCCTTCATCCTGTTCACTGATCAAGCCTTCCTGTATGAACCGTTCTCAGCGTCTCCAGTAACGGGTCAGATCCCAGCTCCATGGAGTCACCTCTGGGTCTTGCTTTCCTAAATTTGGTTCTGAAAACCGGATCGCCTGGCTCAGCTCACCCAAAGGAGCCGGATCTTTCTGCTCCTGCAAGTCTTTAAAGAACCGACTCAAACATCTGCTTACAAGGAGACATGTTGCAACCATGACTGTTAATAAAAATAATTAATCTGTCTGCTGCTGTGTCCACATCAACCAAACCAACCCCCAAACAGTAAGAATTCTACTTCCTGTCTGCATTCATCATACTCACTCTCTTCTTTGTGCAGGTGTCACAGCGTGACCAGCGGCTCCACTCAGATAAAACACAGTCCACTGGTTGGACTATCAGCTGGTTTCCCGCAGAGCGAGCTTCACGGACACCGGGCTCGCTGCTCGCTGCAGTTTGAGCAGCTCCACTGTGACGTGAAGGCAAACAGCAAATCAAACAACAGTACATCAAGAAAACAAATCTCTTCAGGGGATAGTTCCAGACTTTTTAAATGTGTCTCAGTGGAAAAGTTCTGAACAGTTAATATCTTACCTGCTGTAGATAGCTCTCTTTGTACGTTTAGCTCAAGTGAAGCCAAGACAATTCCAGTTTTAAGGTTACAAAGTGTTACATGCAGCAACATTTTATAGATCTTTACACTTTCAGCACTTTTGTGTTATGTGGTTAATCCAGAAGAAATAGTAGTATTTTTATGCAGGAAGTGCTACAACTAACTGCTGCTGCCTCTGTTTGCACTTGTTAATAATCATTGTTGAATTCACTCCATCACTCCACTAGAGGGCTCTGTTCACCATCTGTTTTCCTTTTGAAGGCTTTGTAAGAAACAGGAAGTGACATTGTTAGGACCGGAAGTGCTCTTTTGCCGCCTGAAAAGGCAGCTAACTATCTTCATCTGAAGAAAGTACCTCTTATTTCAAAGTTTAAAATCATTGCCCTACGTGGTGAGTTGTTCATTATTGCTTATGGGTCTTCTGTGATATTGTTTAGGTTTACTTGTGTTGTAAATGATCGGATTTTGTCTGCATGAGTGTCATCCGAGAGATTAGCATTATGCTAACCCATCTATAGGGTTAAACTGTATGTTAGCGGCTAATTTAGCATGAAGCTAACGTTTTGTTTTGCACAGTTCGACTTAATATCATTGTTGTTTTTTTTTCTCTAATGTGTTGAGGGAGTAAATGAAACATTTACATTTTATATGGTTTAGATCCAGTACAAGTTTATTGTGATTTAATTTGGAGAATTTAATATAAAAGCCAAATGTTTGTAGAATTGTTTGAATGTTAGATACTAAATGTAATTTATATTTTGTTTGTTTACAGTTTAACCGGCAGCAGCTACAAAGCTGTGCTGTGTATTTACTTTGGGCAATAAACAACAAAGACAACATTCACTCTTATGTTCTTTGTAACAATCCTAGACTTCCATGTAAAGAGCTGTGTAATGTAAAATTAACAGCAGTGTGAAGGTTTATAAATTAACATTAGCAGGAACCGTGTTTTAAAATGACAGCAATTTACTTTGGGTTGCGTTCCGACTAGCCGTTCGCTTGTCAGGCTGGCTCAAAAATAAAATGACTTTTTCAAACTGAGATTATTTTAAATGATATTTACAACAGAACAGGTAATATGTTTACTACAGAGCCCAAAGGAACTCATTAAGATGTGAAACCAGAAAGCTTTTGTTCTGAAAATCTGTCAGCTCTAAGTGTTGATGCAGGGTTTGGTGTCAGCAGGCGTGGAGTTTAAACCCAAGCAATAATTCCAGCGGTAAAGCAGGAAAATAAGAGACTACGTGTCCTACCTGAGGAGCACCAGGCTCAGAGTCAGACTGAGCCGGCAGCTGGGAGAAATGACTCCTCTGGCCTGTCTCATCACAGAAAACATCGTGTTGTGAGTGACTGAGAGCGAGCAGACGTCTCCGCTCAGCTGGATGTGTAAACACACACTGATCAATACTGGCCTGCTGCTGGTCTCAGAGGGTCCTCCTCTGGGGTCACCACAGCATTAACGCAGACATCAAGCTGGACGTGATCTGTTTAAGCTTTATAAACTTTGGTTTGTATTTTATCCAGCCAAATTTTCTGAAAAGATCATTTGTTTTTGATAATTTGGCAGCCAGAGATGCACTGAATTCAAATCTTGGTCCAAACTCTGAATTTGTGTAACTTTAACCTTTAAACTTTAAACTTTGTTTTGGGTTTTTACAGAATGGCACAATCCATTCATTTATTTACTCAAAGAAAGGTTGAGCAATCCTGCTAAAATAAACTACATCAGTAACATTTTTTCAGCAGCTCTTCATAAATATAATTTGATTATTTATTTACAGTGATGAGAAACCTGTAAAACTTTTACCTTTATGGAAACTGAGATGTTAAAATCAGTTTTAATCCAGACGTTTTCAGTCTAAACAACTTCAATAACTTGAATAAAAGAACAACTTTTATTTTGAAGAAACAAGGCTCTTTTCTACATTCCATAATGCAAAGTAAAGTAAGTTTTATGCCCTGTTTTTTTCCACTTTTGTCATGTTTGTCACATTTATCTTCAGAGTTTTTGGAGAAGTTAGTCTCTTCCTGCATTGATGCATAAACTTTTATGACACCATTTATTTTTAAGCAGTTGTTTCTCCATTTGTTGGTGGAGGACAGTCCCTGCTGGCTTTTTAGAAGGGTGGCAATCCAGAAGTATTGACGCCTAATTATTTCTCTTCTGTCACAATTTTTATTTTGCTATCTTTATAGAGACAAGAGACAAACGAGACCAGAGAACCTCACATTTTTGTTTTTGGTTTGCAGGAGTTATTTGGTAGAAATCCATTAATAAAATAAAGAGACGTCTAAAACTCTCTAACTTTGGTCTTAAATAGAGTCCAAGTTAAAATCAGGACTAATCAAGTACAGAACTCAAGTAACTGTCCTTTGCTACTGCCCTCCTCTGCCTGTCTGTGCTCTTTATTTTTGATCAAAATACACTTATCATGCTTTTAAATCCTTTCTTTTCACATTTAAATCATTCAGTTGGGGTCTTTATAAAGTGGAACTACAATGATTTGTTCTGAATTACTCCTTATTATAACTTTACCAGCCACTGTTTAACCACTTTTCTGCTGTGTGTCAAAGCACCTGTTTTTCATGCTGTTCCTTTAAGGCGCTTCAGGCCCCGCCCCCCTCCAGCTTCCAGACCGGGCCACTCCGTTTTTTTTTTTTTTTTGAGAGGGGGTTAAGTTTTCAAGCCTTACATGTTGGAGCCAGAGTCTGACCCAGAACCAGAGAACCAGAGAAGAATTAAGACAAAGTCCAGTCCTTATTTGGTAATTCTGTTGCAGATAATTTGATGTAATAGTTCAGAAAACATCATAGAAAATAGAGAAAACTGAACAAAAAGATGACCCAAACAGAATTCAAAGACATCTCTGCAGCACCAGGAGAGACTAAATTCAACTTTTCTGACTCCTAGGGACTCCAGGTCCACAACAGAATGTATTTAACAGCTTAAAAGGTGGATTTTACATCATATGTCCCCTATAATTAGGCACTTTGATAAAAACATTGTCCGATTCCGGCAGTGTATGGGTCAGGTTTTTGTGGTCTTCAGTCACTCTTTAAATGGTTAGACCCCAATATCTTTTCAAAATCTGTCTAAAAGTGTAATCTAGTCTGTTTTCTGCTTTGGTTTGAAAAATTGTTGCAAAATTGTGACACACACTACGGGGCTCTGCAACTGATTTTTTATCATCTAATGGAGGTAAATGCAGCACTTGCTTCCAAAATTCAATCTTTGATGACCTCTAAATCCTTAATGCATGGTCTGAATTTAAAAACAAAAGTTTTGGAATCAATCCACAGAGCCTTATGAGGAAAAACAGCTCTTTTTTTTTTTTTTAACTGTGTCCTGTCCGGCAGTATGAAACTCAGAATGGGAAGATTAGGCCCAACAGTTTTACTTTCACAAGTGCAGCATGATGGTTTTCACCATGATGCTCCACTTGATACAAATTTAAATTTTATTAGAAATTTTTTTGGGATTATTTTTATGACACTGCAACAGAAAAGAAAAGGAGAAAAGTGAAGAAAGAGATTAAAAGGGAAACAAGGAGATGATAATAGAGAAGAGAAAGACGCATTGAGAAAACACAAGACAACACATTTGTAGTCGTCCTCTACACCTGCACAAAGTGAGAAAACAAAGGAAAAACTATTTTAATATAAGTTTGAAAATTTGATCAAAGTCCATATTTTGATCAGTTAGTTTTATCCTTCAGCATCTTTCTGTCTGATAACTAAATACAGACTAACTTAATTAAAATGTAATTTCTGAACATCTGCATGAATCAAAATGAGTCGACAACTGAAAAAAAAAACAGGTATATTTTTATTATTTTTTAAAAAGGGCAAATTCCAGTTTGCTTACATGGAGGAGCGATAATCAAAAGTCCAAGAAAGAAGCTGTTTCTTCTAATTTTCCAGCTGGTAGAAAAGAAACCGATGCTAACTGTGGGAAGTGCGAGTTTATTTGTGACTGAACAGTGGCGTGATACAGCATGTGGGGGGTGGGGGGGTCATAGAGTACAAAAATCCCTTTTTAATCTTTTTTTTAATCATATTTCTGAATTCCATAAATAAACTTGACAAAATATTTTGGACCATTTGTCCCATTTGTTTCAGTCCACATTAGTGATTTCTTCTCCTGGTGTTGATAAAGTCAGTAAATGCTCTGTTACAACAATGACCCAACGAGAACAGTGACTAACAACAAAAGTCAACTAAAATCTCCTCTAACAGCTTTCAGCTTGTGATTGTTCAACCATTTACGACTTAAATGAGTCAACTCTGCTCACATTTTATAAGAAAAAAAAGATAATAGAGCTCAGACGTAAACAACACGACCTCGTTGTAAAATGTTCTAAAAGATATGATAAAAAAAAAAAACACTACATCATGTGTTTTTAAAAAGTAGCTCTGGTTTTATCTCCTACTTTCATTCCTCAGTTTGAAATAAAAAACAGACGACTAGAGTGGGCTTTTTTTTCTGAATGAACACACGTCCACAGGTCATTTTCTCACCAACAAATAAGGATAAATAATAATAATTTTAAAAAAGGCTTCAAAATCTAACAAACCAGATTTCTTTCTTTCTCGTTTTTTTTTTTTAATGGAGGTGCTGGTAGAGCATTGCTTGAGAGAAACACAAGTATAGTTGGCACCCGAGAGGTGAAGAGCTAAATTATGGCACAGAGGCTCAGGTCGGGGGGGCATGAGGACCATTCTTATTTACAAAATAGATGTTTGGCAAATTCTGATTTCATCGTTGATGCCTCGGAGTCATTTTGGTACCTGTGACGACTCGGGACCACCAACTGAGAGTTCACAGCTTATAAAAGAAGAAAGAAAGAAAAAAATAATAAACCTCACTTCTGATTTGTTTCGGGCCTCAAAGGAAGCTGCTGACAGCTTCGCCCGCTGATCCACACCAAGTCTCTTCATGCAAACTGATGCAACGATGGAGCAACGCTGCCCTGCTGTGCAGTCTTTCCTCAAAGCGTTCGACGAGTCAACCCGACAAAGTTCCCAAAAAATAATTTCCATCCTTATTGTTTCTTTAGCAGGTTTTCACAGATTTGTCCTCATTTAATTAATCACAGAACGCATCCTGTTGCAGGTTTTAGTCAGAGATCGAAGGTCACTTCCTGGTTGAAGAGTTATTTGATTGGACATGCTGAGGACTGGACAGTACAGTGTGTGGCCTCTGGAGAAAACAAACAAACAAAAAAAGCAAGAAGTTCTTATGATAAACAGAACTGCCATAAATATCCTTTTAAAGGTTGATATTTTTATTTTTTTTAAAGCGAGTCTGTGTAATCCAGCTGAGACAAAAGCTACTGCTATCAGTCTCAGAGGCAGCAGTCTTGGCCTTGAGAGCTCCCCTCTCTCCTCCTGAAAGACAATCAGAAAAAAGAAAATCCCCAAGTAAGTCTGTGCAGTTCCAGGTTTCACCGCCGGGGGGCAGCGTCGTGCCTTCACACTTTCACATGAGCTCCTTCCACAGCTGGAGGTGAAGTGACAGATGAATATGTGAAGCCGATAAAGGACAGAAAGAGAAGTTTACAGGGAAACAATGAGACGAGGGAAGTGGCTGACGATGAAAAGAGCTCAGCAGCAGAAACACAAACGTCAAAATGTGAAGACGGCTGATTAATAACAGAGGGAAATAAGAGAAATATGATGATGATGAAACACACCGTCTCCCTGTCTGCCTTTCTCTAGCTGTCTTCCTGTGGACAGGTCGGATCCACGGGCTCTGCAGCTTCACTTGGCACTGGAGAAATCGTCCTTGAATCATCACAAAGCTGAATTAAACAAAAAAACAAAACATTTAAAAATTTTAGATTTGTAAAATGTACCTCATATTCAGAATTCTGCTAAATATTTAAGGGAAAAAAAACAACTGAAATCACCCTGAAATATGATGATCACCAGCTGCTAAAAGGCAACAGGTTGACAAGAATGTGTTTGTTTGTAAGCAAAATATTTCATGAACCACTGGATGGATTATTCATCGTACCTCTACAACTACTAATTACCCGTTGTCCATACAATTCAATATGGCTGCTAAAGCTGACTTACAGTAACCCAAAAATGACTAGAATTTGATCAGTTTTCCCAGATTGTAAGCTAAAGCTTTGGTGTGGTAGTGTCAGACAGTGATCCCCAACATGCACTCCAAGTACTACACCATTAGGGGTGTAAGAAACAATCAATACACAGACATATTGCGACATTTCATTTCCTGATACTGTATCGATTTTTTAAAATCAAGCCTTAAAATGAAAACTTTCACACTGATTAATTTCTATGTTTTATTTTAGCCTCTGACCGCTAGTTAGCAGCACAATGCTATCTTAAACGTTAGCTTGAGCTGAGTTTTTAATAAATGAGAATATTTTAGAGACAAAAATGTCAACGTATCGCCTCATTTACAGTATTGCAATATATCGTGATATATCGTATCACAACTCGTGATATCACCAAATTTTTAACCAATACACCGCCCTACATATTGCTTGAAACTTCTGCAATAACTACTGGAGGCAGCCCTGTTTTTGTTTGTTTGTTAGCAAAGTGACATTAATGGATAAATTTGAATTAAAACTTTCAGGAAGTTATCAGATGATGTCTTTCTATAAATGGTAAATATTTGGAGTTAACTCGCTGCCACAGCTAACTTAAGTTAGCCAACACAAAAATGGCTACAACTCAATCCAGTTTGTAGATATTAAGTTAAAATTTGGTGTGGTAGTAGCAGAGAGTCCTCCTCAACCATATTCTGAGCTACAACTGATCTACTCCCTGAGGTTAAACTAAAATCTCTCCTCTATTTCTCAACATTAAAAGCTCTTAGCTTCACGCTCTGCTACGAGAGGCATTCCTTCAAGGAACGCTTGGCTTTTAATTATATATGATCTAATCAGCACACTTAAATCATGTTTGACCTTTTGTGTTTAATTGATTTGACATTTATTCTTAAAAAAACACAGTGTAAACTCGATGCCATAATAATCACATGACATTCTGCTGTGTGTAATTAAGTCTGGCCCAGCAGAGAACACTTCATCCACACGACAGCAGTGGATTACAGGATGATGCCGGTCAGTCACATCCACGCAGCTCGTCGGCTGCTAACACGTCTCCAGGGGGTTAGAACTCACTGATTGTTCCTCCTTGGCGTTGCCGGGGTTGCCCTCTGGGTCAACGGGGGAGTGATCTGTCGGGGGGTCACTGGCCTGGGAGGGGGCGCAGTCTGAGGACGAGCTCTGCTGGGGGGCTGGTGTGGAGGCTGCGAAAGACGGGAAGATAAATGTCCAATAAACGTGTTGACAGAAAATAATGAAATCTAGATGTTGACCTTTCCTGCCTGTCCGCCCCCTCTGCTTCTTATAGAGGCAGGATTCTGCAGTTATTAAATGAAACACGACTCTTTGTCCTGACATTTGGTTACATTTATCCTGCTGTCTACTTCTCCACACACAGCACTGTCTGAAACGAGGCTGAGGGGATGCTAACATGCTAACAGTCTGTAGCACTGCACATACAGCTGCTTTGAAGCTAATGCTAATGTTGATTTTTACCTTGACAGATCAACTAACCTCATCAGATTAAAATTTACCACAAAAAGTAAGGAAATTAGTGTTTTGCTGATTATTTCTTTGTTGTAACAATGCTTCTCTTGGTAATAAATCTTATAACTGTGTCTGATTGGCAGCACCTGGAGCTACCAGAAGCTCAAAACAAGAGCCAATAACAGCAAAATAAGCTTTTCGGCAGAGAAGATCTAGTAAATTTTTCACGTGAGTAACCCACATACTCAGCTCTACTGCTCATCCCACAAATTCATGTTCCTTCCAAATGAGGCACCATTAAAAAATTAAATTAACAGGCTTTCCAGTGGTATAAGATTTATTCCCAAGAAGCATTGTTACGTCAAAAAAACACTAATTTACTTACTTTTTGAGCTAAGTTTATTTATCTATACATTTCAATTAGGTTTTAAACAACAAAAACAAATCATATCAGTCTGATGCTGGAGATGAATATAAAAGTTTTGTTTATAGCTCAGATATTTTTTAAATCAGGGTTCTATGAAAATGTTATGAAGTGTCAATATGTTACCTGTTTCAGGTTGCTTTTTTGACAGTTTGTGAGAGACAGATTAATTCTGACCAGACTTTAAAAATTTAACTTCACTCATTTAAAAAAAAAAGTAAATTTATATTAAGACTTTTGAAAGAAATGAACCAACATTTAATGTTTCTGATTTCTACCAACAATTCATCTCGAAGAAAGAACTCATGTTCTGAAATCAGAAGTTGTTCCATTGAATGAAGAACAATGAGAACAGGTGACAACATGACTCCGCAGTTTTTAACTGTAGTTTTCAATAAAATTTGAATATTTTTTAAAACTTTAATTTAGATATTAAGTTGCATTTGATCACTAATATGCTGCAACCATTTTTATTCAAAGTAAAGTCCATTTGACATTTATTTACTCAAGTTTTGATGAGATGCAACACCTCACACTGGGTCAAAGGTCAGCATCAAAACTTAGTGTTTGACTCAGTGGGACTTTGATATTTTATTCTTTTTATATTTTTATTTCTGTAGATTTATATATTTACCCTTTGCCCTGAGCTTCTCTTTGTTTATGTGGAGCAGGTTTTGGCATTTATGCGATTTGTAAATAAAAGTCTGATATAGTACAGCAATAGCTTTTAATGTCTTTGAACTTTTAACATTTTCAGTTCAGGCACCATTTCCAGCCTTTGGTTAATTCTCTGTCTTTCGTCTGAAATCTGTTTTTTTCTATCTTTATTTGTGTTTTTTTGCTCTCACTAAACAAAACAACACACATTTATTTTGAATGTTTTAGGTTATTCAGTGTTAAAAGTAGTAAAAATGCCTCCACTAAATACATTAATGACATAATGATGCAGTGGGACAGTCTTTGAAACACTTACGAGATTCAGTAGACGGTGACGTCGATGCACCCGGGCTCAAAGTCATCCTGGAGAAATCCAGATCACTACAGCTGCCTTCCTCTTCCTGGTGTGCAGCAGTCTGAGGAGGCAGCAGCTGACTGCAGACCAGTGAGTCGGGTACAGTCATGAGGCCGGGGGTCCCACATCTGCTCACTGATGCTGACCCAGCACCGAGTCCCACTCCCACCATTCCTGACGTAGAGGGTCCCTCTCCTGCGTCTGAGTCCACACAGAGTCTGTCCTTCCCCGGGCTGAGCTGCCTCTGGAGCAGGGCCGGGTCAGCCGTGTGTTGGGGACTAGTGATGGCTGAGGAGGGGGCTGACAGGTCGCAGCTCTGGGGGCACACAGTGGTGATGGGTACCAAGCCTTGGAGCATGGCGGCTGGGATGGCGTGGCCCCCTACCCCCACCGTTTGCGTCGGCATGTAGGCTGCCATGGCTGCCCACTGCTGCTGGGTGGCAGAAAAAATGTTAGCCTGGCTCCAGATGAGAGGCTGACCGGCAGGAAGGACCTGAGCCACCTGGAGGGGCCCCTGAACCGGGAAGGCCAGTGTCTGAGCCTGAGCAGAGAAGGGCTGCTGAGCCCACTGAGCCGCCTGAACCGGACCCATCGTCATATAACCTGAAGGAAAAATCAGCAGATGTGTAAATAAAATATAATTAAATAAAAATACCTGAACAGAAAACGACTTGGGTAATAAATAATTTCACTGACAAGGAAAGTACTACAAGTCATAAAACTGCTCACAATAATCAAGAAAGTATGAATGAATGAATGAATGAATGAATGAATGACTTTTTTTATTTCAGACAATTAACAAATTTAAATAATAAATAAAT
>JARVJO010000431.1:2769627-2786691 GCA_031762555.1 Cynodonichthys magdalenae | reverse complement strand
ACACACACACACACATCCAGCTTAAACCCATTTTCACACCCTGTACATAGGCACTCAATGTACTGACTGTACTGAACCCCCCCCCCAAACTTTTACACACTCCATCCACATTTTCAGTTGCAGGCTGAGTAATTTCTACATTTTCCTCTCTGACAAGGTCAGATATTGTCCAAGATTAACCTTCAGGGTGGATAACAGCTCACACAGGATAACCTAGTGAACATCATCATACCCAGCATGCTTTGCAACGTTATTAAAATGGCGCTGTCAGTGTGACAATATAGTTTTTAAAATTTTAAAAACCTAAAAGCTCTTTGTTTTACAGTTAAATAAATGTTAACCAAATAACGTCTAATGTCACAAGTCACTTTAAATTTCAAAGTAAACAAGTACAAGAATCATTATGTTTTAAATGTAATGAAATAAAGGGAAAAGCCATGATAAATACTCAATTAAATTATAAATCCTCAAAAGAAATTTAATAAAATAAAATACAATAAAATACTCTGTAATGAAGTAAATCTACTATTTTGTTACTATACACCTCTGAAAAGCAGAGGGGAAGAAAAAGGAATTATTTATGATGATGTAGTGTGGATCACTACCTGACGGCACAGAGGTGGGGCTAAAGGGGGCGTAGAGCTCAGCAGGAGTGTGCTGCTGGCGGCTGCTCCTGCTCGGGTCCAGGGTGTTGGCCGGTGACGGCGGCATCTGGAAGGAGAAACATGAACAGATATCACCTCTGTCAAAGTCACCGTCCTGCACGTGATGCTCCATCTGTAGCTTTAACCTTTTTCAGGTCTAAAACTCAACACAAAGCAGGTTTACTCACCGAGGGCGGAGTGGACATGTCGCCGAAAAGATCGAAGTGGTTGATGTTCTGTGAGTTGAGCCACAGACAAAATGCTTCAGTAAATGAGAATCAAAAAACCTTAAACTGAGCTTCAGGTCGGGGTGTGGTGGTTGCATGGCTGTATTGGTGTGAGGATTTAAATCTGTTCATAAAGGCACTTTGTGCTGCGGATGGCAAAAAAAACAACAACTATCCCCTCGTTTCATTATCAGATAATGGATCTAAAATGAATTTTTCATGCCTCGGTATAATTGAGTTGGTAAAAGGCTATTGGGTTCTATAAAACAGACTCTGATTAGATATTCTTATGTCTGCCAATCATGAGAGGCCCCCTGTGAGAGCCGGGGCCGCTTCACTCCACCAGCAGATATATATAAATATATAATTACACATATACACTGGAGTGGCTTTAATTTATCAAATGAATGACGAGGCTCTTAAAGTCGCCCATCCGAGACCATGAGGCCACCTCACCCCCAGAGACAGATGTGTCACCCCCAAACACACCCCCTCCGTAGTGCCCTCTGTCCTCTAGCAGGGTATGGAATATGTGGGATGGGAAAGTTGCACGGGATGTCTGGGGCCATGCTCAAGCAGACAATGAAGCACAGAAAATTACACGACAAAAGGATTTGCATGCTTTAAATAAACACAATACGTTAAAAAAAAAAAAAATGAAAGAAAAAAAACAGCAGCAGTTGTAGTTGCTGCTGACAGTGTTTATGTCCTTTGAAAAGGTTGGACATAAATGATAAGTTTCAGTTTTGCACGGCGTGTTGTAACCATTGAGGGGCACAGAATGAGTTGGAATTTGAAAAAAAAAAAAAGAAGAAGAAGAAGAAGCAAACATTGTACACAGAGGTCTTTCCCTGCAGGCACTGACAACACATCAGGGGAGCTTGAGGCTCTCCAAAAGCTCCAACTGAATGAACAGACAAGCAGTAACACTTAGAGATATGGAGGCGCCTCTACCTAAACTGGCTGTTTAGGTGAGATAGCAACGGGCCAAGGCGGGTTATCTGTCTGATATGTTAAATTACAAGCACACAAACAGCGGGGAGTACAGATGCACTGCAGCTGAGCCGAGGTTTTAAGTTTGAAGAATAAATAAACAAAAATCAATAGTAAAAACTGTCCGGCTGCTCGTGGCGGTGCAGTTTTTCATGGCCTTGGTTGTTTGCGAATGTGACGACATCACATGCAACTCTTCCCACCTACAAACCTCTCATCTTCATCATGAGGAAGATGAAACAGCCAGTCCTTTATCTGCAGTATGGAAGCGGCTCAGTGTTCCAGTCCGACGGGAACAGTGAACAGATTGTTTTCTTTTAGTCTCGACCATCTGTTTATGATACACAAGGCTGAATTTAAAGCCTGCCTATCTAATGTTCTGTGTAATTACTGTTGACTTGGACTGTGGTCGATCAGTCAGTTTTAACCCTTCATAGCTCCGAACAGCACAAAGCAGCTGAAGACTCCTGTCTGTCTTTCATTTCGTCAGTTTATCTTTTGAGCCTCCTGACTGCCATATGATAGTTTTGAATGAAGGCTGTCAGCAATGGCCTCAAGCATTTCCTCTAAGATGGTCCTATAGAGAGGTTTGTAAGCAGTAAAGAAGAACAGAACAAATATTAAAAATGAAAACACCTACAGTCATGAAATGGCGTTTTGGGACATCATAGATCCCTTCCTTCTGCTGACTGGTTGGGACCTGCGTTGGATTGGATGTCGATTAAAACGGAAGCCACAGATCAACAACATTTTGTTTAGCTGGGCACACAAAAGTGGACAAAAAAAACTAAAACATCTCTATTGAAAAAAGCTCACTAAATCAATTTATATTCAGATCATTATTTGGGATTTAGGTTTATCTTTTAGCAGAACAGGATTCTGCTAATTCCACAGCTGTGCTGCTGAATCGATTCTGCTTAAATCGATATTGATTGTAAACAAAGGTTGAAGGAAGGTGCAAAGAGAACTTTGATTTGTTCAACCTTTTTAAGCTTTTAAACCTGCAGTGCTTTATTTTGCCATTTTGAGTGACCATGCATTAAGATACCTTGATGATGACAGACTCCATCATCTTTCTCTACACTAATTTTTAACCATTTTTAAGCTAAACGTCATGAACTGTATTGTAAAACCTCTTGTTACTTTCATTTTTTACAGGACATAAAGAGTAAAAAAAGGTGGGGCAGTGCTTGTCTTGTACCTGATAAACGCTCTCCTCTGACTGGGGGCCACGGAGGGGTTCGTGTCCAGCCTCAAACACTATGTACTACAGAACAGAAGTAGTGGACAAGGCAAAGAGATGCAGGAAATAATGAGATGGAGAGACAGATAGAGAGAGGACAGCATATAAAACAGAAAGGAAGGAGATGAAGACATGAGAAGAATAAATAAATGAAAACATGAAGAAGCAACAGTGGCCATGAGAGGGAAATGAAAGTAGATCAGAGGGGGGGAGGGTGTGAAAAGTGGGGCATGTGTAAGAGGGGGAGGATAAAAAAGAAAAAGAGTGAGGTGGGAAGAGGGAAGAGCACAAGTAGAACAGGTCAGGCAGAAGTTTAAGACAATGTGGAGGTTTTAGCTAGAGGTTAGGCTTCAACCTCAGCAATATCATGAGTCTAAAGGTTTTCTTTATTTTCTTGAGTTAGGACTTTCCATCAAAAGTAAACAAAAGATCAGTGTTAAAAAAAAAGCCTGTGCATCGCATAAACCTTTAATAAACCCGGAACAGTTCAACTGAGATCACAGATCTCTGTTTCAAGGGCTCACTGGGCCTGAAGGCAGCCTGACAGGCATGTTTTTGGAGTGTGGCAGGAAACCGGAGTACCCAGAGAAAACTCACAATGAGAACATGCAAACTCCACACAGAAAGACCCCAGGCCAATCATAGGACCTTCCAGCGGAGACCTTCTGTGAGGCAACAGGGCTAACCACTGATCCACCATGCAAAAATGTGGGAAATAATTGTATTTGTGAACGCTTGGAGAAAAGTTCTTTCATTGTAAAAATCTAGATTTAATAACTGGGAGTTTGAGGGTTCTGTTCAGGATCTTAGATGTTCCTATGACTGAGATCTTCTGGACAAAGATCGCTGAGGTTCTTCCTGGGATCTGTTGGACCCACTTTTCCAGTTTGGAGGTCACAGCATCACTCCAATGATCACTGAGACTACTGACGCTTTGACTCTCCACAACTTCTCTATTTCTTCTTTCAACCCATGTCATTTCTCCAGATGTTCCTCCTTCCTGATGTTACAGTCACTCAGGATCTCTACTTCTATCACCACTGCCATCTTCTCTTGCTTGTTGACCACAATGTCCAGTTAGCCATCACTTGTTTGTTGGTCTCACAGCATCTTAGCTTTTTCAATTCTCCACCACCTTTACCTTGTGCAACTTTGACTCTGGGACCTCCAGTCCATACTCGCCACTGATGGGCACGGTCCCAATACTTGCAGTTCCACCCTTGTGTCCTTCAAATGTGCATTCCCACTGAAGGGTTTGAGTGCCTAGTGTGTCCCAATTCTCCGGAGTGATCTTTCAACCTGTGCACCCATGATTCACACTTCAACTAAGTCTGCATCCAAGTGGACTTCGGCAAAGTGTATTACCCACAGTTCATCGCTGTATGTGACATTTTGAATTAAAAGGCCGACATTTGGCAATGTCCTCTGAGTACCTTCCAGTCTAGTGGTCTGTCAATCATAAAAAAGAAGAATGTCCACAGAGCAAGATGGCGAGGGTATGGTGTATAAGCCTCCTTCGGTTTATGCACTTTCTTCTCTTAAAAATGATTGCTTGTTGTAGTTGTACTATCATTTTTAGCAGTACAAATTCCAAAACAATGGTCCCGTCATTTTGTATGTCACAATTACGATGGAGAGGATACGTGTACTGTCCCAATTCTCCAATTTATGCATGGTTGTATCCTGCGTACACGATCTTTTATGCGCACTTTCACTGAGCACACACTTCATACGTGGGCATAGGGTGTAGTGCTCGTATTGGAACCGGGCCCAGTTCATGTAAGCTGCTGTGGCAGAGTTGTTAGGGGAGTCGTCCTGTAATTGGTAGGTTTGATTTCCTCTCCATCTGTCTCAGTCGTTGTGTCCTTGGGCAGGACACTTTACCTGCCTTGTCTACTGATGGTGGTCAGAGGGTCTGGGGCATGGCAGCCCTACCTGTCAGTCTGACTCAGGGCAGCTGTAGTTAAAATGTATCTTACTACCATCAGTGTGTGAATGGGTGACTGACTGTAGTGTAATGAGTTTTGGAGTCTGTAGGGACCTGATAGAGTGTGTTACAACCCAAATATAAGTCAAGGCCATTACTATTTTACCATTCACTATGTATAATACTCCAACCTCTTGGTTATTGTATTCCATGTGTGGTTTGCCTGCCTGCATCTTACATCGGCTAGGAACTGCTAACCAAAACTAAGGTCATTGTTGAACAGTGGAAGTAGCTCTTCAAGGATCTCCTCAATTCGATCACCTTGTCCACTTGTGAGCAGGTAAAGACTCTATTAAAGAGTCTATTATTATGGCAGAGGTCACTGAGGTAGTCAAAAAGCTCCCTGGTGGCATGGCACCAGGGGTGAATGAGATTTACACTGAGATACTGAAGACATTGTGGGGATGTAATGCGTGGTTTAGAATCCTCAGGGTCTTCCCATTCCTTTATGTGGATTTTGTGGTTTTGTTGGCATCTTGTGTCACATGGAGGACCAGCACAATGCCTGAGACTGAGGTTGTGGTTCCAAGTTTTGAAAAGTGAAACCTGAAGTGTGTTCCTAATATTGAGGGTTCACATGTTCTCAGCCTCCCCAGGAAAGTTTACTGCAGGGTGAGGGAGGCGCTGACCGATTGTTGAACCTCAGATTCAAGAAGAGCAGTGTAGCTTCCATCCTGGTCATGGAACAGTGGACCAGATCTGCACTCTGGCAGGATTGATAAGGAGAGTTTGACTCTCCAGTCTACATGTGTTTTGTAAATCTTACTTACTTACTCACTTATTCATCCTTCATAGAAGAGGACCTATGACCTATTGTGGTCAAAGGTTTTCTCTTGCTAATGTTCCACTATGGGGCTCAACTCCTACATTGTTTAATTTTTTTGTAGATCTGGAGAAGGCTTATTGGCGTGTTCCTGAAAGTATTTTGCGCAGGTTGCTGGGAGTATGCCGGTGTGTCAGGGTTGCCTGGACTGGTTCCTCATTCTTGGCACAAAGTCAAGCTCATTCTTGGTCAGGTTGAACTTTGGCAGGGCTGTCCCATGTCTCTTATCCTGTTTGTGGCGTTCATGGAAAGGGTTTTAAGGTTTATTTGTGGAGAAGCAGGTGTTTGGTTCAGAATTCTCAGGCTCTCGCCACTCCTTTATGTAGATGATGTGGTTTTGTTGGCATCTTCAGACCACGACCTTCAATGAGCACTGGGGCTGTTTGCAGTTGTCCGAGGCAATGGTTCTCAATTGGAGAAGAGTCTAATGCTCCTTCAGGCTCCTTCATGAGTTTTTGCCTCAAGTGGAGGATTTCAAGAATCTGTGAGTCTTCTTTGTGAGTTATGGTAGAATAGAGCGAGAGTTGGGTAGACGGGTCGAGGCCTTATCCGCAGTAATAAGGGCATTGCTTCGGTTGGTTGTGAAAAAGAGTTGAGTTGAAAAACAAAGCTCTCAATTTATTGAACTGTCTAATAGGAATTTTTTAGTTTCTCTTCTAGACCTGTTGCCTCTGGGACCCAACCTTGGATATGCAGCGTGTATATGTTTGTGTATACACAAAATAATTTTTAAGTTTCTGGATGTGGTCTGGAGTTTTGTCAACCAACACTGAAAGCTACAAATGGAATGACTTCACGTAAAAAGACACTTTAAGAGCAAAAACAGAGATGATCCAGGTGGCAGCTGTACCAGCGTACAGCAGCATTCAGAGTAAGAGTTAGTGTTGTCTGTATTCAGAATGAGCAAACACAGAGAAAACACAAAATAATGTTCAGCCAAATAAATGCAGGGCAAACAAGTGAGGGAGGAGAACATCCAGTTAGGGGAAGTGAGGGCAAATCTTTCCAAGAAATCAAAACACTGACACAGATTTACTCAAAAATATGGATTTACAACACTGCACTGGCAAAATGGGAGTTGAATGGTTGAACAAAACAGCTCACTAAGATGATCTACTGTGTATTACTGGAATGGTGCAATATTATGAAATATTAATTCAAGCAGATCAGGGGCTAGAGAAAAAAATAAATAAATGAAGGACTTTTTACTCAAGACCTTAAGACTGAATACCAGTAAAGCTTAAAAAGAAAGAAAGTCATCAGTGTTTTGTTCCCCGTCTAAGAGCCAAAACACCTACCTGGTAAACTGGATCGTCCACTTCGTCCTCCAGGATGGTCTGCAGTTGGTGGAACAGAGCGCAGATGACACATTTCATTTTTCAGTCTTGTTAGAAAATATATGAGGATGGATAAAAACCAAATGATCTATTTATCCGAATCTTTTTCCTTGACCAATCACAAATACAGACTGAGAGTCTGCTGCTGGAGTTCAATCAATATTTTATTACATCACATGCAAACATAATTCCTAGCACACATGACTGTATTAAAACGGCATCAAAATAAACCATAATTTGTTCATGTAAAGAATTGCTGCACATGCATAAATAATGTGGAAAAACTCAAATTTTTATGAAGGAATTCAGAACTGTGATTATTTTATTGTGTGAAGAAACCTGTGGCTGAGTTACTGTGTGTGTTCTCACCTCTAAATGAAAAATGAAACCATTAAAAAAGAAGAGTTTGGCTCTGGATCCTACCTGGTAGACTGCTTGCTCACAGTGTTTGTCCTTCTGGGCCTTCTTCTCCAGCTCCTCTCGCTGTTTAATGTCGTAGATGAGCGTGAAAAGGTCGCGCAGGTCAAGGATTAGAGGCTCTGCCTGGATGACAAAAGTAGAAAAAGATGGAAGGTTTGTTAAAAGGGGTAAAAAAAGAGGTCTTCACTAGACAGAAATGTATGAAATTAAAACAACATATCTCCCAAAATCAAGCTTTACAAGAAATAAACAAAGTAATTCGTCACAATGAAATAAACTGTGTGGTGACATCACATGCTCTCACATGTTTAATAGGTCAACTGAAGTTAAAACCATAGATGGATTGGAAGTTTGTGCAAAAACATGACAAATATTTTTGTTTAATTCTAACATGACAACACTAATATGATTCATGTTAATGTTAATTTACAAACCTTTAGGTTGCTATCAGTTTCATGATCATTTACAAGAAATTCTAATGCAAATAGAAACAGCAGCAGCTAGTTGTAGCACTTGCTTTGCAGCTTTTCCAGCACGAAAATCATCATGCAGCATTTCTGTGGGAATAACTGCACAACTGAAGTGTTAGGTTTCATAAAATAACATTTAAATGAACTAATCAAAACCTTTTTAGACCAGAGTTGTATTTAATAAAAAAGCAGCTTTGCTCTTGTCCCTGCTCAGACTAGCCATTAGCCCATCAGTCCAGTCAGAACAAAGGTCTTTTTCTCCAACTTGAGGCCATTCTTCAAACATTTATTACTTTTCTGCAGAACCTGACACCAAAAGATCCCTTAAACTGTCACCACAGTTGCAACAATACTTTATCTACACTCCTTGCTTAAATAAAAATTAATGAATTTGATCAGTCCAAAAGTAAACATGGGTGTGAAACAACATTTATTGATGAATAATAAGAATGTAGTAGTGTCAAACTGAAGGAGGCTGACAAATTAGCCACATTCTAACAGGTTGTAGACAGAAAGACTACATTAAACAAAGTTTCATGTTTAAAAGAATATATTGGTGTCAAGTTAATTTTCACTGAGCGGTGACTCAAAGGGCCAGTTGTAATTAACTTCAATGCTTCGTGTTAAACTTTCACTGAAAAGGAAACGTCACATTCCTCATGTCATTTCTACGGCTTAGCACAGCAAACAAACAATAAGTGAGCTCTACGTGGTATTTCCTGCATGGAAACAGTGTTTTAACATGTCCTTATACACACTGAAAGTACTACGTGTACGACTGATTAAATGTGAAATAGATAATACCGAAATACTATTAAAAGTAAAAGTAAGAGTTTTACTCACTGTTGAGATGTGGGGACTCTTGAATTCTAAACTCTCCCTCTCAACGACATAGATTTCCCATGCATAATCAGCATGCATTATGGGAGATGTAGTTTATGGTCAATGCTGGCTTTAAAGCAGCTTACTTTACATTAATGCAGGGCTATTCAACTAAATTGCTCAGGGGGCCACAGTTACTCAAAGCCAACAGCTCGGGAGCAGGACAAGTATAATTATACTTCACCTTTTAAATGTGTTTATTTTGTTAAATTGAAGTTAACCATTGATATAAAAACTATTTTCATTTTTAATTAAGTAAAATTTGACACGTGCTTTATCTATTTCTTTTGCTGATTATTAGTCAATCAGCCTGACAGTTTTCTTGTTTGCCTGGGCAGCAGTGTGAGGCGGTATACTCACAGATTGGGCAGTTTTAATGGCCACAAACTTGTGGTGACCCTCCTTCCCGCAGACATAACCAAAGGCCCGATGGTCCCTGGTGTCCTTGGCGATGTAGCTGATCTCGTGGACTGAGTGATGATGCAGAAGCACCTGGATGAAACATAGGGGGTGGTGTTAAGCCAACAACTCCTCTGAGGACTGAAGTGACACTGTGCATCACATCCTTTCTCCCACCTTCTTCTTGTTGAAGATACTGAACTTCGTCTCGTTTGATCTGATATTCTGTCTTTAAAAAAAAAAAACGACACAGAGTCGTGCTCCGTGTTGACAAAGTGGGTCAAACCCATTTGAAACATTTTTACACACTGAGCCAAACGCAGTAAGAGGAAAGAAAATCTGAAGGTGTTCTGATACTAGAACTACTACAGAACTGCATCGAGCCTTTTATAGAGATCTGAATCCAGTTTGTTTGGCTCTATTTTAACATTTTCATTCAAAAGACAATCATTCTGTTGTCATTTAAAACACTAACAGCTGCTTCACTGTTAGCAGACTCAAGCTTAATCACTGAGGAGGAGCATTTTTATTGGAATGTTTACCAGTTTTTAGCGGGGACCGTCGCTGGTAATGCCTCAGATTAATGTAAAATACAAAACTAATATGACAAGTTAGCTCAATTCAGCAGAGAATCATGTCAGCTTTACATAAAATATTTCCTTCTAAACGCTTGCTGACACAGCCTGCTGTGGAGTGATCCCCATTTCCACCCAAATCACTCAAGAGGGATATTATGTGGGGAGGAGGAGTTTTTTTATGGGCAGTAATCAGTAAATAAAACGAAGAGCATTGGGGGGCATGATTTCTAAAGCAACAAATGAGCTTGTCAAAAGCAGGTGAACTCGTAGGGCATGTCAGGAGGCTTAATGCTCTTTTCATTACAGGGGAAAAAGCTGCTTTTGTTGCTAAAAAAACCTATTATTGTGGATTTTTGGCTCATTTGTTGGAGTTGCTTGGGGGTTTTGCAGCCTGCTGGTGGTCGGGTGGAAGCTAGCAGCCAGGGGGGACAAAACAGTGTCTCATTTTAGCTTTAACTGCAGCCGAGGTGGAGCCTTTGTGTAATTAGTATTAGCAGCAATGATCATTAAGGGGTGGAACTGAGTGCTAATTAGCGGTTAGCGTTGATGAGCAGAGTGGGCCTATCTAACCGGCGCCGCGCTGCAGGACGGGAGGTGCCGAGACCCTCGTTCATCCTGTAATGGAGTAGCAAGCCTCTGAGCCTGAGGACCGGGGGATAGAAGCCGGCATGGATGCAGGAACAGCCTCGTCTCATGACAGCACTGAGTGAACTTAACTCCATCGTTTAACCACCTGATTTGGGGTCAAATATTAAATTCAAGCACTGTAATTTAATGCTGTCAGGTTTAATTTTTATGAGCTGCTGGGCGAGCTGCTGTGCAGAAAATGCACCGTCGCTTGATTTGAATTACAATCAGAAGGGAGTTTATAGTTTGGTGAATAAAGCTGCTGCCAGTCAGCGTCTTAAGATGGCGGCCCCGGCAGCTGCTGTGAACTGAGCCGTGCGAGCGCGTACCCTCCGGATGTCCCACGCTGCAGGCTCACAGAGCAGCAGCTGGAAGTGGCCCACTCGTTACTCACCCCTGATCTTTCACAGTAAATCTTGATCCCGCCGAAAGAGACCGTCAAGAAGACTCGCTGCTTGTGCTCCCCTTTGGAACGTGCTGACGAAGCCATTCCCTGCAGGAACACAAAGAAATTCATGACATGAGGAGATGAAGGGAAGGACACGAAGACTTGTTCTCTTTTAGCTCAGGTGAGTGTGACAGTAGATCATCGGTGCAGATTCACAGGATAGATTGGGGTAAGGTGACAACATGAAGCTTCACTCTCTCAGGAAATCACACACCATCTTCTGCCTCTTATTAAAGCCTCTTTTTGCCTTTGAAGTAAGTCTTCTGCACGTCCACGTGACAAACACGAGCACCAGCTCCTGACAATAAGGTTAGATTTGCTGACAGGATGGATCGCACTGCTGACCGACCGGTTTGCTCCACATAGTGCTGACAGAACTCCCGTTTCTGCCTTTGAAGAATCATTTTTCCTACGAATCTTTGCTGCTTCTTTTTTTTTTTTTGTCAAGCACTCAGCTCAGATAAAAGAAACAATTAAAACTTTCATCGCGCCCGTTTGATGCGACCTGTGTGCTTGACATGCCTTTCATAGAACAATGCTGGAGAGAAAAACCACGAGAGAAGAAAAGAGAAGAGCTGAACGTGTCTGATAAAAACACAGCTTTAATGATGATGAATTAGTGGTTGACCGTTTTTCTACGTGAGACCTCTTTCACCTCAGAACTCTTCCCTTTTAAACCTTTAAGATAGACTTTTAGTCCAGTCAAACTACTTCACTGGACTTCTTTGATTTTGACATTTGGCTTCTTATTTAACAAGTTTTCTTATTCCTAACTAAAAGAATTTAGGTTTCTAATGACTACCGCCCACCATTAAAGGTCAGAGAGCATTAAAGTTAGTCTCATTTTAGCCACATATCTCATGAACCACAGCACGGATTTTATTAAAACTCTCAGAAAATAATCAGAGGTTCTACCAACAACTGATTAACCTTTAGAGCAGGGGTGTCCAATTCTTGTCCTGGGGGACCACTATCCTGCATTATTTCTCTACTCTAACACCTGATTCAGAATAGAATCACCTCTTCAAGTTCTGCAGAAGCATCACCCATTCTTTCAAATCAGGTGTGTTTGGAGCAGAGAAACAAGTGAAACATGCAGGATGGTGGCCCCTCCTGGACCAGTATGGGACATCCCTGCTTTAGATTCACCATAATTCAAGATGGCGGTTGCACCTGATTAACACAAGCAAACACAAAATGCTTATAACTCTGTCAGTATTACAATCATTCAGCTATAGTTTGAATCAACAGTAGCTGAGAATCATCCTCAACACAAGTGCTAACAGTTCCTGCAAGATTCTGCAGTGTTGCATGAGAACAAACATTTGTTTTAAAGGTTTGACCAAAGCAGCTATACCTCTGTCACAAGTTGATCTTTGTCTGAAACTTTGACATGAAAGGCAATGAGAGAAAAGTATTCATTCAACCAATGGGCTAGTATAAATGTTGAACAGTGGTTAACTACTTCCTGATTGTGAAGTGAACTCAAACAAAATGTTTTCCTTCCCTCCTTATTGTTGTTCCCCACATAGCAAAATTAGATTGGTCCAGTTCTGGTCCACACAATGCACTAACACTACTGTTTGCCCCAGATGCAAAAAGTAATGGGCCTTTGGTGGCCCACCTGTGGTTTGCCAGAGGTGGTCCATGTATGAGACAGCACCACATAAGCCAAACCTCAACTGGGCCAGCTGTGGTATTTCGTCTTAAAGCCAATACCATCGTTACCAGATCTGGCCCCCATCAAACTGACAAACCACTTCAGCCAACAGGGTCAGCTTGACACCAGTGTGGCCCACACCTGTCTGCCAGGTGGGTCTTTCATGTGGCCTGGTCCACATGACAGATGTTTGGTCTTGTGCGTGAGTAAAACTTCCTGGGATTAGATTCAAAACTGTGTTTTAGATGTGAGGAGTTGGTGAAATTGTGATCCAAAACATTATGGTTCATTTAGTGACATGAGATGTAATGATGTTGATCTGTGTTGGTTTCAATAAATCTGACTTTTGCATGACCTGTAATTGCTTTAATCTTTATATTGACTGTTAGATGACCTTTATAATGATTATATGTAAGAAAAACATCATATGAAGAAGTTTTGAGAGTGAAGGCACAAATTTTGCTTCCTAGACTGTGTCTCTAATTTGCTGAGTTGTGTTACATTTTGATATTAGACAGGTGGGATCAGCAGACAGTCCTCCAACAAACCTTATCTGCTGATCCCACCTGTCTAGACCCTAGATAACCTGAAGTCACACTTAGCTATGTAACAGGAAGTCAAACTTAACTATATAACAGGAAGTCACACCTGGCATTAAACAGAGGAGGTGGTCTCAGGTTTTACCTTCTGTTGAATAAATTGATTACCATGACACTTGACGCAAGAAATAACAAACAAGCAGCGGGACAGGTTAATTAGCTCTTTTTACTTGCAGCAAAGAGTTCATATAAAGACAAGGTCAAATCATACAATGTCAGCAGCATGAACTGACGCACTGTACAGTCGAGCCTTTAAAGGGTCTTTAACAAGAGAGCTTTCTTGTTTGACACAGTAGATACCTCATTTTAAATCAAGTGTCTACTTTGTCCAAAACACAGTATATACATTACTGTCCTCAGTAGAACTGAGAAAGCTATTCAGATAAGAAGTGAAATGTTTTCAAAAACCACAGGAATTCAGTTGATTGAATTTAACACTATTGTGAACTGGAAGACGTCCTTTTTAAATACATACATAAACATGAAGTCCTATAGAAAAAATAGAAGCTGCAAAATAAAACCAAAGTAAGGGAAGACTTAAAAGAGAAGGCAGAGAGCAGAGCAACATGGATTAGAGAAAGGTGCGTGGGTAAAGGAGTGGAGGGACGCTGTCAGTCAGCCATTGGCTCCTCTGTTTGGTGGATTAGTGCCAGTGGCAGAAAGAGTCAGCTCAATAGAGACCCATTCTCTCCTCTCTTCCCTGTTCAGATAATAGTAGGTCTGTATCGACTGATTCATTGACTGGAACTGGCTTGTGGCCGGTGACCACATGAGTCAAAGGTAGAGCACAGCTAAAAAGTCAGATCAGGGCAGCAAAACAGTTGTTTCATTGGATGTTTTCTTTTGGGATGGGGTAAGGAGGGGAGGAAAGTTTGCCTTTTGGCTGTACTGCCTCTCCTGTGGGTTTCCACACATTTAAGCTCCAGAAAATTCAGTGGGAAAATACCCAAAACTCTGTTCAATCTCTGTTTTACTGGAGATTTATCCACAAGCCACCTATAAGGACACTTTTTGTAGATGCTGCACTGTAATAGGCTAACACAAAAAAATGTAAATATTGATTTTTAAACCACCAGTTGATATAGTTCAATTTTGTCTCATAAAAATCATATTTTATCCATTAGGGATAAAAAAACCCTGATATGTTTATCTAAGCAGTGAACCCAATCAGCACCCTGTGGAAAATCACACGATCCTCATTTATTTTCTGTGTCAAACTGTGGGGGAAAGTGAAAAAAAATGGCAAAAATGTTGCATTTTCCTGGCAGTATCTGATCCAACAGTCAGGGGAACAAACCAAGCCCACCCTGTTGGTGTATCCTCCCGTCGCCACGGTAACACAAGTCTTCAGTTCCCGTCCAACGAAGAATTGTCTTTTTGATTGAAATTGCCCTGCTGCATTAATTAGACTCTGGGCCCGGGTAGAGGTCCCCTACAGGACGGGTCCCTGACTGCCTCCATAGCTTCCAGCTTCTCTGACATGTTTGCATCTCGATTTTTTTCATAAACAATTTCCAAAGTAAAGAGTTTTAAAACTGTGTGAATTTGAGACACTGAACTTTATATAAATGGTGACTTACCAGCTTATTTTGGATGTGTCAGCAACACTTTTCAATAAATCTCTGTCATCTACTCCAGGTATTGTTTAATTAGACATTTCTTTGCTTAAAAGTTTTTTTTTCATCCATACATTCTTACAAAAACACTGAAATATACTTGTTGTGAGAAAGACCATATTAATGTTATAATAACATCCAGAGAAAGAACATTCCTAGTTTGATTAGAGATTTTCCCCAAAATCGTTTCTTGTTTGATGTATTTTAACTATCTTTATATGGTTATTTTTTTTTAGCACATATTCAAAGTTTAATAACAGCAAGATCACGATGAAGTGAAACAAATACAAACTAAATGGTAACAATAGCTCCATATTTGTTAGGGTTTCTGAGGTCCAAAGGAATTGCGGGTGTGAACTAAATAGGCTGCTCTTCTGCTGTCTATGGATCCAACAAAAAGGAACTTTAAAAAAAATATGTTTTCTCACGAAAAAACTAAGTTACTATGTAAAAATAGTCATTAATACCAATAAGTAGTATGTTTACTTTGCTTATTCCATTCCTGCCAATATCAAAACTTGTTAAAATTATTAATAACTGAAAGTAATGTAGGTAATCACAGGGTTATACACAGGACACACTTTTGTTCTGATATAACATGACGACGTTTGAGATGGTGACCATGTTCTGGGCATGGCCTAAAAGATAGGCCCCCTCACCCAACACCTGATGGGGTTTTCTGATATTTCACTTTCTCTTTCCTTTCTGAAATTAAAGGGTGTTCTGAGACTTTTGACTCACCCTGTACAGTATATATATATATTTTTTTGTGAGAATATCTAGCAATGCAGGATGTTTTTTTCCTGTATTTGAAATTGTTCTTCTGTCTAAGTGTTGATGCCTGGATAATTCAGCAGTTTTATTAGACTCAGATGGAGTTTTTCATTCAAACAAACAAACAAAAAAAAACAGTTGAAAGAAATACATCTCATAGATAAGAGCTAATTGTGTTTTAGGAAATCACGGGTGACATCAAAATATTAAAAATATCTGGCACAATTGCAATTGTTACTAATTTTAATATTACTTTTCTTTCATAAGCCATATTAAGGGTAAGGGTTTTGGCGAAAGCTGAATTATCTGCATTAAGAGCTACAAGTTACCATTAAATTTAATAATACTTATCCCTCTTATCCATAATCACCCAAACCCAGACTATTTTCTGACTTTATCACTGTGGGGCTGAATTTGACCCATTTTACTTGCTACATTCTGTAAAGAGCACGGGTTATGGTGTTATCTGGGTCATGTTATCGCAGTTTGCACATGTGCCACAAGTGAAACATCACGGACTTTGTTGTCAAAAATAGCGGGCTGTGAGTGACACGAGAAAACACAGAGGAGACAGACTAATTGGGGGTAAGTTGGGGGAGGTGGGTGGGTGAAATTTTCTACTTAAGTGTTATACAGCTTTAAGCGTTGCAGAAAAAGGAGCCAGTTTGCCTCTGAGGTTATAAAAAAAGAGTGTATGACTAAATCCAGAGAGCTTTGAGCAACATTAAATGCAAAGCAGCCTATGAGGAAAAAGTGTGTCTTTTGGATTAAGGCATCAAACCAACCCTTCAGTGTTTTTTTCTTTACATGAAAGAGTTCTGAAATAATATGGTTGGACTTTCCTTTGTTTCATCAGGTCAGTTCATCCAGAACTTCAGTGAGTCACACAGAGGAGACGGCCCCTGTGACTCACCCTTAGAAGACAAAACAGTCATGCCCAAGCATGCCTCTCCTAAATCAGACTGAGATGATGAGAGGAAGCTCAATGATGTCCCAGCAGACACACACACACACACACCTTCAGTTTCATCATGGAGTCCTGGCACAGCTTGTCCCCACGCGCCGCTGTCACCTCATCAATCCCGATCAGCTTGGCCTTGCAGCGCACGCCATCGCCACGGAAACGCTTAATAAGCCCCACCTCGCTGCGGTCCTGACCTGTGGTGAAAGGCAGACAAGACAAGATGTTAAAATCCAGCCCTGATTATTAGTAACAAGGATGTGTAAACTTATCTCAGCTATCAAACCAGGTTTAAGGTAGTGTGTGTGTGTGTGTGTGTGTGTGGGTGGACGGGTTTTTCCTACTACGTGGGGAAAATTTCCTCAAAAAAAGCAGC
>JARVJO010000431.1:2752209-2769527 GCA_031762555.1 Cynodonichthys magdalenae | reverse complement strand
CATGCGCCGACGCATCGGTGTTGCTGGACCCATCACACGTTTGAAGTTGCGCGTGAGTCAGTGAACCAATCCGAGTAATCCAAAAGGTCCACTTTTCCTTAAAACGAACCGCCCCACATAAAATCCTGGCTACGCCTATGTAGAGTCATGTTTAATAAGTGTTTGTTGTGTTAGCATAATTGCTGATATTGGATTTAATCCAAAAGAAATCTTCTGCAGGTATATTCTTTATAGTACCACTGACACACCCACCAAAAACCATCATGTCCACCACTGTTGAGGGGGCTGGACCTTCCAAAGGGCTTAACGGGGCTGCAGCCCTAAATTAGCATTATTGATTTCATTGAATAAATGTTTTTCCAGATGCCTCGTTTTGCTGGTTACCAATGAGGTGTGAGTCCACATCTCTGAAAATAATTAAAAACTTGATAAACCCTACACTTAATGATGGTTTTCGATAAGTTTCTAGTTTGTCTCATATTTTCAAAATCCATATGGTTCTAGTTTTACAATGTTTAGTATAAATACCGTAATTTAAGACGCTACTTTTTATACACACTTTAAACACTGCTGCAGATATTTTATTAATGTTTACTGAGTAGGGCAGGTGTGGGGATGGATTCTGAGGTTGTTCAAACACTGAAGAAGACGACTTTAGTGGTTTTAATTCACACAAGGAAGATGAAGATAGTGATCAATGACTTTTCCTGACAGGCTACTGTATTTTTTTAATTTCTAACCAGCCGTGTTCCAGGCACTGTTTGGATAAAAGCAAATAGTACGCAGCCTATTTATGTGTGTTACCGGTGTGTTTTTAATTAAAAGTAAAAAGAAAACTCTGTATAATAATAATAACTGTATATTAATAATAACATCCTTTTGTGCAACACATGCGTTCTATATACGTACAATTTTGTGATTTCTCTTATCTTTTTAAATTTAGTGTGTGCTGATTATAATCAGGTGCGCTCAATAGTCCAAACATCACATTATCGGTTCTGCTTTGTAGATGACTGACACGATGTTGCTGCAAATCTATTTTTTACAAAAAGTCATGTAAAAAATTCTGCATTTTTTTTCTCTTAAATAAAAAAAAAATCTTAAACCAAAACTCTGTAGCAGCACCTGCAAGGACGTAACTTTAACTTGAGGGTAGCTGTCTGCCAATTTATTTATTTATTTATTTATTTATTTATTTATTTATTTATTTATTTATTTATTTATTTATTTATTAAATCATTTACTTTTGTAAAACGATGCAGGATATTTTGAGGTTAAAATACATTGTAATAATTTTACTGTGATTTACTTAACTTTCCTGGTTTTTGTATTTACTCTGCAACGTTTCTGTTCCACGTCAGTTCAACAATTAAGATTACCTTTCTCCACATTTTTTCAAACAGTAACAAATATTTCATATTTTTAGGATGAATTCTACGACATCCCTAAATGTCTCAATTTTCCAACAGTAGGTATTTACCTGGTGCACTGCGATTGTCTAGGAAAAATGACAGCATGATTTATAAATACAGTCATAATGTGACCAGAGCAGTCTAAAACCCTGCATGTTATTTTCAGCAGTTATTCCTAAACGTACTTATTTGACACTGTAAATGTTGAAATCAGGTCAAAGTTACCTAAAGACAACAAGGGAGCTGCAGCTGTGTACTTAACTAGTTAATTTCTATCGTGTTAGAGCAAATTATGTAGATTTATGAGGGGGTTATATTGACTGAATCAATATATTGTGGGGTCATAAGCCCCCCAACCCCCCTGTCAAGTTACACCCATGAGCACCTGTATAAACATCAAGATAAAATGTTAATTTCCTTGACCATAAATTGTTGCAGCTTTGCTCTTTATTTAGCTTGATGATAGTCTGATTATTACCATGATAGAATGAAAGAGGAGGCTTAATGAGTAATTTTTGTTTTGATATAGTTTTATTATCACTACATTTATTACATAGGGTTCTGTATGGTGTATTCATGATTAATTGCAGCAAAACAAACCATTTCGAAGGTAAGAGATCTTTATAATAATTGGTTTATTTACATAATGACTTTAAATAGTGGATGTTCGGGCCCTGTGCTGTTGACATTAGCTGTGGCCCCACAGAGCAAGTTAGTTGAATAGTCTTACTTTAAAGTTATTTGATCCATAAAAATGTGTACTTTATTTTCTGTCAAAAAGAGATAAACATAATTTTAATAATATTAATTAAAGGCAAAAACAGGAAGGAAAGCTTTATTTAAATTTTGTTTTAAAAATCACTGAAGAAGAAGAAGGCTTGGACTCTGGTCTTGTCGACTCTACAGAGACTGAAAGTCAGAAATCATTAAAAAAAGATTTATTTCTGGTTATCATTGGGGTTTTTTTCCATGTGATTTGCTGCCACAAAAGGGACAGCAGGGTTATGATTTATACCAGACCCATTTCATCTGCTGCTTCCACCCAAAATGAAAATAAATGGTGATTTATCTAAATATGTCATCAGCCAGATCCTTGATAGTGTCCTTCACCTAAAGGCGAGCTGAAATCACCTCCAGCTCCACCTCAGACTGCTTGTATATACTTGATATGCAGTCTGTATGCACACCCAATTTCAATTTATATGGATCTAAATAGCATCTTCACTGGTTGTGACAATGGTTCCTGTAGCACATGATTACAATGTTAAAGCCAGAGGCTGATTCTGTGTGCTGATAGCCTCCTCTCATGAGCCGTCTGGCGACGTAGTAACTGCGCCTCGGCCCACTCTCCCCCCTCCACTTAACTCAAATCGATGGGCCCTCCTCCAGCCAGGCCATTTATCAGAGCAATCCGACAGATCCAGTAAACCAGCCACAGAGGACATGGCCCCGCGACCTCGTTACGGAGTGAGCGCAGTAGCCAGATTTACTGAACTGGCTGAAGTGGCTTTATTCATGAATGGAAAGATGAGAGGAAAAAAATACAGGATGAAGAAGAAGAAGAGGCTAAACGAGAAAGCTTTTAGTGTTTTTGTCCACCCTCCTGTGAATCCCTCTCTGTGGCCTCTTCTGTCCTGCTCACAGTCAATTCAATCCCAATTCAATCTTCCAGCAATCACTCTGAGAATGCCTCAATAAGATCACTTAAGCTGTTCATCAAAGTGACACGGCGTGAGTTAGCCTGTCCCTGACACCTGAATCATGGCGCTACCAAACATTGATGCTACAGAATAGGGAAGCTCACCAAAAAACAACACACACCATTTATTTCATGTATGATCACTCACTCCTTTACAAATTTAAAGGGGTGGGTGGGGGGGGTATTGTGCAAAATCAACACTTTTTTTTAGCTTTATTTCATGTTATAATGTAACTATCTCATCAAAAACATATGCACTGTTGTGGTGACCTGCTGAAGTGGAAGTGTCAGAAATGGTAGGATGTTCTTAGAGAGATAGTGGCCAATTTTCAAGGGTTTTAGATTATGATAGACTGTGATGCAAAGTCACATTTATTTTTGATATATACAGATTTTTATACCAACTGAAGGTAACTATGTGCCTGTTGAATACATAATCCTCCCCCACAAAATGAAAATGGACTAATCCCAAGCTGTGGTTTCACAAATAAGTGGGAAAAGGAACGTGAAGAACAGTTCTTTCACCCACTTCTCAGCATGTATGGATCAAGTAGCTCGTCTTAGCACAAAATATAAACTAGTTTTATCACATATTGCCTCCTAGCCTTGGGGCTACCCCCTCTAACGTAATCTGATGAATCCAAATCAACTCATAATCTGTCAGTTTTTCTCTTTAGTGTCTCGTCCATCGCTGACTGTTTGCTCTCTCCCCAGCAGCAAACTGTGCATACGCTAAAATCTTTCTCTTCTGTTTACAAGCTTAATCGTCCCTGTAGCTGTTACTGGATCTCTGAGACCAGACAGGGTACCTCTTGGCAGATTGGATGCTTTCCTTCATGCTCTTTAATGTTTTCTAACTCTGCTGAAAAACGGCACGCAGCCCTGGTTACTGCCTGCCAAACATTAAAATCAGCTAAATTAATATTTTGTTCTGACATGTTTCTGGCTGTCTCTTCCTTAAACATTTAATAGGACTTATCCAACAGACTGATGAACACTATATGAGACTTCAACTGTCTGCAGCGGAATTAGAAAATGGTTGTTGAATCATTACCCCTAACACAAAACAGTTCCACAGTTTGCCCACGAGGACAGGACAGTCTTTAGGCTTTCTCTGGCAAACTGTTAATAAATCATCAATCGAGCCGCCCACATCCCATCAAGATTTGAGCTTTCAATAATGAAGTCAGCATTGTGGAATCAAAGGAGGCGTGGAGGGTAGATGAGTGGCGTTAATGTGGAGGACCATGCATGAAATGTGTCTGGGACATTTCTCATTTAAACCCTTTGGTTAGCTAGTTGACTGTCTGTCATCACTGCTTCATGTATTCAAACCATGATGTCACCTCTTTATATATTAAGCTGTCTCATTTGGCAGCTCAGATGTATAATAGCAGTGGGTTGACTTCAACCCTACATAATATTCTAGAGCACGAGAGCTGCATTCTGCTTTGTGTACTTTTTGGTCATTCGTTTTTTTATTTTTAAAACAGAGAATGAAAAACAAAATAATGGCCGGTTATACTACTTTAATATCATAGTCTCAAATGGGAAAATAGTCCATTATTTTATTTTTCTCAAACTGAACGTTCAACGCCATCATCCAGGCAACTCAACCCCGTCCTGTGGAACCTGTTCCTCGTCATGGACCTGTTGGAGAAAGGCTTCAGGTGCTAAAAGCAGCTGAAGCTCCAGGAAACAGTTTGAATCATCAGTGATAAACATCAGCTGACATCTGGCAGAGAAATGTCAAACTAGTCAGCTAATGGTTATTTAATGTGGCTGATTGTTCTGTTAATTATAAAATAAAACACTTTCATTCATCCCATTATCAGATCTTTTAAGGTGGAGCTAAATTATTATTTTTTTTTTAAGAAATTCACGGAAGCTGACATTTTCTGCATTCATTCTTTTCCCCTGGTTTTCTCGAGAAAACAAGTTGATTATGTCATTATCAGGAAATAACAATGAGTGTTTTAATTTAAGTTAATTTCTCAATGATTTTGTTGAGATAAGGAGTTATGGTTTTCATCATTGTAGAGGTAATTTTCATATCAGCAGATGTTTTCACAGTGATTCTGCTGATATAATAAACTTTATCGGTAACCAGCTGAGGGGACCAAGCCGTCTCCATGGTTACTGGATGACGCAAAAGAGGAAAACCATAACTCCTTATCTCGAGAAAGTCATAGGAAAATTAACTTATCTCAAGATAACGCTCATCGTTAATTCGTGATAACGACGTATTATGTGATAGTATGTCATTATCACGGGAAAAACATGAAAAAAATATCTATAGAAATTAACTATCATCATTTTTTAAAATAAGAAAATACATTCTGCAGTTAGTTAAAGAAATGCAAAAGCAGTTAGCTAGTGTTTATGTATTTACAGACAGCTGCCTACAGTAGAGCATTGCATTCAACAAAGGAAAAACAAGACTCCCAGTCTCGTAGTTATGAGTTAAGATGTCACAGTTATAAGATCCTATTAAACTCTGGTGGGTAAACTATATACAGCTTGGTCTGCTCACTCGTGCGTTCGGCATCACAGACTAACACATCCGGCTGGAACATAAACTCAAAACAATAGTTCCTTTTGTTACATTCGGTACCTGCTCAAAATAGATCCTTAAAGAAAACTCATTTTCACTTTTTTTCTCAAAATTATGAGATTCAGGCGTCATAACTATGAGATCAGAGGTCTATTTTTATTTTCTTTTACTGAATACAATGCTCCTCCGTAACCGGCTGTTATTAAAAAGTTATTTAACTTGCTCTACCTTAAATGGTCTGTTAACAACAGTAATAAACTTCTGGTTTGAGAAAAATAAAAAGACGAATCATTTTCTCATTTTTGGAGTGTAAAATGAAAATAGAATAACCATCCGTTATTCCTTTTTCAATATCTGTTTTGAAAATAAAAAGCTAAAGACCAAAAAATACAAGGACCTATTCTGACACCAGCAGGAGAAAACATCCGAAGCGTCAGCCCCAAATATCCACGTCTAACATCATCAATAAAAGCGGCTTAGAAACTGGTCTTAATATTTCTTTCAAAAGTGAGCTTGTGTCAAAGTTAGTAAATATGTTGAGGCAGGCAAAAGAAGTGTACAGTTACAAGTTTGCAAACTGTGCACACAAAATAGGCTTTAAATTTTAAAAAATCGCTTCAACTTTGACGAGACTACAACTAAAACGTTGTCATGAGTCACAAACTAATGTCAAACAGAGGTCTGGCTGCAGAGTGAGACGTACCTTTGATCCTCCTGGTCTCCTTTCTCTGGATGGTTTTGACACCCGACTGGATCTCGGCCTCTGCTGACATCCTCCACCACTGAGTCCCTCGTCCTGCTCACAGCAGATCCACCATGGGTTGGCAGCACACAAGCTCTCTGAGTCCACTTCTCCTTCACAGTGAGAGGACGAAGTCCTCCTTCAGATCCATAGTGAGATGTCTGGTGCTCCTCAGTAAATAAAGGTCCAGCATTGATAAATACGCTGTCAGTGGTGGTCCATTGTGTTTGAGTAAAACGAGACAAAACATGAAAAGGTGATTGAATTATGAGCTGAGCGAGCCTCTGGAGAGCAGCTTCACATCAGATTTGACATCCTCCAGAGTGGTCCTGAGTTCTGTCTGTGAAGGTCACGCATCACATGGTCTGCTGTTGCTCTTCTCTGAAGCCTCACCTATTGCTCAGGAGGAGTTCCCCCTGAGGGAGACCTGCAGCATTGACTGAATCAAGTGTTCTTCAGAGTGGAGTGCATATTACACTTGGGTCGAAAACTTCAGATGCTGTTGGACAGTCCATCACAGTCAGGAGCTCTGCGCACTGCGAAGCAACGAGACAGGAGGGGGTTAAAAATGAAAATAACAAACGTTCACTCATTACAACATTAACATGTGAAATGGCAGGCACCAATTTAACAAATCAACAAAGATGTTATTATCTCTTCTGGATCATCAATCCTTAATGAGCGTGCTGCAAACTCTCGCTGTTCTGCTCCCCCTCCATGAAGACCTCTAGTGAAATATTGAACACTTCTGTTTCATGGAGCCAACATACAACAGTAAAGCATGGCTGCTGCTTCTGCGCATGCAAAACTCATTTCAGATATAGATTTTTAGGATTGCTCGTGTTTCCGGCTCGGAGGACAGAGAGTGATGAATGACAGGCCGTTTGAAAACAAACAGTGGTGGGAATCCTGCCACAGCCCTCTGTAAACTGGAAACCCATCGCGTTGTCCTTTAATGCCCTTGAATCATCCGCCGCTGACAAAAGGAGCGTGCCAATCTGGCTGCTGCAGCCCGTGTTGGCAGCACGACGTGCCATTGTTGGAGAGAAAGGCCTTCAGCCTGCGACGGCGTGAAAAAGAGCTGCTACAGAACAAAGCTGGGCATGTTGTGTCCTGTCTGACGTTACATGTGCTCAGACCAAAGCAAGACATTTATTTTAGGGTCACATCCAACTTTGTGGTCAGTCTGAATCACCGGAAAACGAAACCAGAACAGAATCTCAGGAGATTTGTTTTGTTGTTGTCATATAAAGCAAACATTTTGGGTCTGAGGACTCCCTGACAAGGTTGGAGATTTTTCAGGGACCCCCTCAGAAACTCCATGCTGTTATTTTAACCCCTAACTGCCATGGGAATATTAATTTTTGTTTGGTTTAGTATGTTTGTTTTACAAGTGCATTATTCCGTAAATGTATTTTTTAAAAACAAAGAACAGTTTTTTTGAGGACCCCCAAGATATGGCTCACAGACTCCTGGAGATTCTGGGACCCCAGTTTGAGAACATCTGATAAACAGCTTTAGGTTTTTGAACCAACATTTGAGATGCTTTTTTTAAAAAAAGCTGTTTTTACTGAACTTATTGAAACATGTCCTCTCATGGATTTATATTTATACAAAAATATCTCTTACTCTCACAGTACCTAGGCAAATGTATATAAATCATTGTTTACCACCACAGTATTTAGCAGAGGTAATGTATTAATTAAACAACTGCGTTTGTTTCATAACTGTAAAATGTTCTATTTTAGTTTTTGAGGTATGTCAGCCTGTTCATAGTTTATGTAGAACCCACCTTTCCTTTGTAAACTTTTAAGGCACCAGATTTTAACTGGATACTTTCCTGAGCAACAGCTATTGATGCTATACTTAGCAAAAAAGTCAGAAAATTAGTGTTTGGTAGATTATTTTGATTATTTTTGATAATAAATCAAATGCCTGCATTTGATTGGCAGCACCTGGAGGTACCAAAAGCTCAAAACAAAAGTTAATAACAGCAAAATAAGCCACATCAGCTCTACTGCTCATCCCACAAATGCATGTTCCTTACAAATGTGGCACCAGTTAAGAAGGAAATTAATAGACTTTCCAACATTGTCAGATTTATTGGGAAGAAACATTGTCACAACAAAGAAATAATCTACCAAACAACTTGCTTTTTGTGCTGAGTTTATACGAATGTCTTTCTGTTTTCAAGTTTATTAAATATAAGTTTATTTAACACGACCACTGTTGACCAAAGTGCTGAACATAAAATAGCAAATAAATTAGATAGGCATAAAAAACAGAAACATCCTGCTTTTAGAAGCCACTAAATACAGATAAAGCATAAATAATGACGTAACACACAAAATAAATGTGAGTATTATTAATTATTAGCCACATTAAAAAGAAAAATGTTTTCATTGTATCTCTTGTGTTTATGTGGAATTATTTGATGTTTTATCTTCGGGTTTTTCTTTAATAAAATACAAGCAAGGAACAAGTTGTGTTTATACAGATTTGATTACTTTCACCTGAATTTTGGAGTATATATATAATGTATCTAGTGGGCAGAAGTCTTGTTTTAGAAAACAAAATAACCTTTTCAGTGCTTTTTTGATTTTGTGGTCAGAAAATTAAACAGATAACTGAAGATCATTATCATTTCTAAACGTTCTGGTTCTTGTGTAAACAAGAAAACAAGTAAACAGCTCTGGATTTAAAAAAAGAACACTGATATTTAATAACTTGGTACTAATGGAGTTGTTGAGTTACAAACACTTTAAATCACGTTTTATAATAGTCATCTGTAAAATCACAGGTTTATATACATTTATATACATTAAGACACCCCCCCCTCGCCGCGCTTCGTGTGAGGGGGTCATAATGTTTTTGTACTATTTATTATTTTGGTCAATCGTAGCACAGAAACGGCACCGATCAACGTGCAAGTTGGCACAAATGTAGATGTGTCAGCCAACGGTTTTACGTTAGACCCATATTTGAGGGGGCTCCATCTGAAAAGGGGGTGTCTGGACATACATAAACACTTATAACTCAAAAACTATTCAACATAGGAGCTTCAGATTAATTTTGTTGTTTAGTTTTGATGAAGGCCTGTCCATCAGGGCCACTAACGAGCACCCCCCACCCAAAACAAATCTGTTCTGGTGAGTTCTGAGTTCTGGTGCATTGGTGCTTTGCGGACATGCGGGGGTCATGTATGCTACTGCTTTGCTATATCTAGTTTATATATAAAAACATCAAAACAAATGAAGATCTGTTTTTTATCTGACAGCAACATATGTATTAATTCCCCATCGTGCACCACCTGCACTGAACTGACTAAAGAATCCCTGAAACCTGTTTTACAGAGTTCGTTCACAGCAGGGCGTCTGTTTCTAAGGTTGAGACAGAATGGGAACAAAGTCTTTTAGGGGAAACAGTCTTTCTGCTTTGACTGGCAGCGAACGTGTTTGTTAAGAAAAAAAAAGCTTCAAATAAAACTACAGAATTACCTTGAAGCATTTAAGTGCTCAGATATTATTACCTGACAGGCATATAATTATTTGAGGTCACTGCCGATCAACAAGGACCAGAGTCGGAGAAAAACTTTAAAAAATGGACTGAAGGTCTGGTCAGCCAACTCCGAACCTTGTCATTATGTTGCTAAAATATTTTCCAGTAAGTGTTTGATCATTTCTCAGATGTACCGTGATTTCTGCAGGCAGACTTTCATTCAGACAAAACACAGAGTTTACGTCTTTATCTCTGCAAACAGATGTCGTAACATCACCAGTCGGTGTTCAGAACAACAGTCTTTTTTCTGTCAGTGCTCTTTACAATCTAGACTAATCTCTAATCAGTGCTTAAATGTGTTGTTGTAAACAAGAGCAACACATTATTTTAAGCAGGATCTGCAGGATTTAAGCATCAATTTGGTAAATTATAACCCCACAATTTCCTAAAGAATGTTATTTAGACAGTTTAGTTAGTAAGTGTAAAAGCAGTGGGGCACTGATGGCAGAAACAGAAAGAGCTGGAGCTCCTGTTTAAGACTGGAACTGGTTGGGTAGAAGTGCCTCCTGTTCACAGTAATTGTGTTGTTGATGAGAGCTTTGTTACATGAACTGGGAATGGAAATATACTGTATACAGACAAACAGAAATGAAGGAAATTCAGACCTTTAATATCTGAACTAGCAGGAAACTAACGCAGAATAATATGATGACACAAGAACAAACACTTAGTGCTGAAGGAAACCATGCAGTATGAGAACAGGGAGGGGTGGTTAGCGATAACAGGTGTGCTGATTACAGCTGGACGACAGGTGAGTGCGGAGCTGAAAACAAGGACAACTAGGGCTTCTTGTATGAAGAGCACACAGCTTTTTTTCTTACTGAAAGTTTGCGTATGCACAAAAATATTCTGAATTTTAAAACCCTGTGAACACGTTTCTGTGCACCTTTCCATTATACATCACAGTTAGCATGAACCAGAGTGCTACTGCATGAACAAATTAGTATAAATACACACCAGAATTCCACTTTTTGTCCAAATAACCATGGCAAAGATGTAGAGAAAGGCAAAAGAAAAAAAAAAACATTAAATTTTACTGAATGTTCAATAGTGTCCGAAGTAAAGGCAAATGGTAAAATAAATTTGGTAGTCATTCATCCAGAGGTATAGTTAAAAGGGAAAAAAATGAGAAGAAGGTGGCGAATGCTAGTAACATAAATTTAAAAAAGTGCAAGCTGCAAGGAACCCCAGTAGGACTGCAACGATTTGGTCTGAATTCCTCCTTATTGTAATGCCACAAGCCCCGCCCCTTTTTGGAGGTGTGTCTCAGATCAACTCATTTTGAGGCTGTCTCTTTAAAACCGAATGAGATGCTTTACACCCCAACCCCCTCCAGACCAGATCATTTGAGTTTGATAGAGGGGTTTATGATTATATGGTGCAGAAATGTTGTATTGACAAATGAATTAAAAGTAAAGACTTGTCCATCCAGTCTTACATGTTGGACCCAGAGTCTGAAGCCTGGTTTATAGTTTGAGTCGCACGTCTTGTTCACCTTGTTCACCTTGCTGAGTAACAAAAAACTGCGTAACTTCCGTCTGCTGTCCCCAATGACAGCTTTTGTGTACATTGCCCTCAATCAAAACTCTTGCAGCTCAGAGTGTGTGATTGGTTAGAACTTTGTGGGTGTGTTTGTTCACGAGGAGCAAAGCAGCGCTGAGGAGCTGGAGCAGAGCAGCTTTTCCCTCTGCATGTTGTTTTGTTTAAAATGATTGTTAAAAGAGCTAGAAGAGCAGCCGGTTTGATCCTATTGAACATGAGCACGCAGCTGATGTTCACGTCTTTTTTCCATCACCATAAAAAAAAGGTTTTCCTTCGCACTTTTCACCCAACACAACACTGATCGTTGAGTGAAAAAAACAATCACTATTGTTGTTTAAGTACTTATATGAGCTGTGGGAGTTCAGTGGGAGGATCTGTGATAATTTATGGCCCGTTTATACTCGCTCTGGAAGAAGACGTCCGAAATGACGCAAACAGTGACCCGCTGTCTCATGTCGTAATGAAATATAACACAAGCTTGACACAGAGTCCGACCCAGAGCCAGAAGACAATGAAGACCACCAAACTGTAGTTGGTAAGTTCTGATCTTATTTAGAAGTAAAACACAAATACTTTGATGTGATACTTCAGAAAACATGATAGAAAACAAAGAAAACTGAACAGGTAGAAAAATATAACTCAAAAAAAAAAATAAAGATATCTTTCGAGCACCAGGAAAAACGTAATTAAACTTTTCAATTTAAAATTATTCTGCTAAATAAATATAATATTCATTGCATTGTGAGTAAAAATGAGAAAACATTCTAAAATTGGATTTTTTTTTACATATTTAGTAGCGTTGTTTGTGAGTGTGCAAATGGGTCTCCAGCCACAAGCTAATGCTGTTTGATAAGATCATAGGAACAACATAACGCACACTGTGGCTGTCGTGTTGTGTTAGCATGGCAAGCAAGGTCTGGTAATATTCAAGAAAACCTAAGATGAGGATCTCGCTGAAGTAATTGTGAGACAAGTAATGGTGAGACTGTCTTTTTCACATGGACAATTCATACTCAAACTGTGGGGGAGAAATCCTGGTAAATCTGGTTCTGTTGCTAACCGAGGAGAAGCGTAATTTTGTACATTTGTCACAAAGAGACTGCCTCTGTTATTTTTTAATTTTATTTACCATTATTTAACCAGGCAAATCCCATTGATTGTTTCCTGCAGACAGTGTGGGAACTATCTCTACATTACCTAGTCGAGGCGCAGTACCTCCTGGTCAAAATTGTCCAATGACCTTCCACAAAATTTTTTGACTATCTTCATCATTGTTGCCAGGACAGTTGTAAAGATGGCTATATTTTCTAACAGCCTCGGTCAGCTGCTCCTCAGTGAGCAGAAATGAGATCGATGTACTGCAGCCACTTTTCACAAACTAACGTGCTCATGAAGTTCTGATAAATTACACAATATATCCTGTGAGAAGTAGTTATGTGAGGGGATTGTGCAGAAGACGTGTGTCAGCAGGAGAAAAATATGCAATTTTCATCACACAGACACACCTGTTCCTGTGGACTAAAACAACAGATTTAAGTGTGCTGGAGTTTCCTTCTTCAGGTTTTTCATTTCTACAAATTATACATCCATCCATGCTCTAACAGGTCATGCAGGTTGTAGAATAATGTGATCCATCATCCCTGCTACTCTAATACACTACTTGAACAAGATGTGAATGGGGTCCTAAGCAATTTTTATAATAAAAATGTAACCTTTATCAAAAAGTGTTTAGTTTTCTGAACGGAGGATTCTTGGCTGCACAGCACAGCTACAGTAGGTTGACTACTTACATTAATAGACAAGTCCTCCGGTTACCTCTTAACCTCAAAATGGACTATGATTCACTCCATTTCCTTCATCAAAAGCTGGTTACCGTGGATGACTCATCACCACTAGTTATAGTTTGGATAAATGGTCCGTGTGTCACGGTTCATGTGGACTCAGAAGGTTGATAATGTCACCCGGGTCCAGTGGGGAAGAGATGGAGCTCTGGAGCATCAGTGGTGGGAGAGGTATTTTCCATGTCACAAAGAACCTTATCACAATGTAAATTTCATCAGCAACGAGAGAGATATGCCTCATTGTGTTAGAGCGAGGAGTGATTTAATGTGATGTATGGCTGCTTTTCAAAGCCAACACTATCTAGGTCACCCAGACTCCCCATTCTGCTCCGTGTTTTAACAGCTCCCTCTGTCTTTTAGGATTTAGGTCAGAGTTAACGAGCATCACTCATTTTTCCAGCTACTCTCGACTGGTTGGGGATCTCGAAAGCTCTTGACAAAAGCCATCATTTATTAATTAATTTGCTCATTTTAGTACTACCTCTCTCAAGTACGGAAAAAAAAAATACCCCTCCTTGAGGAAAGTCAATTTCACTTCTGCTCGTATCCCTCGTTTTCTTCTTTCCCTCAGCCTGCTTTTCTCTCTGTCTCCGTGGTGCCGGAACTTTAATATTTGGATTTGTTGGTTTTCTGTTTGAGTCAAAATTCCTTCCTCGCATGCAGTTCACGGCACAAAAATGAGACACATTGTCACCTAAACCTGACAAATGGCTGCTTTGTATTCCTGAGCATTTACCACAACAACAGAGGAATTTTAAATTGTGAACATCAATTATGTTATTATTGACACATCAATTAAAAATCTTGTCCTAAGTTGTTGCATCGCTTTAAAAAAAAAAACTTGAACATTACTTATCAAAAATGCTTGATCAGGAACTGTATGTTATTACTTTTGATAGATGTTGCAACAAGTAACTTTAGCAAAATCCTTTGAGGAAAAAAGCCTTTGGAACTGTAAAGCACATCACAAAAAGTTGGACTCTAAATGAAAAAACTGACATTTTGATGGTTAATTTATGGTTTTACACAATCACAGTTTGAGTTTTATGATTGTTTAGTTGCAGCTGATTATGCTTTTTATAACTTTTATATTGTTTAAACTGTTTAAATTTCCCTACTCCCTGATTATTTTTGATATTTAAACAAATTATACATTGAATCGTAGGCCTCTTTGGCTCGCGTTGCTGTAGGACTCACGGTTTTCTATCAAATCCCCTCGGCGTGTTTAATTGAAGTTTCAGCTCAAACTATAATCTTTAAAACTGGAAGCGAAGGGTCTTTCCAACTTGTCATATCTCCTACATGCACCACCGTAGAAACATTGAAGTGTTTCCGTGTGATCATCAAAGTTTTCAAGAAAGATTAAGATCTGATTCATGTTTTTTACACAGCAATTGTTTGTTTCAAGCTTACTTTTCAGTCTGCGTTTTTTGTCTGCCTCTCATAGAACGTGGCAGTCAGGGAATGACAACACAGGTGTGTGGTTGCCATGGTGACCATAACCTACCCCTGACCGCAACTTCACTAGTCATTGATCGAAGCTCTCTTTGCATTTCTTGTACAGTTTAAACATCCAAATGTCTGCATTTTTAGTAAACATATTCAATCGGGTTTATATTTAATATGAAAATGTTTATAATTAAATTTAAAATTCAGATTTGTATCTTCAATTTATATTGCAGAGAAACAAAAGGTTAAGATAAATGGCAATTATCACCCTTTGGCTGTCTCTGTGGATGGAGATAATTCATTAAATGCATTTTTCAATCATGTTAGCTCTCTCAGTGATATAATAGGCAATCACCGAACATGAGTTGGTTTTAAAATCAGATCATTCTTGAGATTTGTTTTTTTTTTTTTTTTCAGGCTTGCAGCATCCCAGCAAGTGACGTTTCCTCCTGAGACTGATTTTTAATAGACTGCACAATCAGCCTCATATTGTGAAACAAGTGAGGCTCGGAGCATCCTGCCACTGATGAGCAACAAAGGTTGAACAGCCATCTATCACCGGATACGGCCAATTACACCTCCATTCACTCTGCTCCCCGTGGAAGGCAGCAGCCTGCACATCCAGTCTAAAAGGAAGACTAGACCACTCTGAGGCGGGGATGTTGGCGTGGCCTGGGGGCTGCTGGAGCGTTTGTTCCACAGGCTGGCTCTGGCGTTTCTTGAGGGTCATCTTTGTTACAAAAAAACCTGGGACCAACCAGAACTCTTCTCCTTGTGTTCAACCACATCCCGTTTTATTTTTAATCTACGCTTCGATTGAAAGCTTAATTTAGACCTTTTATTCCCCTCTACATCAGATAATATCAGCCCCATAATCAACAATAAGGTTAAATCACTTGGCGGGGGCCTTACATGCGTCTAATAGACATTAAATCTGTGATAAGGTTAATACGTTTTAGTTGAACTAATTAAAATCTTCACCGGAGAGAATTTGACTGGCATGTGGGTCTTTATGGCAACACTGCAGTCTGTTCCAATAAGCAGCAACTTTACATCTCATCTGTCAGCTAAATATCTCAGAACGTAACCATCGGAGAAAATCTACAACTTTTTAAATCAAACAAATTTAATATGGCTTCCACAAATATTTGACCTTTTCAAAGGCAAAAGTTGCATTAACTCAGCCTGTTTTACAGATGAGCTAAAATTTAGCATAGTTGCTAGGAGTCACCAACATCTCATACTAAAGCTAACACTTCACATGAGAGCTTTGTTTAAAGCTGTGGCATACACGGCCAATGGGCAATATGTATTCCCTTGAGGAATGCTTAATATGATTATGGTATATAATAATTTTGGCCATAAATTAAATCACATCTTTATCTTGTGCTGGTGGCCCGATGATAACTGCATGGATGCATTAAGAAACATTTGTATGCAGGGATACTTATAGTAATGGGTGCAAATAAATAACAATATTGTTATAAAAAGTAAATAGTTGTATATAAAATGATAATCACATTGAACCATATTTTCCAAACTAAAAGTCACACTTTTTTTCGTAGTTTGACTGGTCTTGCAACTTTTACTACGAGGTGACATATCTATGTTTTTTTTCCTCTTCATGATCCATTTTCTGACTGATGCGTTTAGTTCATACTGACCCACAGCAACCAAGGAGTAAACATCTGCAGCCACGAGAGGCTGCTCTAGGCTTGTGGTGTATGTTTTGCTACCGGTTAATGAAAAAGAAGAAAGATGATTGCGTGATGTGGAATGCAATTGGTGAAATTACTGGTAACTTGCCTGTTGGACTATACTGGGCCCGGCTGGTTGTGTTTGCATTGGGCAGAGAGCCGCCTCGCTGTAGGCGCAGGCAGGGATCAAAATATTTCCAACGCATAAATTTTAGTCCATGTTTTTTGTGACACAACAATAATGAACTACACTAAACTCAAAGAAAAAGTACCTTAGACTGTTTCAGACCATCCAGTGGTCTGACACTCATGACAAGAGGGCAGGACGACACAGAGGACAGTAAGCTAATAATGGTAGCTTGTTGTTGGTACTCTAACTTGTTTTTTGCTATCTTTGTGCAGATGTTATTTAGTTGAACTTGAATGTGTGAAAATAAAAAATTGCAGTTGTTGCAAATGGTTCACGTAAAGTAATCTCATCTATGTCATCTCTCTGTGGTAACGAAGGCTTTTCCAGGAGCTATGTTCTGTGTGTTATTGTGTTTTTCCAAATTAAAGGTCTGTTCTGATGTGAGGTGCGACTTATACTCTGAAGCAATTTATAGTCCAGAAAATACAGTATAAAATGAGGAAGTGGTAGTATAACTTGGTACAGTGACAAATAATCAGAAGTACAAACTGACCAGCGTTAACATAAGGGTTAAATATTGCTTATAACTGACAGAGATAATGTTTTTGCTTGTGTCACTAAAGCTGGGTTCACACCAGACACGTTTTGAGCAGCGGAAGCAGCCAGTTTACATGCAAAGTCAATGGTGGACGCG
>JARVJO010000431.1:2690485-2711025 GCA_031762555.1 Cynodonichthys magdalenae | reverse complement strand
AGCAGATCTACTCAGCGGCTGACTTGGTAAGACCGATCGGAGCTGCAGAGATCCTAACCCCACAAGACGGAGGAGTGGAACGAGGACAGTCACAGACCTGAGTGAGCATCAGGTAAACTGAGGGTCTGTCCTCCACAGATGTATTCACTATATTAAAAAAAACTTAATGATCACAAAGTTTACAACAGCTGAAAAAAAAAGCTAAATTTTTAGATCAGATCAAAAACAAAGAAACCTGCACACTCCAGTACATCCAAACAAGACCGACTCAGCTGGAGAAAAGCCCAAAAGAAATATCTCAGGTTTAACAAAATCTCAGATTTTTTACTGAAACGCAATTAGTCGTCAATGTAAAATGTAAGATGTAGACCCAAAGTCATGACAAAATAAGCTTAAAGTTTAAGTCAGTCAGAGATATGTCATCTTGGTCAAAGACTAATCCCACACACTCCATGATGAGGCATTTTGGTGTTTTCACCTACCTCTACCCTCACCTGTAAATAAAAACACTTACCTTTTGTATCCAAAGTCTCAAGTCACATCTGTTTCCGGTTTTGCTCACGTTGACTCAGTTTGTGAAATCCTGATACATGATATGAACAGAACAAAAACAAATAAACAAACAGTACTGTGGCCACACACACTAACATTTTCAACACACACATTGTACAGGACAACATAACACAAATGAACTGTTAGTTATCAGTATTGCTAATTTATGATAAGAGTCTTGTTAATGTGTTATATTTCCACTAAAATTATCATTTTACTAAGTTTAAAAAGCACAATTTAGACCACTTTAAGCCCTTAACAGTCTTTGTTCCACCGGTGGGCAAAAACAGTTTGGTTTCTGCGGCTGTGTCTGAGTGGTCAGGGGAGTCGTCCTGTAACTGGAGGGTTGCCGGTTCGATCCTCCATTCCAGCCATCTCAGTCGTTGTGTCCTTGGGCAAGACACTTCACGGGTCTTGCCTACTGATGGTGGTCAGAGGGTCCGGTTGCGTTGGTGCATGGCAGCCTTGCCTCTGTCAGTGAGCCCCAGGGCAACTGAGGCTACAATGTAGCTTATCACCATGAGTTTGAATGTGTGAATGACTGTAACTAAAAAATGCTTGGGGGTCCGACTAGGCTTGATAAAGCGCTATATAATTTCAGATCTACCAGATTTACCATGTAAATGTTTCCAGACATTTCCAGATGCTTACTGGGTCTGGATTTTTGAAAACCAGGGGGTCAGATAACTTATTCCAGGTCTTACCTTTAGTATGCCACCTTACATAGAATAAAAAATGTCAAAAGACTTTTAAGGAATTTCAGGCCAACTGCTAAGGGTTTAAAACAGTTGCTGAACTTTCCCTCTAGGTGAAAACACATGCACACACATACTAATTTGCCAGATACTTCATACAATCAGCTCCACACACTCCAGCTGCAGTTAGTTTTAGTTACTCAGCACAAAAAGTACAGAACAGCACACCACCATTTACCTGAATTTGTTAGATTTAATTAAGACAAAAATTACCCCAGGGGAGACAAACAGATCGACCAATCACGAAGGCACTCAATGGATTCTTTCCATATTTTATTTATCATTATCTAAATGAAGGGACCATCAGGTTCTGGACAGACTGTGCCGTGACCCTGACCCATTTCTAAGTTTGTTAGACAAAAAACAAAACAGCTTCCCTGAAACTGCCGGACGGCTGTCCTTTATCCTCAACAGGTTCACAGGCGTCCCAGACGCAGGCACCCCGAGTCTGTGATACACGAGACCCAAACCCCAGGTGTTGTGGCTAAGCAACCCCTAGGAAAATAACCCTTATGGCAGGCAGACTAAACTGCCCCCTAGACTTCCCTGGACTCAAAATTCTGTTCCAGACTCAGAGGTCCAGAAAATAATTGGAATTTTTTTGTACAATGTGCCAAATTAGATATATTTTTAATTTTTATACAATAAAAATTATCTCACCGTGTTTCTGTCAAAACAAAAATTATTTTATCCAGCGTGGAGTCACGGTCCGAATCCAGACCATCAGCTCCTCATTCACTCAGAGAAGGTTTAGTCCTGAGGCTTATCAGAGGGAGATCTTCTGGTCTCGGCCCACAGAGATCCTGCGAAGACAGAAACACGGTCCATTGTCCTGCGGAGGGAAAATATAGATTCACACAAAAAGTTTCAAAAGTGTTGAAAAAATGTATAAAATATAAGATTATCAATAACAAGAATAATAGTAATGATGGGAAGAAACTGTGCAAGATTATAACAAAAAAGATACTGTGCAGTTATTAAAGTACAAATAACGTACTTGCAATCCAAGCGATGTGGAACTGAGTAGGATGATTTTTATAAAATGTACATGTGTGTAATGAACATTTTAAAAATCACAACAGACTGTCAGTGCAGAAAAATCAGATGAGCAAAAACAACAGAAATGTTTAAAAATGAGTAGGGTGTCCTGAGAGTTTTGGCCCACCCTCCTGAGTACCAGTGATCCCCTGTGACCCTGAAAAGAAGAAGCAAAGATAATGATGAATGGATGTATGGACGGATAGGTTTCCTGTTTTACAGTGAGAGTTCCACCTTTGAGCCACGAGGAGACCACATATTGTACGCATTTCCCTTTAATTCAAAAGATCTGTTGAAAACTACAATGCAGAGTTTTTTTATTAATTACATCTGCTATTTCCCTCCTTTTACCTGCCATTCAGAGTTTTCAGCAGTAGTAGAACTGGAAGTGGTTTAGAAAGGCGTACTTGTTACATGAAATCACTGAACATAAAGTGGAAGAAATTGTGAACCTCACTGATTTATAATGCTGCTTGTCCCTTGTGCCACATAAAGCTCTGTTTTCATCTCTTCATATTAAATGGACAAACTAAAAGCTGCACAACCTTCTTGTGTTTTCATGGTGGTCAAATATTTTAAATGGCCCTGTTGTCAATAGTTTTACATCCAGGCTGCAAAATGTCCCACTTTGTTGAATTTTGGGTAAGATGAGAGACATTGTTTTGGTTCCATTAAAAGAACGTCATTCACAGAATATGAAAGGACCCTGTTAGCAGCAGGGCAGTCTTTTGTATGAAGGGATTTTGCATACAAACCATTTAATCTTGTTTTTTTAAAGCACACACACTAAGACTGACATATACAGTACTGAATGTCTCTATCTGTTTCTGCTCCACAAAACATAACGTTAAACATGTTAGGTGACTGGAAGAAAAAATCCTTATTGCATATATGTGTGGTGACTGATACAACACACTGTTTATGACTGAATAAAATAAACAGCAAGCCAAATGTTGGTGAAAGTTCTGCAAATGGTTTACTTTATTAAATGAGCCAGTAGGAGGATTACAGATTATTACCACAACACCAGCTTGTTAATTAGGAGATATCACATTCAGCCATAACAAAACTGTTTGTGAGCTTCCTTGGTGTAACTTTTAAACACACACACACAACAGATCTAAATACAAGCGTGTGACAGTGACAGCATCAGGGTAAAAGATTCAGTTCACTGTTTAAATGTATATTGATCTTGTTTCTCAGCAGGGCAAGTCAATTTTTCTGCAAAGTCAATCTTCCTATTTTCTCCCTTCATCAGTGTCAGTTGGTTTTAACAGCTTTTTTATCTAAACAAAACTAAATGTTATAGGGTAACCACACACAGGCACTGATAACAACAAGGGTTTTACATCATAGTGAACCCATCCAAACCACTATTTATTTATTTATTTATTGTTCTAAATTAGCAAAAGAGAAATGTTGCTGGACTGAAAACACTTTTCTTGACTGATGTCATATTGGTCCAATAAGTCAGGGAAACAAGAGTTAAATGACTTTTCACCATCAAGTAAATCAACAAGCAATTAGCATTAATACCCATTCCATGCTCTATGTGTCAGTGATCATCAGCTGATGGCTCAGATTTAATATTGGAGCAACAAGCTAATTTCTTTCAGCCGGCAAAGTACCACATTAATGAATCAAACTCAATACAGTAATCAGTTCACTTACAGCTCATGGTTGAGCCTGATGTGGATGGTTCACGAAAACAACAAAAAAATCTAAAAACTGGTGCCAGGCACTCTGAGTTCCTGCAAAGACCGTCACTGTTCAGGCTGAGATTACGTCCAATCAGGGTCATCGGTCAGTGTGAAAGGTGCCTTAGGTGAAATTCAAAAGAGTTACAAATCCCCAAAAAGTTGAACATTATCTAAGTCTTAAAAAATTAATTTGCATGGCAAAATGCCATTCACTTATGGCAATACACAATTATTTTACATAAAACAAAACTGTCCTGATGACCAGAAACATGGCCAACCAAAATGTTGATGACATTTACTTCATTATCACCCACCACCAAAATGCAACACATGAAATGTGGGCGATAGTTTAGTGTGTGTTTTCTGGTATAAATAACTAACTTCATGCTAATAATATTTAGCTATATTTATTATCAGTATGTTTAGTAAAAGTAAATATGATTCTGTTGGAACTACACATGTAAAAATGTAAAACGGTGGCTTTGACTGTCTGCAGACATCAGAGGCACACTTTGTGTACGGTCACATTAGGCATCTGGGTTGTGACTCATTCATCAGGAGAGGAAAGCTTAGGCTACATGCTTCTGTGAGGCTGCACGTCATGCACGATCATTCTTTACTGCAGGCTGAATGGTGTGCATCTCCTCATGTATTTGGTCAACATGTCACATCTGATCTGTGAGCGAGGGCGTCTCAGCTGGGCTTCCAGCATGTGAGCCTCGTGTGAGAAAATGCTGCGATCTGAAGAACAGTGCAGGTTTGCGGCCTTACTGGAAAAAAGTTAGATTTTTTCACATTTTTATCTACACAGAGGAAATAAACGCATAAAACTAAAAATAGAAGCTTCTGTGAGGTTATTCATATATCTCCAAACAAAGAGTTACCAAAATAAAGCACGTCTTCTGCAGCAGATTCACTTACTTCAAATACAGCAGGCCTAATCACAGCCACACTGGAATAGGTCCTCTGTGGGATTCTGGGGGGTACGGCACGGCCTGATTGATTTCAAGTGGCTGCCAACGTCTTATCGGCCTCTTGCTAAGCACCGAGCTAAACAGCCCTGTCAGAACACCATTGTGTCGCCTTGATGAGGAAGATTTAGCTGCTCCCCAGGTCACGGTACAGTAAAAGTGTTTGCTAGGTCCAAAACTGGAGGGCGCAGCAGCAATGAGTCTTAGTAAATAAAATGAGAGGTGTGATTTATTGAAAAAGAAGTAAAATGAGGACTCAGGAAACAGTCGGGGGGTGGGGGTGGATGGAGAGAATCTGTGACAGAAACTGTAAATCCCTTTTTAATACTCTGGTCTCAAATGGTATCCTCAGAGCATCAAAGACCCCCTTCCACTCGCCTCTTTCAAAAAAAATCTAAGAAAGCAAGGCACTTAGAGGATTATTCTCATCCAATCGCATCTGACGGGTTTCTCTGCTGCTATAAAACAGATTCCCCCTCCCACACACACACACACACACACACACACACACACACACACACACACTGAAGGAAAGAAGTGAGGGTAGAGGATGAAGGATACAGGAAGGAGGTGGCAGAGAAGGAGACGGGGCCATGAGGGAGAAAAAGTGTCGCTAAAGCTTTGAGTCAACACTGAGAACGTAGAATAAATGTGAATTCAGAGGAAAAGAGAAGATAAAACGATGCTTTAAGTCTTTGACCTTTAAAAGCAAAGAGGAACATTGAAAACTAATCAAAAAAATGAAGTGGAAAACCCTCTGAGGATGACCTGCTTACAGTTACTGTCATTTCAAACTGTAGCAATCATTTTTGTCAGAAGGAAGAATTTTACTTACTTTGATGTTTTTTTTAAGGAATAGTCTTGTTTCTCTGCTTCAGTGATTGAATTACCTCCTCAGGTTCTGCAGAAGCTTAGTAAACACCCATTCATGTAATCAGGTGTAAATGTAAAACATGCAGGGTAGCAGCGAGGGGTGGACTGGCCCTTTGGCAATGCCTGGTGGGCCGACGCACATTTACAGGCCGATCTGGGCGTGTCATGAACCAAAAACCTATATTATAAATCATTTTTGTTGACCGTGATGGCCCATTGGTGGATTTTCTGGAAGGACATTGGGCTAATCCAATGAAATCTCAGCCCCCTGACCAAAGTTTTCAGATTTTGCCATTAGAGCTGGCTGGAGTTGGAGAGAAGGAAAAAAATGACAAGCCACAAAAATGCAAGAAAGGGGTTGAGAAGGTGCAGGAAAAAAATGGTAACTGGCACCGACTCCTCACAGCAAGAAGGTCCTGGGTTTGATCCCCGGTTGGGACCTGGGGTGTTTCTGTGCGGAGTTTGCATGTTCCCCTTGTGCTTGTGTGGGTGGGTACTCTGGTTTCCCCCACCCCTAAAAACATGTACACAAGGCCCAGGGCTGAGACCCTTGAAAAAGAGATCTGAGATCTCAACTGGTTAAATATCGGTAAATAAATAAATTATAGGGCGCTTTATCAAGCCCTATGGAGACCCCCAAAGCGCTTTACGCTACAGGCATTCACCCATTCACACACTGATGGTAGTAAGCTATGTTGTAGCCACAGCTGTTCCTTTCCCAGGACCGGTTTTGTCCCCAGTCCAGGCACTGTAGCGGTACTCGAGGAACAGGATTTCCATGAAGGTTTTTGCCTCTTTTGCCATCCACAGCTGATAAGTTACTAACCATTGATAGTTGTTTGTTAGAACATAACTTCAAAATTTATTAAACGATCCAACGTTCTGTTGGAGTCTTTTCCTTTTTCTTGAATTTACACCTGGCTGAGTTTGGACTACATTAGAAGGAAACATGCAAAACACATTTATCTGTTCTGCTGAACAACACCCCCTAAACATTCCATGGGTCTTGGCAGCCTTCCTTCAGTTACAATTTGAACATAAAGCTAAAAACCCTTGTTCCCATGATGGTCTGGCCTGCTGGAAAAGCAGACAACAGGGTCGATGTTATTAAAAGTTCTGCACAGAAAACTCCTCAACCTGCACCTTCTCAAGCTGCTGATGGTGTTTCTTCCTCCACAGCCCGACTGAAACTGATCCTGGAGCCAAGAAACCTCACATTTCTAAAGGTCACTGAAACAATGTAGCACAGACGTGAAACCCGAGGTGGCAGCAAGTGTTAAAGCAGCATGATCTTTTAGCGTGTATCCCAAAGCGGTACCAGAGAGTCATGCCAAGCCAGGACCCAGGGCATGGTGAGAGAACACTGTGGTTTTAATGTGAGAATGTGCTGAGGGTGCAGGAACAGCAGGAACATTTCATTTTGTGAGGCAGTGTCTCAATCATGTTCTATTAGGTGGTGTGGAGAGCAGGGTGGGGGGTTATCATCCAGTATGTGGGGGGGTTCCATCTAGGACTCAGAGAAAAAGAAAGCACATGTAGAGGCCATTTCACACATTTAAAGGCAAAAACCGCTATAAATCAAAAAATAAATCTGTTGGCTCGTCTTCTAACTCCGCCTTGGAAAAATGAAAGACTATAAAACGACTAATTTCCTGACATGTTTAAAAGAAATCTACTCTCATCCAGAGAGGTTAATGGTACCCATGTGCAGTTTTGACAATTTGCAGGACATGAACGAGTGCAAACAGGTGCATATTAAGGCGAGATGATGCAAACGCAAGCAAGACTTCGCCAATTAGATCAACTCGATAAAAAAAACTAAACAAAAAAAAACAGAAAAACAACTCATATCCCGAGGCTTCATAAATCTAGTGTTACATAATTGATGTGCTGGAGGAAACATGAGAGCAACAACATGAACTGGAGTCTGTAGAGTCAGAGGATGGGGGGGTTCAAACTGATGATCCGGGCTTTGTTTCTTTCTGCAGAGAGAACACCTGTCCAGGCAGAGGGGACCAAACATCTGGGCAACAAAATAAGAGCATTCATTGTAAACAGCAGCAGAGTGAGAATATTCAGTCCAGACATGAGATAAAATAAATCAGAGTACCCAGGAAAAGAGGATTGAAGTCCTGCATTTGCAGATAATCTTTAAAATGAGGCAGAGCAGAGAGAAAAATTCTGTTAACAAAATGAAGGAGAGAGAGAGGGAAAAGAGAGCATCAGGAAGCTTATCTCTGAGAGGCTCCTGCTTCCAGGACACATGAATAAAGAGGTTTTAACCTAATTTCTCACATTCAGCGGCACTCCTAACCCTGTATGACCACAGAAATCAAGAGACACTGTGGCAAACTCAATAATCCCCCTCCTTTTTTTACTTGACAAAAATAACTATCCCAGCTGGAGCTATGGGAGAAATGTGTAGAATTTGTGACTCCAGTAAAAATCCTCTTTTGTTATCTCTCAGATGCTGAGGGTCAACCAGATGTATAACACTCCTTATTTATAATCATTTATATTCTGGATTTTTAGTTGTCCATCCTGAGTCATGATTCATCACATGGAGAATGATAGCAGCAGTGCAGAAAATAAATAAACAAATTAAAAAAAAATCACACAGCCGCAGGTTAACGCAGGGATTATACTGACCCCTGCTGGACAGAAGGAAGAATCACACTAAAAAGATGTTTTTCCTCTGATGAAGTGAAAAAAAACCTACATAAATGAAGATGTTTCAGTTGACTGTAATAAATTTAAATGGATCGTTTTATATAAATGAGTCATTTGAGATGGTGGAGACACTCTGGAATAATAACTATAAAGGTTAAAAGTGTTTTGGACATTAATCCTAAACTGTTCAGTTTTCACTCTAAATGTAACAGAATTTAGATGTCAGGGCTGCATTAAAGTTTTCTGTTTTTGAGATTTTCTGAATTATTTTTACAGCAAAAAGTTATACAGTTTGATTATTTAACACTGCACTTACAGAGAAACGTTCAACTAATGACGGGATGAATTGAGATTAACATAATCTGTTAATTTCATGTTTCTTTAAATAATAATTCAAGTATTATTTGAAAAGAGAGCTGAATGCATATTTCTTTCAGGAGAAGAGTTAGTTTTCACTTGGTAAAATGTTTCTTTTCTCTTCACAGATTATTTGTTTTAGTATAAACCAACTAGATCCAATAAAAGAGTCAATATCAAGTGTTTAGTTCATTCATTGTCAGTTAGCAATATGTTCCCATGAAAGGTGAGATGAAATCACAAATTATTTTTTTAGATTGATAGTTAAAATAGTAATTAGTATAATCTAAATAGAATCTGTTAAGATGTTTAGGCTAGAATCTAAAATAAACGTGTTTTTTACAGAGTGACATTTTATTAAATCTGATTGTTAGAATTTGAATCAAAAGAACTTTAATTGCATTTAATCTGGATCAGGTTTAAATTAAATTAAGTTTTTTTACCCTTCATTTAGTTTAAAATAAATATATCATGTTAACTTAAAAGTTTTAAATGAAAAGGAGTAGTTGGAAGAACAAAATCTTATAGTCTACCCTTTTCTCAAAAGTGAAAATTTTTTTATGATTTTGTTTTAATACAATAGATATTTAAAATAAAAAGTAGTGTGTTGTAAAAGTAAAGAAACTGGTTTCTAAAACCTGAAGAAACTCAGTTTTCCTGTTTGTCATTTAAAAAGGTGAAACGTGTTAAACTTGCATTTATTTATATTCATCTTAAAAAATAAAACTCTAAAACTTTAATATTTCCCGTCAGTCAACTCGTGTTTCGAACAAAGAAAAGGTTCGCAGAACAAAAAAAAAAAAGAAAATAATTTCCATCATTCAAAACAGGAAATTCCTTTTGTTTGCAGCATTAAATGTTTACACTTTTTTTTAAAGATTGTCATCAGATCAGATGAGATGTAGACATTTAAAAAGGTAGAAATGAACAGAATTATGATTTAATTAAGCTTCTGATTAAATAAAAAAACAGATAAAAACATTTAGACTTGCTGTGTTCTGCTGTTCCTGTGTGGAACGTTGGTGTTTCAGACACTGTATGTTCCACCTGTTTGGAGTTGACAAATCAATATTTCATAAGCTCCATTACCTGCGGTGCTTTCTCCACTTCACTCAGCTGTTCAGCACATTTCACACACAACCTGGAACCGGAGCATTTCAGACAAAAACAATAATTATTTTACATCAAAAGCTTTGAGCGGGAGGTTTCCTGTAGGTTTTGTATATAAGGTGCTGTAGCCTTACAGTATTTAAAACTAATTTTAGACAAAAGAAGCGTGCAAAACCTAAAATAAAGTTTTATTATTCTGGCTCCTATAATTCTACAAAATAGCAACACTCAGGAAAAGAACAGAGGTTTTAATGGAAATCATTTTGACTTGATTTAAATGTTACAGTTGGATGATGAGAGAACAAAAACCACATTAGATTATTAAAACAAACTGATTGTTTTGAAGCTGCCCAGAGCACATTTGTTGTAAAGAGTTCAGCAGTTTTTTTAAATTAGCCAGGACCTGTGAGTGTCACCGTTTGCACCAGAGTTCTGCTCAGTTTTTCTCTTTAGGATGTCCTGGACAGCGATGGGCAAATGATGGTTTTTGTCCCTCTGAGGAGCGTGGAGCAGGTCCACCACTGTGCAGCCGGGCTTGGGACGCCTGCGTCTTGATGCCCGTTTCTCTGCGTGAGTTTTGGGTGGAGCGAGGCCGTCACAGATTCGAGAGCAGGGTGCGGCGATGCCGCAGAAGGAAGGGTCGTCGGAGTGAGAGGATGCTTCTGAGCTGCCCTCTGATGGAGAGTCTCTGAAGGCGGGTAGGAGCAGCTGTTTTGTTGTGACGGGTACAACGTGGCGTCCAACAGACCCGTTGCACAGCTCGGGAGCAGCTTGGAGCGAAGGTTTCAGCGTCTCTACTTTATCCAGAGCTTTCATTTTACGCCGTCTCCGCTGTGAGGCAAAGTTTGGGGAACAGAAGAGTGAGAGAGAAACAGAAGACATGTTTAATGAGATTAAGCACATCCTCGTTCAGTTAATGGGTTCAATGAATCAGGTTTTGTGCCAGGATTCACACAAACACATCAGCAGATTAAATCAGAACAAGTCAGCTGAGATCAAAGAGGTGTGGACAATGACACGAAGAGAACTGGTTTATTATCTGATCTACAGCTGAAGGTTGGACCAAACTGGACCATGATGCAACAGGACAGCAAACAGCAGCTGATTTACAAAAGAACAACTCATCCGGAGATTTCTCTGGTCTGATCAGACCTCTGCATGACTACACTTGATAATGCTTAGTGGTAGCATATAAGACCCCCACAAGCAAACAGATTTGTTGTTTGGGGTGGGGGATCCTCATTGGTGGGCCTAATGGATAGCCCTTCATCAGAGCTAAACAACAACAAAAATCTGAAGCTCCTATGTTGAACAGTTTTTGAGTTATAAGCATTTTTGTATGTCCAGACACCCCCTTTTCAAGTGGAGCCCCTCCTCAAATATGGGGTCTATCGTAAAACCGTTGGCTGGTGCAGTGTAGCTCGGACACATCTACTTTCCTGCCTGATTTCATGTTTATCGGTGCAGCTGTTTCCGTGCCACGGTTGACCCCCACTTTGCTTGCGGGGGTCATAAATATTGTGCTGGGACCTCAGAGCGCTGAGCAGGAACAAACCAGTTTGTTCGCTGCGGTGATGTTTCCCTCCTGACACCACCTGACTCGGACCTGCAGCCTCCTGAGAACAAGACCGAGGCCCTCATCACTCAATCTTAGGAAGTCAACGTGCGCACACATTCTGTGCACGAGATCGGTTTATTACGCCCTGATAGATGCAGACACAGAACAGCAGGATGGTGGAACTTTCCACGTAAAACCAAATACTACAACCTTCTCGTGATTCATGATTTTTTCATGCAACGCAGCAAACTTTTACACACCTTTCTGTTTGCTGGAGAAAGACTCTGGGTCTCCTCTGCATGAAGCCTTTCTGGATCTGTTCACCAAAGAAAGAGGTGGAGTTTTAATCTACATTAATAAAACAGTATTAACCAGGTTGTTGTATGAAACATGCTCTTACCTTCAGTGGTGGCCAACTGGACAGACTCAGAGTAGATGAGTGGATATGAAGCACTCCTTTTCAGACACATCTCATCATAAGAAGAGAGCCGCCTGCTAAGCAGACAGCAGATATCAGCCACACCTGTCTGTTTACTGTAGTTTCCACCTGTGGTGCTACTGATGACTAACTGGACTAAAAATCTGTGCCGAGGAGCAGAAAGTAGTCAAGTTTCCACTTTCTCTGTGCGATCAAATGCATCCTACCTGTCTGGGTTGCAGTAGGTGTAGCTCTTCGGACCGGGCGGTTCTGGTTCTGTGCTTGAAGGAAAAGTGATGCGGCAGTGGTTGAAACACAGGAAAAGCCCGAGACACAAACACAACAGGAGAGACAGCAGCAGGTAGTTCTGCCTGTCTGAAACCTGGAAACAAAGCATTCATCACAAGACTGGTGGCAAAACTGCAGAACTTCATTTATGCAACAGGGACTAGTTTTAAAACTCAGAAAACAATAAGCAGCACAGTACATATTAGCTTTCTGGATCAAAACCTGGCCCAGGGATGTCCTACTAAACAGCCTATATGTACTCAGTTACATGAGGCTGATAAAACAGAGAATCATATCTACCTCATTCTGCAGCTGGCTGACTCTGACAGACAAGTTGAGAACAAGGTGAGTCACATTCTCTAACTGTCCCAGCAGCAGCTGAATAGATTCAGTCTGACGCAGGTCCTACAGGGAGAGAGAAAACACAGTGGTGTGATGACACGTAACCTTTGGATGTGGTTTGTGGTATTGTTTCCACTCTCTCTCTCTGCAGAAGTCAGATCTCAATTAGGACTTGCACCTGAAATAACTGAAACAATCACTGACACGCTACCAGGTATATTATTAATCAGCATATTCATTTATTCTTTTTTATCAGGGACAATGAAGTTAAGACATATTGGACTTTTAACATTCACAGCTCATTTACAACTGGGTTTTGGGAAAACTCAATCAGGGTTTTATTAAGTGTTTTTATGCCTCCTTAAGGATGTAAAATAAGGTTTGAAAAAAATATATATATTTTTATTCTATAAAGAAATTTGTCTCTGTGCACTCAAGTGTACTTAATGCAATTTGTACTGTAAAAAAACAACATAAAAAAAAAAACTTAAAAAGAAGTTGATTTAGGATATGAATTATTTTCAAGAACATTGGTAGTAATTGACTTTGTATTGAAGTTGAAACATAACTAGTGATGCATGATGTACAACTGAGTGGACAGATGATTAATCTGTATTTCCTCCAAATATAAAATCCAAACTTAGAAAATCTTTACATAATATGTCATCTTAGATGTTACTTTATGTAATTATATCTCATTTTACCTGCAATGGTATCTTTTTATAGAAGGTAGAAACCAAAATAGAGGTGTTTGGTCTTTCTCCCCGTCTGTCGGCCATGTTGGTTTCACTGACTACTTTCTCCCATTGCGATGACAGCCAATGGGATTTTTTTATATGGGATGATGTAATAGCTTCTACTAGAGTGGATTATGTGCAACATTGCCCCAAAATTGCAGGTATATTTATAGAAAAAAACACTTTTAAACAGCTGTACACTGTAGTGACCTCTATGCACGAAAGGGTTAAAAACTTTCCAACATGGGCCTAAATTTGTGATAATTTCAGAATGCAAACATAAAATGTAGTGAAACAAGGAGAGAAAAAGCAGAGTGTGTTCCTGCTTGGCAGTGGATGTTTGCTCACCTGCTCCTCTGCTAATCTGGATGTGTTCTGGAGTTTAACAATGGTTTTGTTGAAAGCTCGTTGCATCTCCTCCATCTGCTTCCGATACCTCAAATTGGGTTTAAAAAGAATGGAAATGACTTAAAATCATCTTTACTCAGGAGGTTAACATAACTAGAGAATTTGAATTTCTTGCAAAAACGCAGTGTGGATGTTTAATGCTGAAAGATTTTTGCTGAATAGCTAAAAAAGCTAGAACTAACCTAAAATAGCTAAAAATAAAAGATAATTGAAATTAAGTGGAAAGAAGCCAAAATTATCACAAAAAGCTGAAATTAGCTAAAAAAAAAAAAAACTAAAAACACAGAAAAGAGCTGAAATGTGCAGAAAACATAAAAAGCTACAAATAGATGAAAGAAGATGAAGCAGAAAAAGGTTGAAATGAGCAGAACAGCCTAAAAGGCCCAAAATGTTAGCTAAAAGCAGAAAGAATTTTACATCAGGCAAATATAAGCCGACAGTAGCTTAAATTAAAGGTTTTAAGGATATTCAGAACAGCTCCGTTCATTTTGAATGAGAAAAACATGGCTGAAAAGCTAAATATCTTTCTTTTTATTTTTAATAAACTCAAATACTGATCAGGATGGGTTTGTTATGACTTTGGTAAAAGCACATCACAGGTTGTAGATGAAACAAACAAAAAAAAAACTACAAACATCAATAGGATTTTGGTGAAAGAAACCTCTCCAGCTCAGAGACGGAGCAGGTGTGTCAGCAGGCCTCACCTCTGGCTGAGCTGCTCCAGGTAACGCCCGCTGAGCGACATGTTCACCTCCAGAGCCTTGATGCGGTTGTTGAGCCTCATGAAGACGGACTCTTTCTGATTGGAGCCGTGCATCAGGTTCCCGGTCTGCTCCGTGTTGTTGAAGGGCTCTGCATAGATGTCTGAGAGGGATGCTGAGGCAGCTGGAGGCGAGGGATGGACCGACTGACCGCTGCCAGCTGCAGAGGTGGAGAGGTCTTCGACCAGTTCCTCCATTTTAGTATCGGTCAGAGGCTCTGGGACCGGCTCGGTGGCAGATGAGGACTCTTCAGTGGAAGTTGGGATAATTTCAGGCATCACTGGTTCTACTTGATGTTCTACAGGAGACAGTAAGGCAGAGGAGACAACTGGAGTCTGTGACGTCTTCTCCTGGGTCTGGACGGGGATGTTTGTTTCTTTTTCAGAGGCATCAACGTCAGGCTTCTGCTCTGTTGGTGCTGATGATGTTTCATCTACTGAGACAACGGTGGTGGGTTTCACATGAGCAGAGCTTCTGAGGGGGGCTGACGGCTCCACATGCCTCTCTTCACCTGACACATCCTGGCTCTTCTCTGGCTCGGACTCCTTTGCCGGTTCCTCAAAAGACAGATTTGGGGTTTCCACATCAGGGGTGGGTTTGATGGAGGAGGGTTCAGGGAAACTGGGACTCTGACTGGGCTCCAGCACTGTGGGCTCATTTACAGATTTGTCTGAAGACAGCGCTGCTTCCCTCTCTGGCTCCTGCTCAGAGGCTTGTTCTGGTTCTGCTTGGTTCACCTCAGTGCCATGTGGCTGAGGCTGGGGGCAGGATGAGGGGGGCGGTGCTAGGTGCCAAGTGGGTGTTGGGATGGAAGGAGTGTTCAGCTTTCTGTCTGTTTGGCATGACCTCTGTTTAATCAGCCAGGCTGAACACTGCTGCAAAACAAACTCATGGAAGGAAGACGCACACGAGCAGGAAGAGAACGGAGGGCAGCATTTCAGGTTTTCTTGATGTCGCTCGTGACGATTCTTTGTTTCTCCGTCTTCCTCCACCTCGTCTTTGTCCAGGAGAATGATTGTCGAGCTGATTGGCTCTTCTTCATCCTTCTCTAGCGGGGCGACTACTTTCTCCTCCACCTCCACCGCGGACAGCTCTTGTTCACATTTATCAGTTTGTATTTCTGACTCAGCTGTTTCAGCTGAAGAGGAGACCTGCACCTCCTCAGAGTCTGGACTGAAGGGAGACAGGAACAAAATCAGAGAACATGAGAACAGACATTAAAGGCTAAAACACTCAACCAACAATCCTATGTAGAATGAGCTTAAAAAGGAATAGAAAACATCAAAGAACAGAAAATCTTCCAAACAAGGTGAACAAAGCTTGTTGCATCAAACCCAAAAAGACTTGAAGAAGGAAATGGTGCCAAATTTTTAACTAACAAAATAAGATATTTCGGCTTATTTTCACAATCATTATAAAATTGTAATTACTGGGTGTAGATTAATAAAATTAATTTTTAAAACAATTGTAGCGCCAGGCTACAACAATGCAAAAAGTAAAGAAGGTCTGAGGACTTTCCAAGGGTTTCAGGGTCAGGCCTGTGGCTAGAACCAACCCATACTCACACTGTAGTGAGGTCAGTAGTGACAGGCTTAGTGGTGGTTTCAGGTTGTTGTGAAGGATCAGTAATGTTCACTTCTTGAGATGAAAGGTTGCCTTAAAATGAAAAGGAAACATTTAATGACATCATTTATCAACACTGGGTAACCAAACTCACACTAGAACTCAGAATATTAGTGAAAATACAGTTCTGCTCATCTGCTAACCTGCTAATAGTGGAAATAATATTTTGCTGAGCAGCTTAGAATTTCCTTTAACTTTATAAATTAGTAACAAACGTTTCTCTTACTAAAAAAAAATGGCTATTTTTTTCCACTAAATACCTCATAAAATAAATCACCTCATTCTCATTAGTCCCGTTACGTTTCACAAGCTGCAACATGCTCTACAAAGTCACCATGAGTTACATGGTGACATCATCCCCAGACTGAGGATGGCTGTTTCACATTCTAGATTCTTTAATTTAAACTTTAAACAAGTATTTGTCAATAAAAATCAACGTCCTCGCTCAAAACTATTGTAAAAAGTCAGAAAAAAAAAATTTCTGTCGTTTTCCCAGCATCCTTTGCAGCTGAGACATCATTCAGTCAGAGATAACTTCCTGAGATGGTTGCAAAATTTAAAAAATTAAACAAAAACACACATATTTGCTTTAATCTAGGGCATTATTAAGCTGTAATTTTTAAAGGCCTTTTCCCCACATCTGCTCTTCCTGTTTATCAGATGTAGCTCCGCCTCCTGGGAGTCTGTAAATTACAAATTTCGCCTCTAAAGGAGACATGAAGGCTTCTGTGACCGAGTGCAACAGCACACTGATCTTGTTGACGCATTAATATGTTTCAGTTTTAGCATTTTATCTTTCTCACAACTAATATATTAGTGCAGCAGTTTAAATGTTAGTGTAGCTAATATTTTGGTCAGCTGTGCCCACCACTGCTTCAGTCATGAGGAAAAAAATAAGAAAATCTCATTCATACCCGAGTTTCCCCCGAGGACATTGACTGCAATATTGTTGACCATGTTTAAAATGACATCTGATGAGAAAATTCAAACAAAGTCACTACCTGAATACAGGACAAATGTACTCATCGTAAATACAAACATCATATACATTTCTTAAAAACTGTATTAAACTCAGGACCTTTTGCTGAGCCAATCAGATTCTTGGACTCTCCAGATGAAACTCCAGGAGGATAATCTGGAGAGGTTAGTGTGCAAGAAAATTATCATGTTAATAAAACAGAAAACTCAATTTATTTAACCTTAATATACAGATAACTGGAACAAATATCTCCAACAAAAGGTGAACTATCAAACTGTTTCTATAAAAACAAGGAGGTGAAGAGATTAAAAGCCTTCTGTCTCACCTAAGTCATCATCCTGATCATCTGGTCTCTCTGAAGGATCAGCAAACTCCTCATATTCTGCCATCATACTGGTACCAAACACTCTGACAAAAACAGTCAAATTAGAGTTTTACACCTAATGTTTTCAGAACACAACTAGAAACAAATGCAAACACTGTTTTATAACCATTTATCAGTCAATTTATATTAAATTTAAAAAGTATAATCAAGTGCGAGTAGCAGCAGCACCTAGCTGTAGCACTTCTGATGCAGCCTGAAGCACTCTAACAAGAACATCCTCTTATTTCTCCTTATACAACTATTTATTGCAAGCCTGTCAGCACGTTAAATAAAGTTTTTTTCTTCTGGTACATACCTTATGAGACTAAGAGGACAGAAATGTTCAGAACCAAAATGTGAGAGCAGCTCCACCTGGAAAATGCAGACGTGTAATCTGTGACTCCAGTAAAAATATGAATAATCCCACAATAAACAGCCCCCCACTATGAGCAGTACTTTTAAACAGCAAACAATTGATTTGGTACTGCACACAGAATGAAACAACCAAAGAACAGAGAGTTACTGTGTGAGAAAAACAGACGGAAACAAATCGTAAGTTAATCGTGTGGCAGAAGGAGTTTGATCAGGTGACTGGATGAGTTTACAAATAGTTTTGATTCCAGTCTTCATGTGAGGAATGTGCTCAGACGTCTTGGTTAGATCAGATTCTGTTTCAACGATTAGTGTGTGAGGATGGAAGGCACAAATGAATTCCTGTTCAGTGCACTACAAGAGCAGGCTAACCTTTATGTACTTGGTGAACATCTGAAGCAGGAGAGAAAGAGGCAAAAAAAGAGAGAAAAAATAAAGATACAAGCGTGCATTCATAACAGGACTGAGAATAATGGTTTAATCTAAAAGATGAAACAATGTCTCCATTCTGGACTTTAAGAAGGAATGTTTCTGTCTGCAGGCTTTATTCAGACCAATGAACAATAAAAGTCATGAAAGTCTAACTACTCCTCTACTATCACCATTGGTCTGACAGCTATAACTCAAGCTAGGACTTCAAAGTTTCATCCACAGGGATTAAAGAACTCTGAGTTGAATGTTAATCAGTAACAGACACTAAAGTATCAACTACATCAGCAGAGAACACAAACACAAGTAGTGACAGTTTAACAACAGGTAACTTACCTTCACATATTTGGCATAAAGCTGTTCATCTAAAGGGAAGCTCTGGACTGTGCGTTCATCCCTGGCATGAAATGTTCCCAGTTTTAACCACTTATTTGTTGGGTATCTGAAAAACAAACAGTCAGTCCAGTGATCTGAGCATATGGATACTTAAAAAAACGTGGTGTCAAAAAAAAAAAAAAACTTTGACGAATAAAAAAAAACAGGTTGAATCACTTAAACATCCAAATGTGCGTACTGTGATTCTTTACTTTAATTTACTGAGATATAACTACAGTATAAAGCAATGTGGTGGTGATATAAAAAGTTTCCTATACAAAAGATATACAGTAGGACAGTTAGATACAAAATGCAGCAAAACAAATAGGATGTAAAAGGGAGTGAATATGTTTGCTTCATAATACTGCAAACTGTCCTGCATCAAAACAACGATTCAGTTCTTACCGATCACTGATGGAGACAAGAAAGTCTTTCGGGGTGGAAGAGAAAAGCTCAAAATTAGCAATGTCCAGCTGCTTCACCTGGATGGGCTCACAGAGCTCAATAATAAACCTGAACAGGAAACAAAGGATTAAATGTTAGAAAGTAATGTGGAGTAACAAAACACCTGAAGGGATTCGATTACATTTACCTTAAATCCACTTACATTACATTAAAGTGCCTGTGACAGGCATTTCCTTCAAATACAGAAAATCAAAGAAAACATTTTTATATGTAAGAAACTATATATCATTTTATCCATTCTGTCACATAACTGGCATATTTTCTTTTAAACCTGGCTCAGCCAAAGTAAAACAGGAAGTGGCATCAAAGGGGAACTTTCTGGTCTTTGTTTATTGAAACATTATTTGAACTCTGACTCTTCTTAATGTCTGTGATAAAGACTCAAAATAATCTAAAGAAACATCAGATTCTTCTTTACAGTCTGTGTTGTTAAATAATGGCAAAGCTCTGTTCAAATAGATATTCCCTTTTGACATCACTTCCTGTTGCTTCACATACAAATATCTCTACAGCTGTTTATCTCAGCGGTGTGGAATTTCTTTTGCAAAAAGTGATCAATGTTCTTTCCAAAAATGCATTTTAATTTATTACAAAAAATTTGATGTCACAGGCACTTTAAGCAAAATGTTATATTAAGAGTTTTCCCTGTGTAACAATTTTATCATCATACATCTGAGCCGTCATTTTTAACCAAGAGAAATATATATATTTATATAAATATAGTATAGTAAGATTTCAAACAAACGTCAGTGAGTAAAAAACATGTATTGGAATTCAGACTATAATGTATATCAAATAGGGCTGTAAGAAAATATCGATACACTGAAATATCGCGATATTTTATTTTCCGATACTGTATCGATTCTCTAAAGCCCTGTATCGATTTTTAATTAAGGTTTAAAATGTTTAAAACTATTTTTTGGCAAATTTAGTCTAAATGAAAAACGTGGATGAAATAAGAAATATGATAAAAATACAATACATACTGAGGTTTTTATTTTTACTAGAAGTTTTGGACAAAAAAAAAAAAATTGCAATATATCGTATCGTGACCCCTCTGTCATGATATGCATCGTATTGCCAAATTCTTGCAAATACACAATATCAAAGTATGTACACATCTGCACATTTTTTGATACAAATGTAAAGTATTAGTTTATAAGTATTTGCAAGCTGAAAACACTACATTATATAAAGATCCAGCTCCCCGGCATAAACAGAGTAATATTGTGTATGCTGTTAAGGGCCAGGAGGACTGTGATCAGTTATACATCGGAGAAACAAAACAGCCACTGTTCAAAAGAATGAGCTACGTCATCAGGTCAGGACTCTGCAGTTTACACTCATCTACAGGTCAGGACTCTGCAGTTTACACTCATCTACAGGTCAGGACTC
>JARVJO010000431.1:2639441-2652862 GCA_031762555.1 Cynodonichthys magdalenae | reverse complement strand
TATTTGAATACATAAGCTTTATGAATAATTAGATAATTTTTTGGGAAAATTTGAATCCATTTTGTCCCTTATCTCAATTTGATCTATTAATTCTATGAGCCATTGTTATTAGATCTGAATGCATACTGACTGCTGCTTAATATATTCTGTTTATCAATAAATTGATCAAATTAAATCACAAATAACTTCTCTAAAATCTTTGAAAACTGTGGCAACAAAGATATTGGTCTGTAATTGTTAAGCACACATTTCTCACTATTTTTAAAAAGAGGAATTATATTGGCTATTTTCATGTTATTTGGAAATATTCCTGTTGAAAATGATAAATTACATATGCACTACTCACAACAAGTTAGGGATATTTGGCTTTCAGATGAAATTTATAGAAAATGTAAAAGGTTCACGCTACAGTGATATATCATGAAAGTAGGACATTTAACTAGAACGATGCACTGGTGATTTCCTCATCTCAAACAATTTATTTAAACAAAAGTTAACAACAATGGTGGGTACACGACAACAAAAACTTTCAACATCTCAATAACTCGTTATGTGCCCTTGAGCATCAGTTATAGCTTGACAACAATGTCTCATGCTGTTTACAAGTTGACTTATTGTCTGCTGAGCATGGCATCCCACTCTTCTTGAAGGGCAGCCCTCAGGTCATTGAGGTTCTGGGGTGCAGAGTTTTGAGCCTCTACACGGCGACTCAGCTGATCCCACAGGTTTTTAATGGGATTCAGGTCTGGAAAAAGAAGCTTTTGCTTTTTTTGAAAGAAGCGTTCTTGTGTCAATTGTAGCTACTTTTAAGCTAATTTTAGCTTTTATCTACTAATTGATCTATAATTCTACTCCTTTCTGCTACTTTTATGCTAACTTTTGCTATTTAGTGGTTCTTTCTGCTAATTTGAGTTATTTATGCTTTTTACAGTTGCTTTCTGCTAAATTCAGCTATTTTAGCTTTTATTTTTTTTCTGCTACTTCAGCTAAAATTCTATTTTTTCTGCTATTCTTCTGCTTTTTTCTACTTTTTAATGCTTTTTCTGCTACTTTGTGATATTTATGCTCCTTACACTTGCTTTGTGCTAAATTCAGCTATTTTACCTGTTAGCTCTTTATTGCTATTATAACCAAAGAGTTGCTCCTTTTTTCCATTTTTCTTTAAAGTTAAGCAATTTCTTTTTCTTTTTCCATCTTTTCAACTTGAACTTACATTAACACTATTGCCAATAAATAGTTTCGGCTTAAATTTAGCAGCTTTCAGCAACAGGCATTCACACTCGCATTTTATCAGGAAATGCAATTTCTCTAGTTAACCTTAGTAAACACAAAGTTGTCTCTAAGTCAGTCAGTTATAATGTTGAGCTACAGTTTGGTGTGGTTTCAGCAGAACGTCATCTCCAACACACTTCCAAACATTACTTTAAGGAATTCTATTTTTTTATTATCCAAAGGCAGAAAGTGAAAGCAGCAGACCTGGACTCTGTGTTGAAGATAGAGAATATGTGCTTGCTGGACATGAAGCTTTTCTCCACATCGCGGACCTTCAGGTTGTCCAGGGGTAGCATGTACTTCTTCTCCTTCTCCTGGAAATGAGAAACAGTTATCAGAGCTAGAAGAAACCTCCTCCCCCGACTCCATCACGTCAAGGACGGCCGTACGTGAGGAGGCGAGGGGAGCTCTGAAATGTACATTTTAAAGAATGAACGAGACGAGGGGGTCAGCAGAAGAAAGGGTGGGTGGTGCGAGGGAGGAGGAATGGGGGAGACAGGAGAGAGGGAGGTGAGGTAAGAATGAGAGCACATGTGGAAGTCATTACAGTGTGGGTCAAGACCAGTTGTTCTTGACGGTGAGTGTGTTTGCCAAAGACTGGCGAAAAGGCTGAGGAATCAGACGGAGAAACAGCGATTTGTAAAAACCACCGCAAACTCATCCAAGATGTAAAACTGACCCTCACCTTTCACTTTCTACCTCATCCTACTGCTTATTTACCTTATCCCTATCCCTTTTTTCTTTTATCACCCCCTCAATATTTCTCTCAATATTTTTTTCCTTTCCATTCCAGAGGGGCCCACTTCCTGCCTGTTTTTTTTTAAGGAGGGAGAGAGAAAGAGAGAGAGAGAGCTAGAGAGATTAAATGACAGCCTGGCGTTAAAACTCAACATCTGGTAGTGCTTAGCAGCACACAGAGAAGCAGGGAAAGGAGGGAGAAGTTAAAGAGACGGCGAGTGGCGGAGGAGGAGGAGACACCCAGAGAAGAAGAGACGGTGATGTGGATTTGCAAAAAGCTCTGCAGACGAAGGCCCACATCTGGCCCGGCAGCCTGGAAAGTTGCGGTCGACGGTCGCAGGTAAGAATCGGAGGAGACGGAGGGAGAAGATGGAAGAGAAAGCGAGAAAACAGACAATTCGAGGTTGGGGTCACAGCGGTCCATATATGGTCACACCAGACCCCTCCCTCTTCCTCTCCCTTTCTTCAACCCCCCCCCATCTCTCTCTTTCCCTCTTTTTTGGAATATCCCCTCCCTGAATGCGCAGTGTCCCAGTCATCTGAGCGAATATGCCACGTCAAGGCTGGATACTCTTCACGGCCGGCTTGACCAAAACAGGACGGCGAGGGGACCCGAACGCCCGCCAAACTAAATAAGCACTAGAGGGGCCTTCGAAAAAGCCAAATAAAAAATGACGAGGGAAAAACGGCGAACGACGAAGAGACGTTTGGTGCTTTTTCCGAGGCAGAGACGACAGAGCATCTGGAATGGCAGAAAGCGGCGCACAAGGCCTGGCTCCAGCTCCGGCTCCGTCCACCCAGTGTTCAGACTACCTGTTCATTGTCATACTGTGTACAGTAGTCTGCACATTGGTTAGACTGGGCACGGACCCTCTTCTGTCTGTCTGTCTCTCTGTGTCTCTCTATAGTCATTTCACAAATATGCATTTTTATCTGCATCTCTGACTTCAAGTTGACTCTTTCTGTTTTTCGTCTGGAGTTTATCCAAAGTGCACTCTAACAACACTCACTCACTCGCTTCCTTTTCACTTCTTCTTTTAAATAAACACCGTTTTTCAGCACTAACAGCAGATCTGACCCAGGTTTTTCAAGATTTAGGCGAAAGAAAAACAAAAAGGAGCAGCGGGTTTAAAAGAAAAAATCTTCAACGTAAAAAACGGCGAGCTGGCTTTAATTCATAGCAGGAGTTGCTGCTCGGGTTCTGATGAAGATGTGGTCCACTGAAAGAGGGGGGAGGAGCAAATGCGGCTGCAGAAGCATCGAGCGCAGGCCACAGGAACGAGGGGCCAATCAATCAAGTGCAGTTTGAAAATACACTGGGACACCCCCCTGGTGAAGTTAGTTCAGTGGGTGGCCAGGACAGAGCAGGAGGACAATGATGTACGGTCCGCTCCAAAAAGCTGCCTGAAAGTGGGGGGGGGGTTCGCAGATGCAATAAAAGCAGAAAAACAGCTAAATTGCATAAAGAATACAAGCAGACACACAGCTGAGGTGTTGGATTTGAGAGCTCAGACTAAGTTGTGGCCAAAAGTTTAGGTTACAGCTTTTTTACAGAATATCCCACAAACAGAAACAAAAAATCTACTCAAAAGACGAGTTTCTCTCCACTGAAATACTAGAGGCTGATGTTTGAATTAAAAACCCTCCTGCCAAGAATGCAAGACGTTCCAACGTGACTGCCAGCCACATTAATAAAAGGAAGGAGGGAGTCTAAATGTGTGGATCTGTGGCCTCAGAAAGTTCAAGGAGCAGAAACACACCAGGCGACTCCAGCAGAGCCTGTAATTTCCTACATTACCGCACGAAACGTCCTAGGTGGCAATCCGCGCGGCCCCCCCGTGTGGCGTCTGCGCGCACGTCCGTATATTTTGAGTATCCGCGAGCAAACGAGCGAGCTGGCGTTTTGAGTTGGAACCAGTCCAGATGTGCAAAGTAGAAGCGAATGCCTGAACTCCCAGTGGATAGAGGTGGGGAAAGACGAAACGCAGGAGAGAAGAAAACCTCCAAGACAAAGAAGAACAGAAAGAGTGAAACTTCTGACAGATGTGGACACGATGCATCTCAGATGCACTAAAACCAGAACCAAAAACAAAAGTATAATTTATAATCAAAGTCTGCTTTTGTCTTTTTTCCCCGTTATTCCAAGTTTTTCCTGAGTCAGAGGGAAGCAGGCGCCTGATAAAGAAGCAGCAGATCAGCTGATGGAGCTGCAGTGTGTCTGCCTATCTACACTTGCTGTGCAGAATATCCTCCAACCTGTACAGCAGGCACAGACAGGCAGATAGACGCCAGCCTGCCCACAGAGGCCAGCAGGACGCACCAAACGCTGCATCCTGTTGGTGCAGATCCTGTCTATTAACTGCAACATTAATATTGTAGATTTACTATATTTGTTACATGATCGGGCGATGCGTAAAATGAATAAAATCTTGCAGTGAAACACCAAAGTGATCCAAGTCGTTTACTCATCACAGGATACATTTCATGATGAAGTGGGGTTTGGAGGATATATTATAACATCAAACCTGTTTTAGAAAACAGTTTTCGTTTAATTCTGACCAGATAATCTGAGTGAATGTACCATTTTCTAAATTAGTTTTGCATCATATGAATATTTAGACAACCATAGTTTGAGATTTTAACAGCTGAAACTACTATTTGTGTTTGCAAACAATCATCAAAGTCCATGGAAATAACCTGTTAATGTAAAATGTTATGTAAAAGTGTTTGTATTAAATATTTTAGAGTTTAAATTTTTACGACAGCAGCGATGGACTTTTATTTTGTCTTTAGCTTGTTTATCTGTTCATAATTAAGAGCCATCTACAACAGGTAAGATATTAGCCGTTTATAATGTTTCCAGAGAATCTCACTTTTAAAGCTTTGAACCTTCATCCTTGTAACACTGTCTCACATCACACAGAAGGTGCTTTTATAAACAGCACTGAAAAGATAATTAACAAAACAATATTCTTATTTCCATTTTATTATTTCATTTATTTATTTTTGCTCCTGATTAACTGTGGAGACGACCGGTTTACTGGAAAATACAGTCATCCCACAGCCTGATGACTTAACAAGTTATAGTTCTACATTCTTAAAGCAGAATGTTGAGTTTTAAAGAAATATTCGGAGGAATTAAAAACCTAAATATGTCTTGAAAATATGACAGTAGGTGTTAGTACAGAATATTACACAAGGCCCAGAAATACTCATGGTGCCTAACGTCCAGGGGCCACATTCACTGAGTAAAAACTCTTGAAAGACAAAGTTTGAAGAAAAGTCTGCGCGAACACAGCAGAACTCTGCATCGTTCCTGCCGTCTGCAGAGCAACACATCTGCTGAAGTATTCAGATGGCAGTTTGTGGTCGAAAGACGTAACTTTTAAAATCTGCTTTTCTGTTTTGAATTATTTGTCCTCAGTTTGTTTCTGGCAAACTCTTATTGTACCAGCCTTGGAGATGAAACGTTCAAGATGTTTAATGTTAACTTTTTTTCAGCTGTTTTCACACTCCTTCATAAAATGCCAGCTTTCTCTGTTTTATTTAATTATTATAATTTTTTTTTATGTTTCAGGACATCAGGGAGCGAGTTGAGACTGCCTGAGGACTGGTTCTGGATCTGAAAGGAAGTTTTACAGACTCACTCTGTAAAAAAAAAAAAAAAAAACAACTCTACTGGAATTTTTTTAGAGAAGAATCTTTAAGAAAATATTCCTGCATATGACGAACCCTGCAGCTGTTACATAAACTTCATGTTAGGAGTTTATTGTCCAAAGGAAAATATTCTTTCTGCCTTTAGACAAATAAATAAAAATACTGACCTTTATTCATTTTGTTTTAAAGACTTGTAAAATATGTGTTTTTTTAAAGTACAGGTGTTGTAAGTTTAATTTATTTTTCTTAACACATTGATTGTTTGTATTTTCCCTCTAAATTTATCTTTAAATGATAAGTTGTGTTTGTTTCGTCACCTGAGTTTTGGTGTTACACGGTGTTAGAAAACTATGAGAACATGTAAAAAATAAAATGTGAAATAGGAAAATTTGCTGTAAAATAAATAAAAAAGTTGTTGACAAAGAGTTTGTCTGGCATTAATGAACACTTTCTAGCAACACACGCAGTCATAAATTAATAAAATACAAATAAACATTTATCTTCAAGTAAGAATCAGTGATTTTGTTCTGTTCATTATAAATACTCTGTCACAGCCTGGAAATCCGTATAAAATGTATTAAACTTGCACATTTTATTATTGTCATTGTTTGAGGTTGCTTTAAAATAAGAAATGCTTAATAAAATGAGGTAATTGCACATAAGTATCAAGTAAATTAATTTAAATTATTACCATTTTCTCTAATTTTGCAGGTAAACACAGGTAAATAGGGCAGTTTCATGGATTTTTTATTAATCTCGCTGATTTAAAAAAAACTACTTAAAAATGAATCAATTATAACTTTAAACTTTAAGCACATAGTTCCTGCTCCTTCTTGTCTGTTGACCAATAGGAGTGGAGCTGACCCATGAAGGACCGCCCACCTTATTTGCATAATGAGCCAGAAACGCATACGGTAAAGTAAAAACAGGACACAGAGAAATATAAAAGTGACACATGGAAATAAAAAGGTTTGTGAGAAAAACAACAAAAAATAACTAAATACATGCATGTACAAGTTAAAGGGGCAATATTATGTGTTTCTCAGGAATATATTTAAATTCTGGCTGCCTCAGGACAGCACAGGGTTTCTTAAACATGCATGAATGAGTCAAAGCAACACTCTGAGAGGATAACATTATAACATGATATAAAACTCAAAAAAGTTGATTTTACATTATATCGCCCCTTTAAAAGACAAACAAACAAATTAAAGATTTTTAAAAATAATAAAATGTAAATTATGTGCTAAAATATATAATTTATTGAAACTAAGCTAGGTCAACTAAATTATTAAAAACCGAGGTAATGTTCTCCTTTTTTAAATTAATTGGGTGAAATTTAAGTGGATTTATTGGTCCTTTTTTTATATTTATGCTTTTATTTTTAATTCTGCCAGTTTTAATCCTCCATATCTCCATATCCAGACGCTGTTATCTCCGCTCCACGTTTGGGCTTTTCCGATTTTTTGGTGAAAATTACAAACTCTTGAGGGTTAAGATACAGATAAACGCCAGAAGGGGCTGACATGTATATAAGTGTTTTCACATGCTGTTTTTATTTTTTATTTAAATAAACTCAGGGCATCTGCTTTAAACTCACCTCATCATCCTTAAACCAGGAGAGGCTCTCAGCTGTCAGCACAAACCAGTACTCCTTGGCCCCTCCTTTCATGATGCTGATGTTGTTGATGGTCAGCCAGCCTTTACGGATAACCTGAGAGGAGGTCAAAATCCAAACCATCAACAAGAAACTGACTTGTACGTCTGAAAACATTTAAGAAAAACAAACTGGTAAAACTCTTCATCCTCCTTCGAGAAAACAAATCAGCACAGCAGGTGGTTAAAGTGGGAGCGTGTGCACAGAGTGCCATGAAACGTGTGTGAAGGTCAGGTTAGGTGTGTCTGTGTGTCATTCAGGGAACTGTGTTAGCATGTTTAGTACCTGCTGTGTTTAGTGCTTCAGACACACAGTGAAGGTGTGTGTGTGTTAACACAACAGGTCCAGCTCAGGCAGGTCTGTGGCTTCGGTGCCAGGTGATTAAACAGTTAGATTACTGTCAGACTTGGACCACCTAAGACTGACTAAGGAGGTTACCCAAATTATAACAAAGCTTTTCTCTTTAGCCACTAATGCACAAGCTGTTTTGTGGCTAAAAAAAGAAACACTGATGTATGGGGCACCAAGTGTAAAATGAAAATGGTAAATATTTAACTAACATATTTTTCATTATTTAGCTCAATTTTCCACCAACATTTTATTGTTTTTTAGCTTACTTCAGCAGCATTAGCAGCGGCTAACAGTGGCTAGCAGCGTCCATTGTTGATGTTTGTCGCAGGATGATTCTAACTTCTGCTAACGCTTCAAACACTGCTAAAGATAATGTTTAAAATCTAAATTCAAAATGTGTTCATAAAATACAACATGGGTGGTCCCTGTGGTCCAGCAGTTTGAAGTGCAGCTCAGACACCAGCCATAACTGTAAGTTTGATGTCTAATAGGGATACTTTAGCTGCATTAGAGTGCTAGCGGTTGCTATTGTCTCAGGATGATGACATCATAACATTACCGAGCACCAACAGCATAGGCTGCGTTCCACTTCAAAATACCTAAATGTGAACTTCAACATTTTATTTTTAACTTTTACGTTTAGATTTAGGATTTAATATTTAAATATATTTTTTTAACATTTAAATTCAACATTTAGTAAAAATTAGCTAAATGTAAGAACAGTGAGCTAAAAATCAATAAAATGTTAATGGAATACTTTTAACACTCAAAAAGTGAGCTAAATAATGAAAAATATGTTAGTGAATTTTTTTTTTAACATTTCATTTTACATTTGGCACCCCATACTGGCGTGTCAAACACAAGTAAAATTTTATTCTACGTGTTTTTTGGGTGTAACCCCTTGTAGTCTGCGGCTCTCAGTGAATGGAGGCGGTGTTAGAGAGTAAACAGTTAGAGGAAACTCTTACAATCAGGCCTGAGGCGGGAGGAGAGGAGGCCTGCAACAGGAGGGAATGTGGGGGGGTTTAGACACCCTGCAGCATTAAAAGAAAAACAACGGCAACTTTTCTAAACAACTTAAAAAAAATAAAATGAAAAAAAAACGCTCAACATTTCCCTCATCAAATAGCATTCTCGACCTGGAAAAGAAAGGTTTTCATGGAGCAGTGCTGGAGAGCTCCACCTGGTGGGCAGAGGAGTAACTGCAGGCACACGCCATGAGCCATACTCACCGACAGGCGCCCTGAAAGAGGGCAGCTGAGATTCTCACTAAGGGATGGGATGAAATGCAAGGTGGCACCTTAATAACACAGGAGGGGTTCAAACAAAAGGGAAATGTCTCAACAAAACTAGCAATGATGGTGACAAAAATAAAAAATAATTTAAAAAACAGTGTGACAATAAAAAAAGCACTGTTCACAACCTGTGTCCAACTCAAATATTACAGCATGCATGGATAATAAAAATAAACAACATAAATAAATTAAACAAGCAAAACTTTGGTGCGATGCAAACACTGAACTGAAATACGTTCTTATTTTTCAGTGCTAAGAATTTTTCTGTGTGAATATAATGAAGAAAACAAACGAAAACTCACCTGATTTCCTGCTGAACTCTGGCTCTTATTGGTCTGACTGCTCCTCTGCTGAGCGCTGTGGCGGGAAAACCACCAAACAGAAAAGACAGGGAAAACAACATGAGAGGAGAGAAAAGCAAACAAGAAAAACTAAAAGCTCTCCTGAGTTTTAAACAATAAAAATGTTATCGTGATAGAGCAAAGCAATGAGATGTAATCTTTACTTAGCAAAGCCAATGAAGTCCTCATGGTTGGTGTTTATGTAAGAAAGCTGGAGGTCGATCAACAGCAAGACCTGAAACAAGACAACATTTTTCACAGCATTTTCCTCCAGTTTCCAGGCTTCTTCCTGTGTTAAGATAGTTAGCTACTCGTTGCAATCTTCTACTGTAACTTTCAATAAAATATCTTTAAATGTAACGTTATAATTTGTTTTAGTGAGGTTCTGTGGAATAGTACATAACATTAATATCTTACCTGTTGTACATAGCTCAGTTTGGAGAATCATTTTATTTTGGACATGACTGAAAAAGAACTTGGCCAAAACTAAAACAAACTGCTGCACTAAAATAACTGTAGTTTAATACATTTCTGAATTTTCACGCTGTTTTCTAAACCAGTGGTTTTCATACTTTTCAGCTTCCGGCCCACAAAAATACCAGCTGCAGAAACTTGTGACTCCAGATATTCTGGTTGACGTTTGTAAACTTTGCTAATAACTCGGCAGTGACGTGCGTTGAAGTTCATGGATGGTGAGGCACTCAGTTTATCAGAATCAAATTTACAAATATATGAACTCTACATAACAAATTATTCACCGTATGACTGGCAGACGTTAATGAGTTATGTTTCATATCTCATATCAGTTTTCTTTACACAAAATGCTGCTCATTTGATCCACATTTCATTAAAACAAAGTTTGAAAACAAATAATGCATGTCTGCGGCACTTTACTTTTCACTTGGCTTGCTAACTGTAAGTTTTTGTTTCTTCTTCTGCAACTCATGCTTTCCTCTGAGCTCACGAGAGCCCCCTACTGTTCGCTCCTGAGCATGTGCGTTAAAAAAATTATCGCCGTTAAGCGTCAGCTGCCTTACCGCGATAATAACACGTTAACGTGCCCAGCACTAATATTTATATAATAAACATCAGCTAAACTGTGGAATGTCAGGTTTATATTTTAAAAATTCAGAAACATTTTACTGGCGACATATAGAGACATATTCTGCTCTCACTGCATAACCTGCAGCAGGGATTGCGCAATCCAAGTGGAGGCGGAGCTTGATTTTGCTTCCTCTAGTCCGTCTCATCCTGTATTTGAACAGGAAATCAGGAAATTCAGCGATTTAGAAAAAGAAAAATATAAAAGTGTTTGAGTTAATTGAAAATTTGTTTATAGTACAAATCATTGTATAAATAGGACAATTTTATGTGTTTAATATTGTTTTTTCTTTTTAATTTCCATGATGGCAAGGGAGACCGAGCCTGCATCGCACGTCACTGTAACTCGATATAATAAGTATATAAGCAAACCTAACTACTTTTATCACATTATTATACATTATTATTGTTTCCTTTTTTTAATAAATATGGTGAAAATTAGCAATTTATAGGCATTTAAATTGATATGTGAAAATAATTTGGGGACCCTTACTTCATTACCCACAAAGGGGTCCTGATCCCAACTTTGGGAACCACTGTTCTGAGTTTCAAATTATTTTCTTATAAAAATTCAACGGTTATTTTCAAGTGCAAATAGCAACAAGAACAGCTAGCTGCAGCACTTCAAATAGGAATATGATAATAGTTTTGCCAAAATAACTGAAAATTGTGAAAATTATATCAGTGCTTGCTATAAAATTACCTAACAGGACAAGATTTAATCCACTCAAATTAGCCATTAGCTCATCAAACTGGTAAAACTTAAGGAGGTGATTCAAAGAGCTGTCTAAAAAAGCTGTGTAATATTTCACATTCTCTCTACGGAACTTCAAACCTCACCTGACTCAGTTTTAAGAAAATATGACAACAGATGATTAATAACACAAAATCTGGTTCCAGAAGACAAACACCAGTTTCTCACCTGGTCTTTGGCCCGACTCTCTCTGTCTCGGATGTGAGAGGTCACAATCCGTTCAGTTTCTTCACGCAGCCTCGGAAAACATTCCAACTGAAAACACATCAGACCGTTTATAGGCCTAGATATTGTTAATCCTCGTTCCTTTCTTTCATCAATTCATAATCTTTTTTTTTAACAAATCCCAGTAAACCCAGTGAGCAGTAGGGTTACCTTGTTGGAGCACTGGCGGACGGTGTTAATCAGCTCCTGGATGACCATGTCCACACACTTGATGCAAGGCTCCTTCAGCTTCACAACCTGCTTCTTCACTATGGCCTCAAAAGCCATATCTGGGGTGAAAAGTCCAGTTCTGAACAAAAAAAGAGCAACATATTCTGACATCAACACAGATGGCATGCAAACTGTGAGGTGTCTGATTATATCATCTGTGCTTGCTAACTGCTGGACTGAATAATTAAAAAACTAGAATGGTTCCTGGATAAACTTTGAAAGGGCTTGCCTCTTAGTGCTTCATAATTTTCAACATAGTCTTGGGGGATCTATCTTGGCTACCACCACACCAAATTTAAGCTCAATATGTCTAAAAACAACTAAATTATGATGAATTCTTCCTTTTAGCTATATGGCGTCCATCTTGGATTTTGATATGGCTTCAGTATGTGATGCAGATTATTCTGAGACCAGCACACCAAATGTCAAACCAATATGTCTTAAAATGGCAGTTATTGACATCTCAAATTAGCTCTAGCATCCATCTTTGAATTTTAAAATATTTAAATTTAGTCTAAACCAGTTCTCAGCTACTACTATACCAGATTTCAGCTTTGTATGTGGAAAAATGGCTGATTTATAGCCATATCTAAAATTAGCACTAGTGATTAGCATTCAGACTGTGTTGGGTTAGCTCTCAGCTACCAACCCCCCAAAGTTTAGTCTTTTATGTTTAAATCTGTCTGAATTATGGCCAAATTTATATTTTAGCTATTGCAGCCCCTTTGGATTTTTGATTTGGCTACAGTTTGGGGCGGTGATCGTTCTTAGCTACAGCCACACAGAATTTCAGCACGATATGTCTTACAATGGCACAGTTATTGCAATTTCAAATTAGCTCTGGTGGCCATCTTGAATTTTGATTTAGCATTCAGAATTTGTCAAAGCTTGTTCTTGGCTTCTACTATACCAACATTTAGCTTTGTAAGTCTTAAAACAGGCTGAAACAGCCTTATATAAAATTAGCATTAGCAGTTAGCTTAAACTGGTGATTAGCATTCGAAATGTGTTGGATTAGCGCTCAGCTACCAACCCACCACATTTTAGCTTTGTATGTCTTAAAACTGCTGGATGCCATGTTGAATTACACAACGTTCCTCTTTGTTCTGTGACTCTAGAGGCTACTCTGACCAGTAACAGCCTCAGCCAATCAGAAGGCCAGATTGTGACATTGCTACATTCCTCTACTCTATTTATTTGAAATAGCAAGACCTCATGAGAAAACTTCATCTTTAAATATTTTCAGAATGTGATTAACTTTTCTGACCAAGACTGAAAACCACTGATGTATTAATGCTAAAAAGCAGAGGGTGAAGTTGTGTCAGGTTTTTTTTGTATTTGAACAATAAAAAAAAGAGTTCAGGCAGTAATATTGTAGATAAACACCAACCTGATACCATGAATATTCTTAATGGCATAACTGATCTCACGCCGCATCTCCTTCTCATCACACTCCATCTGAAAAAAGAGGGAATTTCAGCAAATAATAGGAATGGTAATGTCTTTATTTATGCATAAATTAAAAAATAAATTCCCAGATAACAAACAAAAATGTAGCCTTGGATTTGGGGAGATATTGACCAAAACTCAAATAAAACAGAAAAAAATTAAAAGCTTTAAAGTTTATTTTAGTGTTGAATTGATTCTTAAAAATCTTTGTTTATTTTAAAGAAATATTAAGTAAAAGATTCCACGTCCCTAGAGCCAGTGAAGAGAGAGCTGAGCCAGAAGGCGAAGCTCTCTATTTACCGGTCGGTCTACGTTCCTACCCTCATCTATGGTCACGAGCTTTGGGTCGTGACCGAAAGAACGAGATCGCG
>JARVJO010000431.1:2623082-2638372 GCA_031762555.1 Cynodonichthys magdalenae | reverse complement strand
CCTGGGGCTCACTGACAGAGGCAAGGCTGCCATGCACCGGGACCACCTGACCCTCTGACCACCATCAGTAGGCAAGGTGGGAAGTGTCTTGCCCAAGGACACAACGACTGAGATGGCTGGAACGGAGGATCAAACCGTCAACCCTCCAGTTGCAGAACGACTCCCCTTAGCCGCAGAAACCAAACTGTTTTACCCACCGGTGGAACAAAAACTGTTAAGAGCTTAATCTAAGAGAATATTTTGGCAAGTTTCACCAATTTGTATTTCTTCTTTTCAAATGTTGGTGGTGATTTTTACATAAAATAAAGAAAAATACAAGTATTTAATAAAGGATCAATTTGGGTTTAAATTGAGAAAGGAAATGTTTTTTTTATTATTTTGGACACTGCTTCCTTTTGTTTATGTCTGATGAGTCATTCACCTTGACCAGCTCAAAGGGGAAGCGCTCGTGAAAGATGCGATTGATTTTAGCTCCACCTGACAACTCCACCGTGTCCACCTGGTCCCCTGAGCCCTCAATTCTCTTCTCAAAGTCCACAGAGAACTGTTGCACCATCCTGAAACACATTCACAGAAACACGACTGACGAGGGAAAACAAAGGGATCGGTTTCTGACGTCTGCGTTTACGATTAGTCGAAAGGAAAGGGAAGGAAATGTTTACTTCCACAAAAATGCTTCTGCTGTGGGTAAAACTGTGTACTGACTGCAACAGCTGCTTGGTTTTGCGAGACGGGTCATCAGGCCGGTATCCCCGGTATTCCTCTGCCTCCTTGTCCAGAGCCAACAGCTGGGCCTGCAGCTTGCTGCGGAAAGCTGGCAGGGTGTCTCGGATATGGTTGGTGAGTTGCTAAGGAGACGCAAAAAAACAGCAGAACGAAACAAATTAGTCTCACATGGGAACATTTTTCTGGTATTTTGGTATAAAAAAATACAGACTGAAGTGTATGTTTCTTTAAAATATAGAAAGGATTTCCCTCACATCTACTAAATATGGGATTCCGTGTATATTTATGAGCTAAACTAAGTGTCAGAAAGGGCTTTTTCATCCCACTGACAGCTTTAAAACAGTCATATGGACAACAGAGAAAATGGAAACTAATCCAAGCCTCCTTCTAATTAGGTAAAGTGCATTGTGAGAGAATAAATCCATCGTCACCTGGTTGAGCACTTGCTGCAGGCGAGGGGTGCCCATTTTATCAGCCATGTGCCTGTAGGCTGGGTGGCTCAGAAAGAACTTCCTCTCAGCTTCTAAAGCCGCCTTGATGTCTTTCTTTCCATCAATGTCCTTCTGACTGCGATTCACCACGCCGATGTATCCTGGGATCAAACCAAGTGAAATTGTTTCAGCCCACTCCGGTATTTAAGTAAGAACTACAGGTGGGAAAACAAAAACTTGCAGGTGTTTTTTTTTTCACATAGAAACAAAAAGGCACACCTCTTCGAAGTGGCAGCAGCTTGTTCTCCAGAACATCTCGAGCATCCGTCCCCTCATCCATCAGATCCAGTTTGGTGATCACTCCAATCGTCCTGAGACCTTAGTGAGACAAATTATCATATAGTTAGATAAGAAAATATCTCTTAAATCTTAAATCTTAAATCCAAATATATATCTTAAATATTCTCTGTATCAAATGTGATATGAAAACTAAGTGCCCTCTGACCAATGTAACAGCAACAGTACTTCGTATGGGGTGCCAAATTTAAAAATAAACAAAACAAACTCTTTTTAAATTAATTCTTCACTGTTAGTGCCTGTCCTATGCAGACTGCAGTGTGTGGTCACCATGGTGATCCTAAAGTACCCCTGGCAGTAGCTATAACTTTTTTCCTTTCTTTTAGTTCTTCTCACACAAATTTTGGTGCAGATCGGATCATGTATGTGGGATTTAGAGCCAACCGTGTGTAAAGTGTGCAGAGCTGAAGTGATCTTGTGTTGAACAGGTCTCCCTGATGGTGCACACTAAATTTGGTGCAGATCTGATCATGTATGTGTGATTTAGAGCTGCGAGTGTGAAAACGGTGAGGCATCAGCGTTCGCCACTCTGCCACACCCACACTATCCTGCCACCAGTCAGTGTTGAGAGAAGCATGCAGCATGTGAACTCTGCATGTTCAAAGCTGTAGGGGGAGTTAGCTCAGATACATGTGCAGGAAGAGAGACAAATTGGCAGCTTTGATCCAAAATGGCCAACTTCCTGTGGAGGTTGGACCATGACTCCAAGATACTTTATTGTAGGTCCTGAACCGTTACACAGGTGTACCAAATTTCATGATTCCAGGTCCAAGCATGGCTTGGGGCTAATTGTTTTAATAATGTTAGGGGGTGCTGTTGAGTAATTAGGTCACGCCCCCCAAAAATTGTACTGCATTCCTGTAGATTGACTATAGTGAATTTGGTGCAGATTGGCTGAAATGTGTAATTTAGAAACAAATGTGTGTCAAGCGTGATGTCTGCCGCATCGCCATGACAACGCCTTTCACCAAAAAGTCTTTGTGCTTGAAAGCAAGTAAGATCAACTTATCTGTGTTCTGACACAATTAGGGGTGGCTGTGGCAGAGTGGATAGGGGAGTCAACAAAAAGATCACTTCCTGTTGTCAGGGGGCGGGGCTTTGATGATGTCTTATGGCCACATGGTATGGTTTGGCATGCAACAGGGATGACTCATACCAAGTTTAGTGTAGTTTAGCCTTTCTATGTGAAAGTTACAGCTTTCTGAAATTGTAACAAATGGACGGACGGACGGAAAGCATTTCCAAAGCCTGGTCCCCACAGGAACAGATGCTGATTTTGGGTGGGAGGTTAGATTTAATTCTAAAGTGTCAATTGAGTTTAGGTTAGGTTTAGGGTAAAAGTTCAGGGTTAGGCTATAGAAATGACCGGTACATGAATGGAAGTCAATGCAAAGTCCCCATGAGGATAGAAAAACAAACACGTGTGTGTAAGGGGGCAGATAAAAATGTGGCCAACAAACTGAGCCTCAAACAGCTGTTATGTAATAACTCTAAGTTGTATAAAAATATAATTGTCAGTAGTAGATGAGTGAACTTGAAGTGAAAAAAGGGAAACAAAGTCCTACAGCAGTGAGACACACTGAATGAAACAGGTTTATATTTACTTTTTGACGTATAAATTGTGTGCTAGGTGTAAACAAGTGGTACACCAGTGTCCCCTGTCGCTGAAGGATAATAATACATTTTATTTGAAAGCGCCTTTCATGGCTCTCAAGGACACTGCAATAAAATACAATATAAAAGCAGTAAAAAAAACGCTAAATAAAATAACAAGAAAACATCATACATAATATAACTGAAATAAACTTGTCAAGACCAGTGGTCCTAATGTAGACCAAAGACCGGTCCTAATATGGTGGAACTCCATTTTTGGGTTGGGGGTTCGGTTTAGGACTAAGGTGTGAATGGAGTTTAGGTTAGTTTTAGGGTCAGGTAGGTTAGCCTTAGGGTTGATGGTCAGGGTTAGGCTGTAGAAATTACTGGAAATGAATGGAAGTCAATGAACAGTCCTAATAAAGATAGAAATACAAACTGTGTGTGTGCGTGTGGCTGTATAGTGGTCAAACGAGCTGGTGGTTGGCTGTGTTGGAGGAGGACCTGAGAGGGTAGGTGGGCGTGTTAATCTGGACGTCACTGAGGGTTTTAAATGTGAGGAGCAGAATTTTATAGGAGATGCAAAATTTGATGGGGAGCCGATGAAGATGCTGCAGGACAGGTGTTATATGACTGGTGGAGGGGGATCTGGAAATTATCCCAGCAGCTGAGTTTTGGACCAGTTGGAGTTTATGGATGGATTTTGCAGGTAAATCAAATAGGAGTGAGTTGCAAGACATGATGTCAGCGAGTGAATCAGAATAGCAGTACTGTATAGAACGGTGAACAGAAATGGACTGGAAATGCAAGTTAATGTTAAAAGTTAAAAGTTTGTTTGTCTGAGTGATAAATCCTGGCGAGTGGACCAGATGCAGTGGTGGAGCCAGGGGGTGGTCAGTGGTGGCCTTGCCCACCACAGATTAATCTTCAGTCACCCTATAGGCCACCCCGAGCATTTGAGAAAACTATATTTTTAAACAATATACAAACTAGAAAGCATAGTTTCCTCAATTTTTTGGGGTAACTGACATCTATATGTGGGGGCAGCCATCTTGGATTTTGATGTGGCAACCCAATTTTCGATAGGAACCTGTCTTACACCTAGTTGTAGCCACACAACAAAACAGAAGTCAGTACCTCCCTTATTTTTTAACTTATGCAGCTCATAAGACAGACAGATAGCATGTATTTTAAATTCTCCGTCTCCGCTCTGTGATGTGGGAAAAGACTGTCAGAGTTGGAGGAACTCATTCACAAAAACGTTTTAACACATCAAAAAGTTTGTATAGAACTGTTATGTCACCCACATTAACAGCTTAATATCCCAACTAATGAAAGTAAAATTAAAACTTTCTAGATATTAAACTGTGATTTTATAGAAATTAAGAAATCAATATATCCAAAAGGTTGGTCATCTGATGACATCTACATATCTTCTGACACTTTTAAAGTTTAAATGGTGGAAAGGGACAGGGTTTTTTCACTTGTTCCACTAAAATCATTTTGTAGTGTTTGTGGACGTTTTTCACATTTTTACAAAAATAATCAAAGCTAAGCACAGTGTCTCCAAAACATCATAACTATTCCTAACTGGCTGTGAAAGAGCAGTAATCCAAAAAATGTGACATTAAAATGGAGAAACAAATTTGCCAAATAGTAACCAATGTGTTTTATTGTTTATACATTTTTTACTAAGTAAAATCCATCAGAAACGTAACAAAGTGCTGTGTTTCTGTGCTCCAGTGTTGGACTGGGTTTGTAAAGGACAAGGATTTTCTCCTGAGCCTGAATAGTTTCTGTGGCCCGATGCTGCTTCGTCACTCAGTTTGTCATAAAGCCTGAGGGTCTGAAGGTCATTGTGTCTCCTCAACTGGTTTACAGCTTTATACAAGGAAATGTCCTCTGATCCTCATTTATACAACAACTTTCAACAATAATAGTATTTTTATATTGAACATTTTATCATAGATCCATCTATTCATCCATCCATCTTTTCACCCAGCCAGCCAGCCATCCATATATCCATCTACTCATCCATCCATCCATCTTTTCACCCAGCCATCCATCAATCCATATATCCATTTTTTCATCCATTCATCTTTTCACCCAACCAGCCATCCATCTGTCAATCCATCCATCCATCCATGAATCCATCCATAAATCCATCCATCCATTCATCTATCCATCCATCCATCTTTTCACCCAACCAGCCATCCATCCATATATCTATCTATTCATCCATCCATCCATCTTTTCACCCAGCCCGCCATCCATCCATATATCCATCTATTCATCCATCCATCTTTTCACCCAGCCATCCATCAATCCATATATCCATTTCTTCATCCATTCATCTTTTCACCCAGCCAGCCATCTATCCGTCAATCCATCCATAAATCCATCCATTCACCCATCCATCCATCCATCAATCAATCCATCCATTCATCTATCCATCCATCCATCCATCTTTTCACCCAGCCAGCCATCCACCCATCCATTCATCCATCCATCCATCCCTCCATCTACTCATCCATTCATCTTTTCACCCAGCCAGCCATCCATCCATCCATCTTTTCACCCAGTCAGCCATCCATTCATCAATCCATCCATCCATTCATCCATCCATCCATCTTTTCACCCCGCCATCCATAAATCCATCCATCCATCCATTCATCCATCCATCTTTTCACTCAGCCATCCATCCATCCATCTATAAATCCATAAATCCATAAATCCATCCACCCAACCATCATCCATAAATCCATATATTCATCCATCTTTCCATCCATCCATCCATCCATCCAGCTTTCTAAATCCTTTTCTCCTGCTCAGGGTCACAAGCTGCCCTGCAAGACAAAAGTCAATCAGCAGGAACAGCAGTTTACCACAAGGCCAACAACAGGACAGGACAGATGGACAGTCTCCTCACAAACAAACATCTAGAGCAGCAGTGTCCAGTCCTGGTCCATAAGGGTCCTTATCCTACATGTTTTAGAGATTTCTCTGCACCAACACACCTGATTAGAATGAATGGGTGATTACCAATCTTTTGTTGAACATGAAGAAATAATTTAATCCATGAATCAGGTTTATTGTAGCAGAGAAACAAGTAAAACTTCCAGGATGAAGTTCCTCCAGGACCAGGATTGAACACCACTGCTAGTAACTTTGGAACATCTATGCATGCTTTTGGGACAAAGCCAGAGTACTCAAAAAAAAAACCAAACAGAAATCAACAACCACCTCGCTGTGTGGCAGAAGGTATCACCAGCGTCTTCACCATTCAGTTTGCTTCCACATCAGAAAAGTCGAAACACACAGCTGAACACACACCACGCAACACCCCATTAGGACATATTTAAGTGTCTGTTGTGGTTTTGGAGCCATTTGCTCAGCTTTCATTTCCTTCCATTTCTGTGGCCTCAGCCCTCTAAAAGCCTCATTTACTCCCATCCTCCCCTCGTCTTACCTTGGGGGTCAACATCCTTCGCTAGCTTCAGGGCATCAGAGTTGGCCAGGTCAGTGTTTGCTGGGGTGACAGCCAGGATCAAGCAGCTTTCTCTGCTGATGAACTGCATGATCATGTCTCTGATCTGTTGCTCGATGTCTGCAGGCTGGTCTCCAACTGGAACCTTAGTGATCCCAGGCAGGTCGATCAGAGTCAAATTCAGAACTGCGTGCAAGAAAAGAGACAAACGTGATTCTTCTCTTAGCTGTCGTCGAGATATAGTTTACATTATTTTTACCCTCATGTAGGTGAGGTAGTTCTGTGAGTTTTACTTATTCTTTAATCGTACCACATATCTTTCAAATAAACATAAACACCATTGAATTTGAACACAAATCAGAAGCTTTCTGTGAAATAAATCTATAAACACTGAAGCTGACAGAAAAACTCAAACACATTATTTTTCTCTCGGTTACATTTTTTTTGTAGATATTTTTAACTTCAAATATTACACTATTTTTGCCAAATAACTGTGCAATATGTAGGAATGTGAATATTACTAATTTAAAAGTTAATAATCCCTGGGCTGCCACCTTATCGTGGTGGAGAGGTTTGAGTGTCCCAATGATTCTAGAAGCTATGTTGTCGGGGGCTTCATGCCCCTGGTAGGGTCACCCAAGGCAAACAGGTCCTAGGTGAGGGATCAGACAAAGTGCAGCCCGAAGACCCCTAAGGATGAGCGGCAGAATTGGATCGAGTGTTCCTTTGCCCGGACACGGGTCACCGGGGCCCCACTCTGGAGCCAGGCCTGGAGGTGGGGCACTTTGGTGAGGTCCTGGTGGCCGGGTTTTTACCCATGGAGCTCGGCCGGGTTCAGAGTACCCACCCTTTTTGGAGTCCTTGGAGGGGGTGCTGGAGAGCACTCCTGACGGGGTCTCCCTTGTCTTGGTGGGGGACCTCAACGCTCACGTGGGCAATGACAGTGAGACCTGGATGGCGTGGTTTTTCCACTTAAAGCACTGCGCAGAACCATATATTTTATTTAAGAATTTAAAATACTCCCATTTCTGGTGGAGGTGGGAGGAGTCTGTTTTTCTGATTTAATAGTTAGAGCGGACCGTTTACACAAAACACAACCTCAGTTCAAGAGAGGGAGAAAAATGCGACAACTTTGTGCAAAACGTAAACTAATAAAACAAATATTCATCAACAGATGGCCTATATTTTTGTCACATTGTAGCGTTCATGTAGTTATTGATTCAGGAAATGAACGTCCTCCCCACCAATACTTATTGGTGCTCTACTGGTTCTAATAATGTGGATAACAACATGAAGAACTTCCTGCCAGATGTGGCCCAGGCTCCATTCTGCTGCTGTTTTCAATCACATCTTTTTTTATTTCCAGACACAAACTAAAAGATCTTTAGCTGCTGTATTTGATTCATTCACTGACTGCATGATCATCTCTGTTTCCTGCAATCCGGTTCCAAAAATATGGCAGCTGACTCAGAGCCTGTCCCTCAGATTTCCGAGCATTCCTGCAGAACGTTGCTAAGCAGAGCAGAAAGTAGAGCCGTACCATGAGGGGAGTAAACCCGCAGGTTGATGGGGACGGGAGAGATGCCTTTGTTGGCCCCCGTGACCCGGTCCGTCTCCGACTCGATCTCCTGACGGACCTCATCGAAGTCTGTGAACTTTTTCCCCTTGCAGTGAAGAAACTCAGCCCATTCTGAAAGGAAGACGACGACAAAAGATTAGTAAAAGCTGCAGCAGGTGGGACATAACGCCGACAGAGGAGGGAATAAAAGCAGGCTGATTAAAAAAGGAAGAATTGGTCATTTTGTGCGTGAGAGTGTGCAAATGTACTGGACGGTGTGGGCGTACGTGTGAATGTGTGAGCACCCACCAGCGTTTGCGCTGATCAGCTGCAGAACCAGGGGCCTGCGGGTGACAATACCAGATCCACGGGGCAGAAAGTCCCTGTGAAAATCAACAATACCAGTGTCAGACTGCAGCGAATGTGTCAAATCGATCAAAGCAAGGAAACACAGAGCTGACGCATCCCTCTCTCACATTTAAAGATGATGACTTTAACATTTTCTGGAGGGTTGAACACGTGAAGCAGGAAACCTTAACGACAAACATCAACCCTCAGAGAGCCGAACAGAAAGAGGCTGAAAACTACGTCCTCTACTCGTCCCTTCCCTTCACTCTGCAGAGCCAGTGATGGACAGATGGAGCATTACTCAGCATCACGCCTCTCACTGAGAGCTGGAACAGGATCCAGTCAGTACATCTATCTCTATCTCTATAGGTTCAAACGTAGTGACAGGAGATCCATGTGAAATAAATAAAAATGAACTTTTATTTGTTTTAATCTTTTCTGCAGGCTTTAAATATTTACCACATTATGATGTGATGATTTAATAAATTTAGGTTTTTAATCTGCAAAGTAGCTTAAAAATGAAAATCCTTTATTTATGACTTTAGTGCAGGGGTCTACAAGCTGTGGCTCATTGGCCCCTCGAATTTAAAAACAGGATCCTGTTCATGTTAATGTTAGGATTTAAAAAGACAATTAAAATGAATCATTTTGTTCTTTACCTGCATTTTTTTGTTTTAGATGTGCAGGAAGTTTCTGACACAAAGTGGATGTTTGTGTAAAGTGTGATTTCATCAAATCCACAAAAAAAAACAGTTTTTTACATTTAGTTGAAATTCTAAGCAGAAATAAGAGTTATTCTTTTATTTTATATAAATACATAAAGCTTGAAAAGTTTTCCTTTTTTAAGATGTCTGTATTTAAAAATAATAATAATAACCTATTTCTTTATTTAGACTGATATAGTTTGCTTTTTAATTATGTAAACACTTAAAACAAATAAATACAAAAAACATTTTTCTCAATGCAACCTAAACTGAAGGAATTTTTTTATTTGTACATTAAAAAAGACTATATGAAGTGTTGTAAATATATTTTATTTCAAGGATGAAGTGGTTTAGTGACTTTATATTTTTAACAAGAACAGTGGTAAAATAAACACAGGACTGGTTTAAAGATTAAATAAGCACTTCTGTTCATTTGTTCTCAGTAGGAAAGATGAAAACTAAATATCCGTGTGTATTTATTTGTTGTTTTTTTTATTTGCAGTTACTTGACCTTCATTTAAGATAAGATAAGATATACTTTATTGTCCCTTAAGGGAAATTTGTGGCATTTAACAAATAACAATGTCACTAATTGTACTATTTGCTGTGAGAATTAATATTTTTAGGCAATAAGATGCATTTTTACCCCCTTGTTTCAACAAGATGTTTCATTCTTTAAAAAAAAATACATTTTTTGTGTGCTGGCTGTTTTTAGCTGAAACCGAGAAGTCACAGCTAAAATAAGCCACACATTTTAATAGCCATCAGATTAAAATCTTATACAAAAAACAGAAGCAACCTGCGTTAAACTAAACTTAGCAGAAAAGGATAGGAAATTATTATTTCATTTATTCATTTATCTAAAAAACAACATAAATTCTATATACAATAATAATACAATCCCAAATTAAATGAAAGGTAGAAGAAGAAGAAGAAAGTCTTACATCTGCCCCTGAAATTAGTGTTTGGTAGATTATTTCTTTGTTGTAACAATAATTCTTGTTTTTAACTCTTATGACTGGCAGCACCTGGAGGTACCAAAAGCTCAGAACAAGAGTTTGGCAGAGAAGATTTGGCAAATTTTTCATCTTCACAACCCACATACTAGTGTTAGTGCATACTGATCATCCCACAAATGCATGTTCCTTACAAATGTGGCTCCATTTAAATGGGAAAAATAACAGACGTTCCAACGATATAGGCATTGTTACAAAGAAATAATCTAAGCACTAATTTACTTACTTTTTGTGCAGAGAACAATTTTTATCTTGGACGTGTGGGAAAAACCAGAGCAGTCTGAGCAGACTGATGTCTGAGAATAGATAACAGCTGCAGTTTTTCTGTCAAAATAACTCAAACACAACCTTTTTGTCTGCTAAAGGAAACAGTTTTACCAAATCAACAGTACTTTGGAGTTAAAGTGACTTAAACTCTGGGATTAAAACTATAATCCACTGAAGGGTCTACCATTCCTTGAAGGAATGCATTTCACCTGCTGCCTTAAATTCCACAGATTTAGACTAAAATCATCTTGAGAAAGCACCATTAAAGCATTTTAGGCAAAGGGACATCATGAAACGTTACACTAAAAGTAAGTGTGAACGACTTTTTACACGTCATGTTTTAGCTCGATATCTGTAAAAATCAGGGTTAAAGCCATTTTTATTCTGCACTGGTGGGCAAAAAACAGTGCAGACGCTACTAGGGGCATTTTATTTTGAAAACCAGGGTGTCAGACAACTTCTTCTGGTTCTTACCTTTAGCTTGACACCCTTACGAAAAATAAAAAATGTCAAAAGGCTTTTGAGGAATTTCATGTGCGACTGTTAACAGAGGTAACAGAGTTCGATCTAAAGAGAATCAGTAATGGATGCGCATCCAATGATTCATTTTAGAAAGTTGTTTATGAGATATTTTGCTAACAGACAGACTAAGAAGTGGGTTTTGAAAATGGCCTATATAACTGGATTTTTTTGTCTACTGTTCATTCTTGGTGTACAATTTGTGTTTTTTTTACTACATACAGTATTAAAAGGTGCAGGATTGTATTTATAGCGCCCTGCAGGTTTAAGCTGGGTTGGTTTCAACAAATATTGGGTGATAAGTTTGATCCTGAGGTCAGGTTGGAGCTGAGCATGTCTTTTTCACAGTCCTCTACTTTAGTCCAGAAGCGGATCAAATCAGACCTGACCAAAGCTCTGCTTTAATGAGTGAAGGTAAGCGGGTAAAAAGATGTTTAACCTGGTTAGTTTGAACAGTTTTAGTTTAAAAAGAGAAGTTGTGATAGTTTGCAGACTGGATTTAATGCAGCTTTAATTTAAATTTTTTCTCATTCATTTACCTAAACGTGGCCCATTTTAGCTGAATTCGTGTGTCCCTTCACTTCTGCTGACTGAGCCAAAAATCCCCACAGGTGCTGCTGTAACCTAGACCCAGTTCTGGTCTGAGCTCAGAGCTGGACCTGAGGAAGATGCTTTGAACTTTGTGGCCAGATTGACTCTGTAGGCCTCTTATGTCATCCTAAAGGTTAAAGAGAGAAGGGATTATCCTGCTTCAGGTGGTCACTTAGTTGTTTGTTTGCGTGTTTTTCTTTACCTGCCCACAAAGTTCTCCAGCACGGAGCTCTTTCCCGCGCTCTGACCTCCGACCACCGCGATCTGCGGCAGGTCCAGGTTGCAGGCCTGACCGATGGAGCTGAAGGCATCCTGCAGCTGGTTGACCAGCGGGATCAGATCCTCCATGCCACGGTTTCCCATGGTGCCTCTGGTCTGGGAGGGGTGGGGATAGGGGTAGGGGGGGACTCAGCGTATGGAGAGCGTCAGAAGAGAGGGGCTGGGGGTGAAGGGAGGGGGGAGGAAGACGTGTCGCTGTTATATTAGTCCAGGACTACCTTCTTCGCTTGTTGATGTGGTGAAGTCATCTAGGCGCGCATCGCCCCGAGCCGCGCGAGCGTCGGAGAGGCTGTGAAGACGGAGGAGAGGGGGGGTCAGAAAGCAGGAGGAGGAGGAGGGAGGGGGAGCAGAAAATAGAGACATGGACAGGAAGGGACAGGGACAGACAATTGCGCAGTTCCCCCCCTCCCTCCATATTTTCTGACACAAACACAGCGAGCCGCGCCGACTTTCAAGGACATTTTGCTCCATTTCTTCAGAGCCCGCGAGGCCCCACGCACCAAAGGACATAGAATAAAGGCACGCGCGGCGTGCACATAGTACTCCGTATGAAAACAGGGGGGATGTGGCAGCAGATCCAGGTCAGACTGGGCTGGATCTGGAGTTAGAACTCTCACCTCAGATTTGCGGCCGCTGTCCGGTGCTGAAACGACGCGCAGCTCAGAGCAGAAAGATCCCGGACGGTTCTACAGGCAGAACCTGCTGGAGGAGGGAGGCGGAACCTGACCCAATCCTGCTCATTTACCCGCTTCACCCGTGGTTCTCCGACAGCTGACACCCCCAACACAAATTCCCCTTTGACAGAATAATTATTCTCTCTCTCTCTCGCTGCGCTTTTCCGCGGTGACTCTGGTGAAGCTGCGCCTCGCTGCTGCACCACATCCACCAATCACAACCAGGATTTCAGAATAGACAGAGAAACTAGGCCTCCTATTGGCTGATCAGATACAGGTTAGGCCAACACCATCCCGCCCCCTGTTTACATCCCCACCATCTTTGCCGCGCGTGAGTCATGCGGCACGGCTGCGCATCGCTGCAACACAGAAGGAGGATGACCCGCGCACACACACACACACACACATACACCACCACACACACATTCCCGCACTAGGAGCAGAAAGCAGATCGTTTCACATACACACACAGTGGGCGTCATCCTCTGTCGGTTTGGTGGATCCTGTGTATCCTTTGAGGCGGTTCAGAGTCCAGAACTGTTTGGTCTCAGTCTGTCCCTGCAGGCTGAGGCTGGTGGAGGCGGTCATGCAGAATGATCGCCTCTCACAGGCCAACATCTGGGCCTGCTGGAACATGTGTCCTCTTCTGGCTGCTCTCATCCCAAGGAGAGGGACAGCTTGATCTGAATGCCTGGAGGCTGGGATGTTACTAAAGAGTCCTGTAGTTGTGGGCAGACATGTGTCAGGGTAATTTTGGGTGTTTGATCCGTTCTTTTTCCAGGGTGTAATGGTTTGTAAAACATAGAACCTGAATAATATAAACAAAAGCTGAGTGCAAAAGCTTGAATCTACTGTTGATTTTCTCTCCAACATATTGTCCACATTTATCAAAATCTTTCATTTACTTGTTCTGAAGGATCTAAAATCTGTTATAACTTGATGAGTCCCAGAACAAACTGCTCCTTAGTGATCCTGATTGACTGCAGGCTTCTCTTTACCAGCATGAAAAAATGATTTTACTGACAGCATTCACTGGAATAACTAATATTCAGAACAGTGGGAAAACCTACAATACTGGAACCCCCAGACTCAAACCTGCCATGCAGCACGTGCTGGGATTAGGGGGTGTGGGGGTCTGAATCTCCTGCTTCTTTTGCAAAGGCAAAACTGTGTCTCTGCCAGAGTCTCTGACATCTAATTAAAATGTGTATAAATAATATTTTAATCTTTTTTAAAAAATTAATTACATTACAATCCCCACAGAACTGGCAAGGATTAACATCTTTTGTATTTTCTGTCTGAGAACTTGACATTTTTTTCTGAGAACTGGGAACATTTTAACTGAGAACTGATAACTTATTTCTGATAGCTGATGGAGTTTTTACTGAGGCTTGATAACTTTTTGTCTGAGAATCTACAACTTCAGGCAGATAACTTTGAGGATGGATAAATGTTTGTCTGAGGATCGACAATATTTGTCAGGATTAACAACTTTTTGTCCGAGGATCAATAACTTTTTTAAGGTTTGATAACTTTTTGTCTGAGGATCGACAACTTTTTTCTGATGTTTGCTAACTTTTGTCTGAGGGTTGACAACTTTTTGTCTAAGGATTGACAACTTTTTTCTGAGGATTAACAACTTTTTTCTGAGGATTAACAACTTTTTGCCTGAGGTTTGACATCTTTTTGTCTAAGATTTGACAACTTTTTGTCTAAGGATAAACAACTTTTTGTCTGAGGTTTGAGAACTTTTGTCTGAGGATTCACAACTTTTTGTCTGAGGATGGACAACTTTCTGTCTTAGGATCGAAAACATTTGTCTGAGGTTAGATAACTTTTTGACTGAGGTTTGATAACTTTTGTCTGAGGATCGAGAACTTTTGTCTGAGGATTCACAACTTTTTGTTTGAGGATCGACAACTTTTTTCTGATGTTTGCCAACTTTTGTCTGAGGATTGACAACTTTGTTTGAGGATTGACAATTTTTTGTCTGAGGTTTGACAACTTTTTTCTGAGGATAAACAACTTTTTTTCATAGGATCAAAAACTTTTGTCTGAGGTTTGATAACTTTTTGTCTGAGGATCGAGAACCTTTGTCTGAGGATCGATAACTTTTTGTGTGAGGTTTGATATCTTTTTGTCTGAGGTTTGAGAACCTTTGTCTGAGGATCGATAACTTTTTGTCTGAGGATCAAAAACTTTTGTCTGAGGATTGACAACTTTTTGTCTGAAGTTTGATAGCTTTTTGTTTGAGGATCGAGAATCTTTGTCTGAGGATCGATAACTTTTTGTCTGAGGTTTGATAACTTTTTGTCTGAAGACTGACATTTTTTTGTCTGAGGTTTGATAACTTTTTGTCTGAGGATCGAGAACCTTTGTCTTAGGATCAATAACTTTTTGTCTGAGGATCGATAACGTTTTGTCTGAGGTTTGATAACTTTGTGTCTGAAGACTGACATTTCTTTGTCTGAGGTTTGATAACTTTTTGTCTGAGGATCGATAACGTTTTGTCTGAGGTTTGATAACTTTTTGTCTGAAGACTGACATTTCTTTGTTTTAGGATTGACAACTTTTTGTTTGAGGATTGACAACTTTTGTCTTAGGATAAACAACTTTTTGTCTTAGGATCAAAAACTTTTGTCTGAGGGTTTGATAACTTTTTATCTAAGGTTTGCTAACATTTTGTCTGAGGATTGATAACTTTTTGTCTAAGGTTTGCTAACATTTTGTCTGAGGATTG
>JARVJO010000431.1:2611743-2622982 GCA_031762555.1 Cynodonichthys magdalenae | reverse complement strand
CTAAGGTTTGCTAACATTTTGTCTGAGGATTGATAACTTTTTGTCTAAGGTTTGCTAACATTTTGTCTGAGGATCGAAAACTTGTCTGAGGATTGACAACTTTTTGTCTAAGGTTTGCTAACATTTTGTCTGAGGATTGATAACTTTTTGTCTAAGTTTTGCTAACATTTTGTCTGAGGATTGATAACTTGTCTGAGGATTGACAACTTTTTGTCTGAAGTTTGATAGCTTTTGTCTTAGGATAAACAACTTTTTGTCTAAGGATCAAAAACTTTTGTCTGAGATTTGGTAACTTTTTGTCTAAGGTTTGCTAACATTTTGTCTGAGGATCGAAAACTTTTGTCTGAGGATTGACAACGTTTTGTCTGAAGTTTGATAGCTTTTGTCTTAGGATAAACAACTTTTTGTCTAAGGATCAAAAACTTTTGTCTGAGGTTTGCTAACATTTTGTCTGAGGTTTGTTAACTTTTTGTCTAAGGTTTGCTAACATTTTGTCTGAGGAATGATAACTTTTTGTCTGAGGATCAAGAACTTTTGTCTGAGGATTGACAACTTTTTGTCTGAGGATCGACAACTTTTTTCTGATGTTTGCCAACTTTTTTCTGAGGATTGACAATTTTTGTCTGAGGATAAACGTTTTTTCTTAGGATCAAAAACTTTTGTCTGCCGTTTGATAACTTTTTGTCTGAGGATCGACAACTTTTTGTTAGAATTGTTAGTTTTTTGATATTGGTCTGCTTCAGCCCTTTGTTGTTGAATTAATTTTTTTCTGTCCTTCTACCCGTAAAAAATAAAAGATGCACTTCCTTGAAGTTTACTTATTGTGCAGTTGACTCTTAGGGATTAAAAGATGACAAGTCTTCTGTGTTTTCAGCAGGATTGTACCTGTTTATATGTTAGACTGTTTGTGTTATTTTACAGCAGACAGTCTGGAGTCAGGTCAATCTGTCTCAGTCATTAATAAGAACACCTGTATGACTAAACAACACAAGCTCTTGCTGTTAGGATTATAGCCTTGAAATTGCAGCAAACGTGAAGATATTTTTACCACTTTTCCAAAAGAATCTCAAGGTGACATTCAATCATCTTCTGTGAGAGCACACTAAAATCTGAATTATCAAACAACAATCTGAGCAGTAGTTTTGATCAAGAATCATCATTTTTCAAGCCGAATCAAACTTGACTTATTGTTGCATCAAACTGCCAGCAGTCAACCCCGCTGCACTTTGATCACATTTGATGATAAAAAATGCACGTTACATAACTGTTCACGCCTGGAAATGTAAGTCTGGTGAGCAAAAGATTTCTCTGTCTGGGTGTTCCCTCACTGAGCTCATAATGATACCACTGTTTTATTAAAGGTGTTAAATAACTGTCTCCCTTTCTTCTTTTACAGATTTAATTAAATTACGGTATTTCTACAAGACTTTTTTATTTGAATTGTGTGTTTAAACAGTAAACACTATTTAATACTTGATTTTGTTTCAGTTCTGTTGGATGGAATTGCTGTATGTCATTCTTTGGAATCAGTACTGAACATTTGGGGCTAATTCTGGGATTGTATCTTTGACCTCGATTCTACGACACCTAACGTACCGCAAATCTTTTTTTCACTCCTTCATTTTAAACTAAGCAACTCAGTTCTCAAATATTTGGTTCATTGTTTATTTGCGTAATAAGTTTTGAAATGCAAACACATTTCCTCCATATTAGAGTCATGCTAACATATTCAACATACGTTTTTCCATCGGCACTCAGTCATAATAACATTTTAAGACTCTGATACTGCATCTTCATCTAGAACTAAAAAAAGAGTTCTAATAAAAAACCTGAGGTCAGCTGTTTCCACCTGCATCATGACTTTCAGCAAAGCTAAGCTAACTGGTTGCTAGCTGAGGCCTAGAAGGAGCATGGGAGACATGACAGTTCATCTAAACATTCTTTTTCAGTTTATTCCCTGCTGATCAGGACAACTTGAGGAACTGAAAGATATAGCATTTTTTTTTTAATATTCTCACAAAATTTAGCATTTTTATCACATACGTTTAACACTAAAGCTACAGAGAAATACACTGCCTGGCCAAAATAAAAAAGGTCACACTCTAATACTTCATTGGACCACCTTTAGCTTTGATTACGGCACTCATTCTCTGTAACATTGTTTGGATCAGCTTCTGCAATGTCTCAAGATTTATTTCATCCAGTGTTGCATTAATTTTTCACCAAGATCTTGCATTGATGCTGTTAGAGTCTGATCTTCTCCAGCACATCCCAAAGACTCTCGGTGGTCTTTGTGGAGTTGATCTATGTGTGAAAACGATGTCTCATGCTCCCTGAACCACTCTTTCACAATAAGAGCCCCATGAATCCTGACATTGTCATCTTGAAATATGGCCGTGCCATCAAGAAGAAACAATCCATTGATGTAATAACCTGGTCCTTCAGTATATTCAGAATCAGCTGACCTCATTCTTTGAGCACAAACTGTTGCTGAACCCAGACCTGACCTGCAGCAGCCCCACATCATAGCACTGCCCCCACAGGCTTGTACAGTGGACACTAGGCATGATGGGTGAATCACTTCACCTGCCTCTCTTACCCTGATGCGCCCATCACTCTGGAACAGGGTCAATCTAGACTTATCAGACCTCATAACCTTCTTCCATTGCTCCAGAGTCCAATCCTTATGCTCCCTAGCAAACTGAAACATTTTTTTCCAGTTGGCCAGTGATTTGACCCTTCTCAAATAGACTGACATCTTTTCCACGATCACAGGATGTGTCTTTCCACATGGTTGTTTAAGAAACGAGAAGCAACTCATTGCACCAGTTGGGGTTAAATAACTTGTTGCCAGCTGAAAGATAATCACCCATACAGTAATTATCTAATAGGAGGCTCCTACCTATTTGCTTGACATTTTTTGGCCAGGCAGTGAAAATCCAGCTTTCCATATCACTCACTGCCACAGATCTCAGTGATCTGTTATGTGACAAGCAGGGCTTACATAGACTTTGTAAAGTTAACTAAGTTATAGCCATTTCTGTGTTTTTTAGTATCAATTAGTGTAAGTGCATTAATTTCATTCAATTAAATATATTTCAATAAAATCAGCATTTTCTAACCATTTGAAGTGCATTTTACCCAATTCTTAGAATTAATAAAAGAACATCCTCTGGCAGCTAGACCCACTCCGCCTGGAAGTGAAGAGATGAATTAAAGGACCAAAGAACTCAATGATCATGATGTCAGACTTGAAGACTGTTGTTTATAAAGCCATTTTGGGAAAAATAGAATTAGATTTTATTCTAAACACATTTGACCTGATCTGCAAACAAAGTAAAGACAGTCGTTTAACTCCAACTCCAAGAGACCGAACTCAGTCTAATAAAACAGATTTCTGCTCTAAATGAACTGCAAACATTATTAAACATAAAGGCTTTGTTTCGTCACACATAAAGCATCAACACCTACAGCCCACGTCTCTGGGAAACATTTCAATCCATTCATGTTTTCACCGTTTTTGTTTTAAATAGTTTAAAACAGCACAATGTAAAACAGAAAACACTAACAATTCAGATCAGTTAAATACAGTTTGATTTAGTCCTGATGTATCTTAAATTTATACATAAGTCACTTCCATTTCCAGTTCAACCTCAGCTCATTAGTGTTATAAAATGAAGTTAAAAAACAAAAAGATTCTATCAAATCTTCACATTTAATCTTGTTTTTGGGATGTGCTGCCCTCTAGTGGTAAGGATCTGATCCTGCCTTTTCCAAACATCTTCCTGAGCCTTTCCTGCTCTTCTGATCTTTTTATCATCCTTAAACCCAAATCCTGTCCTCGGTGTTTGCACGGTTAAATTTGGAGGTTTTATCTGCGAGCTGAAGAGAAGGAGACAGCAGCGGGGTTTATCAGCGCTGTAAGATGAGATGAGAGGTGTTGGGCAGCATAATGACGGTCAGGAGACTCGGCAGCAGCTGGTGGAAATTTGGACGCGAGCGAGTTGACTTTCCCAGACATAAATATAGTTTCCATGGTTCACTGTGGGAGCTCGGTCTGAACCAGGAACAGGAACACTTTGTACTCACTCTCAGAAAGGCTTAAAAAGAAAAAATGAAATAAATATGATGGGCAGTGTAACTTAGGTTTCAGCGTTTGATCTACTGAGTTAGACTGCTTTCATAAATTTAAACAAAACATAAAAAAATCCTTCCTTAAAGGATTGCTTATCGACTGTTGATCTGTACATTATGTCAACGTTTAGACAAAGATCTTGTTTTACCTGTGAGTGCTTGGACACGAGTTGGGGATCAGCCTCAGCTACTACCACATCAAGTTAAAAGTCAGTGTGTATGTACAAAAAAAAGACATTTCTGAGATTACTAAGATGAATTAGCTGTAACATTAATCTTAAATCAGGTTCCAAATGTAAACCAGTTGAAGATGTATCCAAAAATCATGTTTTAAATGTTTGATTAGAATCCATCATGGTTCAGAAGATCATTTGTTAACAGACCGACAGGGACAAGCATTTTAACGAACGTGTTGCAGAATTTTTTAGTGCTTGGAGTATGTGCTGGGGCTGACTCTCAGCTACTACCACACCAAACCTCAGCTCAATATCTGTCAAACTGGTTGAGTTATAACCACTTTTGTGTTGGCTAAGACCAGTCAGCTGTGGTGGATTGAGTTGACTCCAAAACTTTATCAGTTTGTCGGAGTAAATCCAGGGATTATTTACTGAGAACTTCATGAAATATTTTGCTAACAGACAGATCAACATATGCCACACAAACACAATGACATGACAACCTGTGATTCATGTTGGTGGTTAATAAAAGAGAAAAAAGCGAGGAGGCTTCCTGTCAATCAAACATGTTTCTGATTTGTTGTGTTTGTGTTCAGGGTGAACAGGTCTTCTAACTTTTCAGCTTCAAACTGTTACAGTGTGTTCTCTACACATCCTCCTGACCTAATGCTTCCAGTCTATGGTCCAGAATCCAGTGTAAGCCTGGTCCAGGCTCTCTCTCAGCCGCAGGAGCACCAGGTCCCGCAGGCAGTCCCAGGACACCCAGAACCGTTCCACCAGGCTGTACTGGCAGTACCCCAGGACCAAACCAAAGCCCACGTCTGTCACGTAGTGTCGGGCCAGCAGCAGGCGGGACAGGCTCACCAGGATGGCCCAGCCCACCACCAGAACCCGCATGGAGGTCGTGTCCGCCATCTGGACGAGGAGGAAGCGGGCGCACAGCGCCGCCCTGGATGCGTGGCCCGAGGGGAAGGAGTAGCGCTCTGAAAAGAAGGCTGAGAGGATGTCAGAGCGGTTCTGAGCCGGTGTTCGACGTCTGACCAGAGTCTTCACAGTTCTGACCAGCAGCAGGTCCAGAGTCAGAGCTTAGAAGAGGACAGAAGGACATGACTGTTATTGGTCAGCTCTAACAGCTCATTCTGGACTTTCAACATGGTCATACATGATATTATCACATTTAAAACTAGAAAAAGATCTTACAGGCAGAGAAAGTTCAAATGATTTAAAATGCATTTCTTCTGAATTTCTCCCCTTGATCCTCTGTCTTCCACACAAAAGAACTTGTGATCTGCTCCAACGCAGAGTGTTGGGATGACTCTCAGCTACTACCACATCAAATTTACACTCATATCTGCAAAACTAACTGACTTACAGCCTCTTTTGTGTTTGCTTAACATAGACTAGCTCCAAAAATAAATCAGTTGTTGCACATTAAAATTATTACTTTCAAAAAGGTTTATTTTTTGATCAGTCCACTGGGTCATAAGATATTTTGCTAACAGACAGACATACAAACAGACAAAAAGGTTATTACCTGCATTTTGAGGGCATACTGCCTAACCCTACCAGGACATCTGAGTTATTAAAAACAGGGGCGGAGCCAGAGCCTGATTGGCCACCACCAATAAATGATAGAGAAGTGGAGTGGGGAGTACATGTGGCAATAAAAGATGGTCAGTTAGAGCAAAAACAGAGGAAATATTTGTCAAGCAGCTGTAGTATCTGGTGTAGAGGTAACCTATACAAAGCAACAATTGTGTAGTTCTGGGTTTAAGAACCAGTTAATAAAATCTGGGAAACATCTAGAGGAAAGTTTGTAACGTAATATACTGACATAGAGCAACTAGATAAGTTCCTTTAAATTTATGTTTTAACTGTACTATAAGTTTGTGATCAGTATGTTGTTTTTTTTAGATCGTGACAAATACGGTATTTTAGCTCAATATTCTTAAAACAGCTGAAATGGAGCCATTTGAAATTGGCTGTGGCGCCATCTTGAATTTTTAAATCCAGGATTGTGTTCTTTAAATAAATGTGGCCCCCTGAATAACACCTGTGCCCCCCTTGCAAAAAAGTCTAGCTCCGCCCCTGTTTCTAAAATATTTTTAATGATCATTTAAAACGACAGAATTAAGAGATATGTTTTAAATGCAACTAAAGCTGTTTTATTTATGTACTTATTTTTGCAAATCATACGAAATTATTTCCTAAACCCTAACCTTGAAATGAATAAAAATTTTATTTTTTTTAATTTTATGGTGTTATATGGTTACCCAACTCACCAAGAGCTGCAATAAGAACTGAACAGGTGCAATAAGAGACAAATTAATCCTATTTATGTTGAACATCTGAAGTCAAACCTGTAATTCTTTTTTTTTTGGGTGCAATAGTCTTATTTTGAAATGTGTTTACCTCATACTGTTTTTGTCTTTTTTATAAGCAAACCCATATTCTCATGCGATGACAATAAAAGTCTATTCTGTTCTAGTTGTAAAAATATTTTTAAAAAAGCAGAAAAAAAAAAATCTATGAAATGTTACCCCCAACGTTGACCTTTGACCCTGAGGCATTCTTCTGCTTTTACAGGGTCTGATTTGTTTCCTCTTGTTGTTATGGAGCAAGTTGATGCAGTTAGTAATAAAACTCACACACAGCCTCATCCAGGGGGCTTCTGGGTGCCAGAAATAGCTGTGGTATTTCAGCTGTATAATGTAAAGGTACAGCACTAAGAGATAAAAATAAATCATTCCCATGAAGACTGGTCCTGTTTGGATCAGTCTGATCCTTCTCCTCCAGCAGCAGCTGTTTGTTTCTGGGTCCTGACACAGAAACAGAAGCCAGAGTTTTACAGTAACTAAGTACAAATACTTTGTTACTGTACTTAAGCAGAAATTTTGGTTATCTGCACTTTACTTGAGTAACTATTTTTCAGCCTACTTTTTACTTCTACTCTTTACATTTTTTAAAAAGAAGTAGAAAGTCGTTACTCCTATTTCATTCTGGCTCATTATCCTATCCTGATAAACTGCACCTCCTGGATAGAGTGAATTTAACTGTGGTTGGATGAGAAGTATAAATATAAACCATTTTGACACAGTCCATCACAGCTCCATGCCTTTTGAAGAGGTCGCCTCCAATAAATTTATTTTTGGTAAATCTAACCACTCAATTTTACTCAATACTTTACCTTTTAATACTTAAGTACATTTTATGTCAGAAATTTACTTTTAAAACTTAAGTTAAAAAAATCAGATACTTTAAGACTTTTACTCAAGTATCACTTTGAGGTACTTTATACAACACTGACAGAACCAGACCCTCAGACCCTACAGATGGGACTTATTTTTCAGTAGCCACTAGAATGACTCGGTTCGGAGCAGACAGTGACCCACAAATATCTCACTTTGGTTTTGTTGTGCGTAAAAACGCACAAGCTGTTTCCTACTGTGGCAACAACAGAGTCCAGCAACATGAACCAGGCTGAAAGTTATTTATGTTTAATAAAGATGTGCTAAAGTTTTTGAATATTTAGAGTAATAACTATTCTAGAAAAAGAGCTCAGAGGTCTCACCTAGGATCAGATTCAGCAGGACCTCCTGCTCAGCAGTGCTGTCCCCCCGGAGCAGAGTGTACATGGTCCCGATGAGCCACGGGACCACATGTCCGGAGAACTCCACCAGCCGAACCAGGGGCCGAATGCTGCCCCACGATGACTCCTCGCACGCGCACACTCCGAGCCGCTTGGACAGCCACAGGTCCACGGCCAGCAGGAACCGGAGCGTGATGGTGAACATGGGCTGGTTCAGACTCACCGAGAACTCTTCGCTCTGCGCTCCGGGAGAGAAGTACGGACAGCTGCCGGCCCGCCGCCGGCCCGGGTGGATCTCGGACGGTGCCCGGCTCCCACACAGCACCGCCCTGCAGCTGTTCCGTCTGCTGGCTGCTAAAGACATCTTCTGTTTCTCTGTGTGAGGATCTGCTGAATCCTGTTGCTCTCAGACCGTTTTTCATCCTGCGTGAACTGGATCTACAGGTCACAGGCTCAGAACCAGACCCCTCTGTCACGTGACTGGAAATAAATTGTTAACACCAGCAGCTTGTTGCTGAGACAAATTATGCAACTATTTAAAGACGACCTAATATGGGTTCATAGAACAAGTTAGGATACATCTGTAGGCTGTTAAAAATATGTTCATTAGATTTAATAAACAAAAACATTTTTAGGTGATGAGATTTCACCTGGTCAGTTCTGTCTGCTCTGAGCTCTCATCAGAAGGAGCTGTTTATGCAAATAAGCTGCTGGTGGCAGCACCCTGCCCACCTTTTGAGCTCCGCCTTCCCAACTTGGCGTTTATATTAGCACTTCAGAGATGTGAAAATGGATGTTTTTATGGTTTTATGGTAAATGGGGATGAGTACAACCCAGGTGAGCGGGGGCCTCATAAGTGGGCCCATTACTCTCCCCAAGAGACACTTGGCTTTAATCAAACCTTCGTGTTCCTCGGATGAAAGACACCAGGTTAGAAACACTCAGTGTTCTCGGGATCCATAAAGGGGTCTCCAAGAATTCTTTCCCTTAGACTACTCAGAGCCAAGCATTAGTGCAAAGAGGTCTCTAATTTGATGCCACAGGCATCACACAGACCATTGTCATGGAGTCCCATCACCATTTTATAGTGGTTGAGCAGATTGTGCCCAGTTAGGACTCCAACCAGTGTACTTAAAGTGAAAATGGATGTTACAAACAGATGCATATTAATGGTACAACAGTAGTAAACAGACTACTACATCCACCACAGGGCTTGGTAGGGACAGGCCAGTCAAGCACCTTGGTGCCTGTCGCTACTTCCTGAGGGCCCAGTGGAAATGAGGTTTGCTCTGGAGCTGATCAGCGGTCTGCGCTTAACGAGGACCCGGTTATGGAGAGAGAAAGGCGAAGCTGCTTGCCTCCTCAGAGCAGCGTGTTTAACATTAGTTTGTGCTAAATAACAAATCATGTTCATGCCAAACAGCAATATTAAACAAAATACATCACTTACTTCTCCATCATCTGCAGATTTGTGAGGAACAACAGGGACAGAAGTTTCCTTTCAGTAGAAAGTTCTTGGGTAAATTCTGCTGGTAGTAGTTTCCAAAGTAATCCATTGTGAAATTATTTTTACAAACTACAACTTTCTTTGGCAATATTGCTAGAACATAGCCATCAAAAATAAAATTAATCCAGGCATCTCTGTTCTCCATGACTATTGTAAAAACAACAGAACAAACTTTCATCCTGTGAAGAAGTGGGAGGAGCTCCACCTTGGGTTGCCAGGTGAAGGGCTGGGCTCAGGTTTGGGTGGGTTGGTGTACGGTTTGTGACGTCACAAAACAGTTCATTTCAAGACACAAAAATACATTTACTTATAGTAAAAATATCTCTGGGTGCATTTTTTTTGTGCTTGGACTGTTTTTAGAAGCAGTACAGACCCAAATGTAAATTAAAAAATTCTGAAAAAAGTGAATTTGGCATATTACGTCCCCTTTAATGCAAAAATTAGATTATGTGAGGATAAGGAACTGTAATACACACACAAAGAATAAAACACCATGAAATGTTTTTCAGAGAATGTGCCAAATGTAGCCAAATGGCAAATATATGAGACAATGTGTATTACATTCAGATAATGGGCATTTTTATTGAATATGATGAAAACAGCTCAGCCTGTACAGTACCATCCAGATGTAGGTCCAAAAGCAAAGTTCAAGAGCCAAAGAAAAATTTTTTTTATTTTTTTACTTACTTGTTGTTCCTCTCCCTGGGCTGCCACCTCATCGTGGTAGAGTTGTTTGAGTGTCCCAATGATTCTAGGAGCTATGTTGTCAGGGGCTTCATGACACCCGGTATGGCTCCATGTTGGCATGGCTCTACATTAGCATGGCTACATGTTAGCATGACTCCATGTTGGCATGGTTCCATGTTAGCATGGCTCCATGTTGGCATGGCTCTAAATTAGCATGGCTACATGTTAGCATGACTCCATGTTGGCATGGTTCCATGTTAGCATGGCTCCATGTTGGCATGGCTCTAAATTAGCATGGCTACATGTTAGCATGGCTCCATGTTGGCATGGCTCTACATTAGCATGGCTACATGTTAGCATGGCTCCATGTTGGCGTGGCTTTAAATTAGCATGGCTACATGTTAGCATGACTCCATGTTGGCATGGTTCCATGTTAGAATGGCTCCATGTTGGCATGGCTCCATGTTAGCATGGCTCTACATTAGCATGGCTACATGTTAGCATGACTATATGTTGGCATGGCTCTACATTAGCATGGCTACATGTTGGTATGACTACATGTTGGCAATTCTCCGTGTTGGCATGGTTCTACATTAGCATGGCTACATGTTAGCATGGCTCCATGTTGGCATGGTTCTACATTAGCATGGCTACATGTTAGCATGATTCGATGTTGGCATGGTTCCATGTTAGCATGACTCAATATTGGCATGGTTCCATGTTGGCATGTGCAATAAGCAGTGGTCGAAGGCGAGGACACTGGCGGTCTGATCCTCGGCTACAGAAGCTGGCTCTAGGGACGTGGAATGTCACCTCACTGGTGGGGAAGGAGCCTGAGCTGGTGTGTGAGGTTGAGAGGTTCCGACTAGATAAAGTTGGACTCATCTCGACGCATCGCTCTGGCTCTGGAACCAGTCTCCTCAAGAGGGGTTGGACATTTTTTCACTCTGGATTTGCCCCTGCTGAGAGGCGCCGAGCTGGAGTGGGCATACTTATTGCCCCCCATCTCGGTGCCTCTACGTTGGGGTTCACCCAGGTGAACGAGAGGGTAGCCTCCCTCCGCCTAAGTGTGGGGGGACGGGTCCTGACTGTTGTTTGTGCCTATACGCCTAACAGCAGTTCAGATTACCCACCCTTTTTGGAGTC
>JARVJO010000431.1:2592005-2604725 GCA_031762555.1 Cynodonichthys magdalenae | reverse complement strand
CTCTCTGAGGAATGCTTCCAGCACCTTGTTGAATCCATGCCACGAAGAATTGAGGCAGTTCTGAAGGCAAAAGGGGGGTCCAACCCGTTACTAGCATGGTGTACCTAATAAAGTGGCCGGTGAGTGTATATATATATATACACATTTAGTGACCAACGCAGTCCAGAACAGAATGTATGTCAGTTTACTTGGCATCTAACAATACAGTTCCTCAAAAGTATTTTTAATCTGAAGAGGGCTGCAGTGAGAAGTAGTATTAGCAGACAGTTTTCACCAGGTGTTTACTAGTTGTTGCTGCTAAGAGTCTGAAAGAGTTGGGCCGGGGGGTGGGGAGGTGTGCTCTGTGATGAGGAAGCTCGGTTCAGCGACCCAGCCCAGAGGAGGAGATATTACCAAAAGGCGGTTCTTTAGTTTTTTGCACTCCTGTCTGGCTGCCTCAGGACAACACAGGATTTCTCAAACATGCATGAATGAGTCAAAGCAAGAGTCTGGATATGTTTTTAATGAGAGGAGAACATTAGAACATGATATAAAACTCAAAAATGTTGATTTTTCATGAAATTGCCCATTTAAAGATTTCATTGTTCCAAATAATTCCTGACAAAGAATGCTTTTAATTTTAGATAAAGGAGAATTAATCCTTGAATGATTAACTATGGCTTTATCTCAGATTAATAAATCAAATTCCTAGGAATTATTTAATTATTCTCTATATTCTCTGTCTTTGTTATTTCTATTGTGTTGATTTTAATTATGGTTGATGATTCTGATTATTTTTGTAATAAAATTTTCACTATGATAAAAAATGAATGATCTTTATCAGCGTAAATGACTTATTAAACAAATGAAACCTTTGTTGGTTAAATTATTCTCTGTGTGTAGAGCTCTTGCTTCTTTAAGAAAGGATCAGATTTTTTCCTTCCCTCAGCTGAAACCACTCGACCCGGACTCTGATGGATCCGCAGCTCCTCGTCCTCCCAGCACATCCAGACCTTCCACATCTGGAAGCAGCTGCAACAAGCCAACGCTCTAATCTGCTCGCTCTCTGCAGGATTTATAATAATTTGGCAAGGTCTGCGTCAAATTTCTGTCAGGTTTTTAAAGAAATGTAAATCCATGACAGTGCTTTATTAAATGTTATCAAAATGTTTGCCACTATTGAAATACTAAAAAAAGTTGTGCCAAATGAACTCTGAGAACTCCCTCTTTTCATGTAACTATAAGTAATAAAGAGGTTTTGCCACAAGGAGGGGCTCACAGTAAACGATTTGTTCCTCTTTCACTTCAACGGCTGAGTTTTAATATTCTGGAAAACAACTTTTCTGTTGGTGAACAAATAAAAATAAGGAAATTGAAAAGATGAAGCAAACTGAAGCTACTTTTGTTCATATTACAGAACAGAAACTCCTCTGACCTTCTACTGAACAGGGCAAAATTAAAGAAACAACATAAACAGCAGTACAGCTGAAAGCAAATGAGCTCATTTCTTCTTCCACTCAAGCTTTTTTAAAATTTGACAGCCCGTTCTTTAAATAAAACTGTCCACCACTGAGACAAACCGCCTCAGTCCCACATGTACAAACACGTCCCCACAGATGTGCGTCACCAGGATTCTCACAGCCGAACAGATGAGCTCACTCGTTTTTACGTTATCCATGTCCCGCCGTGATGCTCAGAAGAAAATCCGTCTTCCCACACACTGAGGAAGAATGTCTCCTCCTCAGCTTCAAAGTCCGTGCTTCCTCCTTGTTTCAGAACATTTAGCCGAGGGCTCTTCTTCAGTCAACAAAGCTCTGTGAGGATTGTCCTCGTAACCAAATAAACACAGCTGCCAACAGCTGTGGGAGAAACATGAGAGGAGCTCTGTCATCAGAAACAGTCCTAATAATGTTCTAAAGCTACTGGATCACCAGAACAAGTCAGGGATCAGATCACAGCTGATAGGAAACAGATTTGTTAGGAGGAGAAACAGTGTGTTTGTGTGTGTTCCTCAGTTTTATTACTCTTTTAAAACCTTTTCTGGTTAACTCACCCAACTTGTTAGGACCGGTGGTTCTGGGGTCCAAAGCCGGGTCCTAATAGGATGGAACAACAGTTTTAGGTCCAAGCTTAGGTTTAGTTATGAACTCTGAACAAATAGTTTTGAAGAAATAACATCTTACCTCTTAGATAGCTCTTTGATCGGCCCAGGTTTGAGAAAGTTCTGATTCCATTTTGATTGATGAGCTCATGGCTAGTCTGACACAGCAAATATTGGATCATTTCTGCAAGAATGACCCAAAAATACAAAATAAAATGGTGTTAAAAGGAATGAAGTAGTGTTGGCTTGAAAATATATGAAATTTTGAAGGTTGAAATTGTTTTACTTCTATTTTGAAAGTTGGTCCACTCAGACTGTATTGATGAGATAATGTCTGGTAGTCGAACTGAGCTGAGTAGATTTTATAGTTTAAAACCAACCATGTCGAACAGTTTTTATGATTTTTTTTCATAAACCATCACACAAACATCAGTGTCACATTAGAAAATGGTCTGATTGACAGTTAAAAATGAGCTTGTGGCCTTTTAGGGTTTTCTATACATTTGCTTTACTTTAAAAAGCACGTAAAAAAGCATAAATAGTCTTCACTTTATAAAGGTTCACAAAAAAATAACTAACTGCCTTAATTATTGACACACTGCAGGATTAGTAGTCAATTCAAACCTTTTCTAATCATTAATCCAGGACAACACATGGTGTGAAAGTACATTTATATGAGTATTTACGGTACATATACACACAGTATATAGAATAGTTAATTCATGTGTTATTAAGCATGAATAAAGAATAAGCATGTTGGTTTTGGAAGTAATTAGTCTTTATGGGTAAAGCATGTGTTCATTTATAGCTTATTAAATCTGAATCATCCTTAATAAATTAAGTTTAGGTTATCTAATTTCCCTCTAGGATCAATAAAGTATTTTTTTAAAACTGAATTGAAGTCAGTTCAAAGTTAACTAACTATTTATTAATGATTAGGTAAGGTAGAATAAGGTGTGGTTATTATAAAGTGTTGCCAAATAGTTTAGTCATTTTTGAATTTTAAAACTTAAATAGTTATGGACAGTACCAACACCAGTCAGAGCTCGAAGGACAGAGAATAATGTCTCCATCCAGGCTAGGCTAATGGCCAGAGCCAAACACAGTTTCTTTATCATTTATTAGGCAAATGTTTTCGAAAAATGTCATAATAGTGTGAAAATGTGCCAAACCAAAGGTTTATTCAGCTCCAGGTGGACTGATACATTCAGCAGCCTCAGCGTTGGTCACTGTTTACTATTTTACATGTCTATCTGCAGCAGCTGAGATGTTATATAATTGTTGGTAACTTTTCCACAGAACACTTCAAAGAGGCTGAACTATCGGAGGGATCTGACTGATCCATCCTCTCCTCAAACTTTAGATGACATCAGAGCAGGAAGGCAGGGTCGAGCCTTGACTCTGCTCAGGCTGCTCCATCAGCCTCCCTCTTTCTGAACATGGACCACCCTCCTCTGCTCCCCACCGTTACTCTGCCTTCACTCTTCACTGGGAGAGAGGAAACTCAGCATGGAGGGCATGAACCTGCAGGAACCACACAACTGAGGCGCCTTTTGGACCACAGATTGAACTCACTGACACCGGTAAGCCTTTTGCTTATAGTTGCTTGTTTTTCATAAAAAATCATTTGATTTTATTTTAGCTTGCAACATTTCATATAAGCCACATGTTACTAAGTAATAAAATAGAAAAAAGTGTGAAAGATGAATTAGAAATGTTAACAGACAGCCAAAGTTTTGGAAAACATTTTAATGTTTAGAGCAACTGACATGTTTTGTGTCTGAGAATTTATCTCAATAAAAAATCAGATTAATTCCACCAAATAATATTTATAGTTCAAAGTTACATTAGTGAACTCCACATTGGCTTTAAAATAGTTTTAGCAGCTTCCACTGAAAGTGCTAATTATAATGCTCCTGTCTGTTAGAAAAACATCTGATGAATCACTGGACAAATGTTAATAAAACTTGCAGAAACTAATAGTTTGAACCACATTTTACTCAATGTTTAAGAAAGCTAATCAGATAACTGCTGATTTTACAGATCGAATTTTTACTTAAATGTTTGCTGTGGCAGCAGCTGAGATTTATCAACATGTTTTCTGAGAAATCTTAGTTTTTCAAATTTACTTTGTCTGTCTGTTAGCGAAATATCTCCTGAAAGACTGGACTGAAATCAGCTTGACGTGTTAACAGCTGAGATCCTTTCACATCACAAGCTTCAAATGTTACTCATTGTGCACTTTGCGATTAATTATGTTAGCAAAATATCTCACAAAACACAGGACTGATCGTAATGAAACTTTCAGTAAGTTATCACTGGGTTTACAACTCCAGCTGTTTCTTTTGTTTAAATCAAATAAGTTTGAGGTGACAACATTAACCAACAGATAAACTCTGTCAGTTTTACAGACTGATTTAAAATGTGATGATAGTATCTTAGAGTCATCTCCACAACAGTTACTAATGTGTGAATGAATATATCTAGTCCACAAAGCATCAAAAAAACACTGACTTTGCATATTAATAACTGTAAAAAGTTCATATATTCCATTGTTTCTTAACTTAAGATGATCTTAGTGTAAAACTCTGGCATGAAGAGTGTTGGGCATCACTTTAAAAAGTTCTACAAGTTTAAGTTTTAGTTTCCACCTTGTGTTAAGTCATTAACTGAAATAGGGCAGTTTCTATCTGCAGGAGGAACCATGGATCTAGTTTTTTTCTGTAAAGCTGTTCCGTTTCCTCGTGTATCACATTGCCTCCTCAGCAGACGGGCCTAATCACTGGCACCGATGCTTGTGGTCTTCTTGGCAAAGGGTGCTAAAAGTCTACAGGCCTGGAGGAAAAGCCACAACGTTGTTAGACAGGAAACGGGGGAAGATTTCAGATTAACTATGCATGTGTTCTGTGTTTTAGAACAGAAAGAAGAATGGAGGAACTTGAATACAGTGTTCTTAGTGACTCACGTTTTGAGGTTTTCAACGTTAAATGAAACTTCTGCCAGTTCACAGAACAGAGCTCAGAGGGCTGATGGTTTGTCTGAAGGTTTTATTAGATATTTTACAATTTGGTTTTAGTATGACTCACAGCACAGACATAAACCTGATCTTATCATAGACAACATGTATCCTCAGATAATTCTGGTCCTCGGTGCAGCTTCTGATGAATTCATCTTCAACACAGTTTAGAAGGTATTGTTCTCAGCTGGATACTTTTTTTTTTTATGAGTAGAAAGTTTTTTGTTTAATTTTGTAACTAAAAATGAAGACAGCGTTTTTCATGGAGTTCAACAAGATTCAAGTCTTGGTCCTCTTCTCTTTAGTTTTTACATGCTGCAATAAAAGACAGGTAACCATGTAATTACCTATGTCTGCGTGGGTGTGTGTACTTGTTTTTGTTACCTACTTAGGACTGTTTCCAGTATACACACCTACCTTGTCAGGACCAGTAGTCCTAATAGGGACCAAAGACCAGTCCTAATATGGTGGAACTTCATTTTTGGGTTGGGGGAATGGAGTTTAGGTTAGTTTTAGTGTCAGGTAGGTACCTGTGAGGTTAGCCTTAGTGTTGGTGGTCAGGGTTAGGCTGTAGAAATTACTGAAAATGAATGGAAGTCAATGAATGGTCCTAATAAGGATAGAAATGCAAACCTGTGTGTGTGTGTTTGTTTGTTTGTTAGCAAAATATTTCATGAACAACTGAACTAATTTTAATAAAACTCAGAAAATAAACACTACATGTTAAAGTAAACCTAGTTTGTTCCCATCACTAAAAAGAAATGTATGATTTGTAGTTTTTTAGTATTGCTAGCTGTATTTATTTATTTTAATGCAGTTAAGAACACTCATTCAAGAAAAAACACTTGACAAAACAGGTCATGCAGCAACAGGGTCGCGCTACCTTTTAAACAGCTGGAAATACACAATAGGAAAGTTGAGTTAAAAAAATTGTATTTTAAATGTAGTTTTACATTAAAACAAGTCAGCAAAGTGCAACCGGCATTTTTTCATTTAAAGATGTGGCTGTTGGTCATGTCAGGATTCACACAGAGATGAAACAGAAAAATATTTTTCTTTTGTACAATAAATCATCCAAATAAATTGCTGCTGTGTGGCAAGCTGAATGAATGCCAGCGTGGTTTAAAGGAGAGAGAAAGCTGGTGGGAAAAAGTGCAGATGAGATTTGCAGCCGTGGCTGAGGAGCCTCTATGTAAACACTGTCACTCCTGTCAGAGCGAGGCCTGGGAGATTCAGATTGTGTGCTGGTTGGAGACGTGTAGGCGTGCCAATTGCTTTAAGTTTGCTTAAACCTTTGAAGCAAGATGACCCTCGGATTATAGAAATAAAAAATGGCACCATGTCTAATAATAACTTTCTGACAGAGACTCATTTTCTGTAGTTTGACCTCAAATTTCATGATTGATGATCACATCGAACTATAGCTTGGTCCATATGGTGAGACTAAAACACAGACTTTAAGACAGAATTGTGTTTTTGAAACACTCATCTAAAAACTTCTGTTGGATCAGAGACTGGTTTTCTTAAAAACATAAATAATTATAAACTCTCTTTGAGTCAAGCGTGCTATTTTTTCCTTCTTTTTTTTTGACAAATGATCCAAGTGTGTTTCTGCAAGAGCAGCAGTTTGAGCTAAGCCTTTGGGAAGTGTTCTTTTAACTCTGGACTGAGCTCTAAATGTCAGAATAAGACCGTAGAAAAGATTAAAAGCCCCCATCATTTATGCTTTGAATTCATCTGATTCTGTTTTTTAACATTCTGATGAAACTCTGAGGATTTCTTTCATGGAGCATCAGTGTCAGTCGCTCTCTGTCAGACATGTTTGGTCACATCCACCACGCTGCCCTTTGGTTGGGTTCAGCTTATCTGCCAAAGTCAGCCTGGGGTTGGCCCCCCATCACAGATCTATGTTCAGGGCCAAGCCTGAGCATGAGAGGGTGGATCTTTTATTTAGCATTTTCTCCTCCTCTGCTTCATTTTTTGTGCTGTCAGAGCCAATCAGATCATGAGACTGTCTTTCTTTTACAACAACAGAGCCTCTCAGACATCAGGAATCTCTGTTTCCTTGCATTTGTACCAAATTGCAAACATTAAAATGATCCAGCAAAGCCAAATTACAGCTGCTTGTCGACCTTTACCAAGTTTGCTTACTGAAAGTCAAATTCTTTACCTCATAAATCTTTCCAAGATTAGTAGATTTTTGTTGTACTGGCTGCACATTAAGCTGTAGTTTTAGTCATTAACCCAGTTTTCTGTGGAATAAGCTTATTTTGAAAATAATATTCATAATATCTTCCTTACAGTCAGATGATTACTTTCTAATGTTCCACATGAGCCGGTGCAGGTATACGCTGAAAGGTTGTGATGGAATTCCACGATAGGTTTAAGCCATAAGATCTTCAGAAATATTAAAAGCAGACTTCAGCACTTGCACACTCTGGGACATATGATATAGACGTGGTAAGAACCATAATGAAAGAAGATCCATTAGGGAACGTATTGAAAATATGAAGTCAGGATAAGACATTTGTGGCTGTTGGGTGGAACAACTGGTCTGCAGAAAGCAGCTCCTGCCAAGAACAGGGCTGTCTGCAGGATGTAACATATGAAACTAACTCGATGCCTGTGACTTTTCACAATATATTTTATAAGAAAGGCAGGACTCTTGTGTTTGTCTTATAGCAGCTAAGACTGTGACTCTCTGATGGAGTTTGCAGGCTGGATTAAATTAAACACATCTGCAGTAGTGTGTTTATTTAGGAATGCTTTGGATGGAAATTCAACAAAACTTACAAAAAGATGTGACAATTTATATAAAAGTAATAACGAATCTTTTTTTAGCTCACTTTCATATGGATGATGACCCCGTTACGTTCTCAACCATTCACAGGAGCATCAATGTCAGCAGCATGAATTGATGCTCTTGTACAGCTGTCCAGCATTTTAAGGGTCTTACCACATTTTAAATCCAAACTCAAAACTCATCTGTTTAAAGTAGCTTAAGCACTGTGATTGCAGCTATAAAGCTTTTAACTTTTGTACTTAATTTTACTATGTATTTTAAGTTTGTGTTTATCTTTTTATGTTTAACAATGTAAGATGACCCTGAGTGTGAAGAAAGGCCCCCCACAAAATATATTATTATTATTATTATTATTATTATTATTATTATTATTATTATTATTATTATTATTATTATTATATGGCTAAGTGTGACCTAATGTTATTTAGCTAAGTGTGACCACTACTTATATAGATAAGTGTAACCTCCTGTTATATATATATATATTTTTTTTTTTTCTTAAAAAGTCACTTTAGTAGAAAAATGAATGAATTTTCTCATCATTAGTGACTTTTTTTTTTTTTTTCCGTCCCTCCTTTGGACCCCATCCCCAAATGGCAAACGGGGAGCGGGGAGTGAACAAACAAACAAACAAAAAAAAAAAAGGAAAGACTCATGCCCACACACCTCCACCCACAGATATGCTGTTGGTGCATGTTGTTCTCTACTGCAATTAAAATGAAGAAGAAGAAGGGGCAGGGGCCAGCATGTTGCCAGTTCTCCCCCCACCCCGACTACATCCCAAACCCTAAATGTCTACAAGCAACTCTTGGGAGTGGACACAGGCATCAGTGGCGAGATTGATTTGACCTCGCCTCCTGAGTGCCATGTGAATACCCACTCCCAAGTCCCTATATGTTAAAGTCATGAGGATGTTATAGGTGAATGTCTAGGATGCCAATAAAATTTGGGGTACAGGTGGTAAATTACGGAGATGTAAACTATTGGACCTGTAAGGCACCTGCACCCCAAAAGCCCTACATGAGTGAAGTTAGAATGAAGAGGGTAGAGGTGTGTGGCAAGGCATGGGGAGAAAAAAAACCACTGGAGGAGCAAAATACTCCCCCAGGGAGTCAGCTCCCCCGCTGACCCCAGTAGGCACCCCCACCCCCCGAGAGCCACCCAGGGAGTAGGGCCCAATTCCGCTACCTACAGACCGCAATGCCCAGGAAGCACTAGACCGCGGACGGACAGAACCAAGGGGGCCGCCAGTAACCGGGACCAACAACCCGCCCATGCCATAGAGAGCTTTTAATTTCCACTACTAATCTAAAAGGCATATTTGGGTCAGAGAGTATAGAAATTTTGCCAAAGAATGCTTCATCACACTGCAGGAGCGAAAATCAAATCCCTAATCATCTGATTGGAAGCGGACCACCATTTGTAGGAAAAAGGATACCATTCAGGCCATGGCTGAAAAGAACTACAAATAATCTATAATAAGTTTATGTTGCAGTAAAACAAAATATGTCCAAACTTCTCCTTATCTGCTCTTCTCTCTTACAGAGCTCTACCTTGATTGACTGGAAGGAGAACAATCATGAGACCGGACATGTGGAGCCTTTTTATTTTGTTTTCTTTGTCTCTCTGGAGCAACAGCCAAGCTTTGACAAAGAACCCCATTCTATCTCGGATACGAAGAGCTCCAGAGGCCAAAGAAGAAAGCAAGAAATGCTCCTATACCTTTCTTGTTCCTGAGCAAAAGATCACAGGTCCAATCTGTGCTGCCCGGGGCTATTCCACTGACAAGGACCGGGTGACACGCCTGGACGTGGCTTCGGTCCGGGATCTTCTGTCAAAGCAGCATCGGGAGATGGAAACTTTGAAGCTGGTGGTGGATGTGGACGGTAACTTGGTGAACGAGATGAAGTTGCTGAGGAAAGAGAGCAGAAACATGAACTCCAGAGTGACCCAGCTCTACATGCAACTGCTGCATGAGATCATAAGGAAGAGGGATAACTCTCTGGAGCTGGCTCAGCTTGAGACGCGCATCCTGAACGCCACCACTGAATCTCTGCGCTTGGCCTCCCGCTACAGGGAACTGGAGGCCAAATATGCAGCCCTGTCTGCAGTCGTGAACAATCAGTCAGTGCTGATCGGAGCACTGGAGGAGCGTTGTATGCAGGTATACAGCCGGAGGCATGAGCAGCCACCCCTGGGACCTCCACTAGTGCAGGTGGTACCTGAGAACATTCCAGTCAGTGTGCCACGTTTCACCAACGAGATCCAGACTCGCAACACGCGGGGCTTTGCCTCAGATAGGGGCTCGCGCTCTGGGCCGTCATCAACAAGCAGTACTCTTGAGGTGCAAAAATCTCCTGAAAGAAACTTTAGTACAGAAGGTGAGTAGGAAGAAAATCTCAGAAGAAATTTAGAAATGTGCCAGTACAGCTGTCCAAACCTCCAACAGAACTTTGTGATGATCTGACCTATGAAAGCAATGGCTGCAGTTTGATGTAGTAAAAATGAACTGTAAAGAGAACCCAGATGAAAACAAATGTTGAAGCTGCTCATGATCACAATCATGGCTGAAGTCAGAAGGGTGGCCACCCCTGGCACCTAATTAGCCTCTTCAGGTGCCACCCCCAGATATTTGACAAGTGGATGGGCACATTGGATTTTGTGTTTGTATTTAGATTATGTTAAAAGTTGTTCTATGATACTGCTGTACTAATTAAAGTTTCAGCTGTGTACGTTGGAAAATGGTGGAGTTATAGCCCTTTGTAAAATTATCATTAGTAGTTAGCTTCATTTGGGATTAGCATTGGCAATTGGCTTGTGTTTATTCTCAGAAACTCCACAACAAATTTAATGTCTAAGTTTTAAAATTTGTTGAATTATAGCATTGTAAAGTTAACTGTGGTGGCCACTTTTAATTTTTGATTAGCATTTAGAAGTTTGGAAAAATTGTTTTCGGCTACTTCTAAACTAATCTTTAGTTTTGTATGCCTGAATGACTGTTGTGACTAGCAATATTAGCATGTTTTATGATCATTCTTAGCTATGATCACAAAAAACTTCAGCTCAGTGTTTCTTAAAACAGCTGAATTAATGCCATTTGGAATAAGCTGTGGAAACCATCTTGAATTTTCAAATCCAGAGGGTTGTTTTGTATGTGCCCCCTAAACAACACCTTGGCCACCCCTGTGCCACCCCTTGCAAGAAAGCCTAAAGCCCCCCCACATACTCTGACATACTGTGTAGAGTCTGCTCATAGACATTTGAGACTTCATACTCGAGTGTACTGATCGCCTGACAAATTCCTTAATTTTTCAAAATTCCAGTCATGAAGGACAAGGAGGAAGAGGTAACTTGCATTTTGCTTTAAAACAACAAAAGAAAAGAACTTACCTTACCCAGGGTCTGAGCTATTTCCTATTCTATTTCTGAGCTATCCGCCTGTTGATCTTCCGCTACATTTTTCCCCTCATTCGTGAACAAGACCCCGAGATACTTAAGCTCCTCCACTTGGAGCAGGATCTCCTCCTGATATCCTCCTTCAAATTTATGAGAAACACACTGGGTGAAGATAGACCAAAATACCTACCTAAAAATCATAAAACTCAAACTGTGATTGTGTTGTTGGCTGCTCCCGTCTCAGGAGTTGCCACAGTGAGTTAACTGTTATTTTACACCTTCCTGAAACTTGAACCTGCAGCTTCAGGGTTGTAAAGTCCAACTTTCTGTGACCAGTTTAAACTTTGGTAATGTTTTTGCTGTGAAACTTGAACTAAGTTTCTTTTGTATTCTGCCAAAACCCCATTAATCTCCATTATTTTTCATACCTTTTTTTTGCAAATTTTGTTTACATTTTGTGACAAACCGCTACATAAAGTCATAAACTATTCAATTTAGGTGAATAATTGTTTTATTTCAAAGCTTTGCAACAAGATACAAAACAAAAAGAGTGCTTTATTTCTCATGCATTGGCACCCTTGATCAGTTACTTAATGGTCTAATAACCTCTCTGAGAATCTATATTTCTTCATTCAGTGAAACAGTCAAAACCACAAAACCCACAATAGTCATAGTAAAGTGTAAAGCAGTCCTAATTCTGCAAACCAGCCGTAACAACACAACACTCCTCGATTTTTAGTACAGCTACAGAAGTTCCAGCAGCCTCCTTTTAAAGGTTAAAGATTTGTTAGATCAGCAACTCGGCTCCACATTCAACAGAAAGAACACAAACCAGGATGGAAATTCAAATGTTATATTTCCATGATGCCTGAAATGAAGCAGGGAACTTGGATGAAAGCAGAGTAACCCCTGACCAGCTGGATTTTGCCCATCAACAGAATTTCCTGACAAACGTAGGCTGGCCTGCCCAAGAAAAATAAAGTGTGAAAGATTTCAGGACGGCAAAGTAGGGAAATGATCCTTTGCAAGACTGTTCCATTGCGTGAGCTGTTGACAAAGTCCAAACTGCTTTAGCAGACGTCTTCAAATCAAGTAAAAATATTGTTTATCATTTAAAAAATGCATACTTCTTTAAATTATTCATATTCAGGGGCTACAGTAGCTCGGTGGTCACTTCCACTACCATTTAATCCTGAGGATGCAGGTTTGAGTCCTGGTTTGATCAGGAAAGACATAACCCCGGTAACCCCCCCTTAGGGGAGGTGTTACCCACCCCTAAGGGGAGTGACGCAACAGGATGTTGCATCAGGAAGTCAGGACACATGGGCTGTGTCTCAATTCAGGGGCAGGGTCCTCATGAGCACATAGCCCAGCTGGGCCGGGTGGGCCACGTCCTCGCTGGGCCGGGTAGGCTGCTCAAATCTG
>JARVJO010000431.1:2564629-2576559 GCA_031762555.1 Cynodonichthys magdalenae | reverse complement strand
TTATTTTTTAAAGATTGTTACTTTTTAAAGAAAAGTTACCAGTTTAGACCTTTTCCAAATAAAAGTTTGCAACTATTCACTTCATTATTTTATCACATTGATGAAGACAAAAATCTGAAGGAGTCTTTGGGTGAGAAGAGTAGTAGGGTGGGGGCTCCGATCGACTAGGAAATAAGAAGGGGTGGGCTTTCAGGAAAATAGGTTGGGAACCACTGCTCTAGAGTCATATACTTTTGAACACTTTTAGTTTAAATGATGGCTAATAACAGCACTGGTAACTGTTACATGTGTTGTAGCTTGTGTGCAAGATTTATAATGAATAATTAGATTCAACGGTCAGTTGAGAACTTTTTAAAGAGAGAAGAAAAATGCTACATTGTGGTAATGTCTGTTTCTTAGTACTACCTGTGTTTTTTCCTCTGTCCTCTAGAGGGCGCTGGACCACTACAGTGGCAAGGAAGCTGTGCCTCGAAGCCTGGCAAACCAAAAGGGAAAAAGAAATGTTCCTCTAGACAAAAATTTGATGTAGGTTTCATATTTGTCTCTTATAAAGCTGTATTTTTCTCCAGTGTAGTAAACATTTTTATATCAGCCATTTATCTACATGGTTGTGTATTTTTAACAGTGATGGCATCTAATGAATTATGTGCTGAGCAGTTGACTCAGTTTCACTTTGTGTCTTAAGCATCGCTTCCAGCCTCAGAACCCTCTCAGTGCTGCGCAGTCGTTCAGCCCCCGAGAGGTGGCGGGTGAGGAAGAGGAGCTGCGCCTCAGTGCCCACACCCTGCTGCTGCCAACGCAGGGCCAACTAGAAGCCCGCATGATGGTCACTGCCTTTGAGCTGGGTCTGGATAACGTCACAGAAGATGCTGTCAGCTCCATGAGCTATGCTGTGGAGGTCTGTGTTTTCATTTGTCATTATTCATGATATAAATCATTACTTTGTCAGTCTAATAATATTTTGTTTATCTGCTCCTGAAACAAACTTTTTGTCTCAAAATTTTAACTGACGATATTCCACCAGCTCCATATCTGCTGATGGTTATGGGTTTTGTTGTAAACAGGACAATAATGCTTAGAGCCTTAAGATTCCTACAATGTGAAAAATATTTATTAGACTTTATAGATGTATATTTCAAATAAAATATTTCCCAAAAAAATTATGAAATTAAAAATAGGAGCTAAGATGTATCACTACCTGGTGGTGGTGATCAGATGGCAGGGAAGACGCCAAACAAATCCGAAAGACTCAAATATGTGATGGTTTGCTGGGAACACCTGGTGGAAGAACCCTTAAGAAGGATCTTCAACTCCCACCTACAACAAAGCTTCAGTCTCATCCCAGCTGAGGTTAAGGACATTGAGTAAGCCATGTTCTGTGCCTCCAATGTTGAGGTGGCTGCCCTGAGCTGTGGTCACATGGTTGTTTCTGTTTTTCATGTCAGCCATCCTCTGACCTGATGGTGAACACCCTGAGTGAGGGGTATCCATTACTGACTCTTCTTTCAGCTTGTTCTTCAAGCTGAATGAGTCATATCAGGTCTTGTTGGCTGATGGGACTCCAAAGGCAGTTAAGGGATCTTTCCTGCCCACAGCAATCAGTGGCTGTTGCTGAGGCAAAGGCTCAGATGTGAAAAGAGTATAGTGAGGTCTTGGATGGAGACTCTGAATCAGTTCCAAGTAGATTTTTGGAAACCATCTGCTGAAAGAAGCACTTTACCAAAACTGTGTACAGTACAGGTGAGGTGCTGTAAACCTCAACCATTAATGTTGTCAAGAGGTGAAAATAATACTTCGAGGACCTTCTCAATCCCACCAGCATGTCTTCCATGGAGAAAGCTGTGGGACTTTTGAGGTTGGTCCATTTGTAACTGGGGATGAGTTCACCGAGGAAGTTAAAAAGCTCAATGGCAGCACTGCCATGGGGGTTGAGTTCCACCCTGAGTTCCTCAGGCTCTAGATGTTGCTAGACTGTCTTGGATTACTCACCTTTGCAACATCGCCGTGCCACTGGATTGGCAGACTGGGGTGGTAGTTCACCTCTTCAAAAAGGGTGACCAGAAGGTGTGTTTACATTACAGGGGAATCAAACTCCTTAGCCTCCCAGATATGGTCTTTTCAGGGTTACTGGGACACATCAGATTCTGTCAGACACTGGACCATCTATTTACCATAGAGAGTCTTTGAGGGGACATTTGAGTTTGTCCAACCAGTCTACATGTGTTTTGTTGACTTGATGAAGGTATTTGACTGTGTTACTCAGGGCAACCTGTGTGGGGGTGTTCTGTAAGTATGATTTTAGGGATCCTTTGCTACGGGCCATTCAGTCCTTATACAAAAAGTCCAGGAGTCTGGTTCTCATACAAACTCTTCAAGGTAAGAGTCAGACTCCGCTAAAGCTGCCTGTTGTCTCTGATTCTACAGGGTGGGCCATTTATATGGATACACCTAAATAAAACAGGAATGGTTGGTGACATTAACTTCCTGTCTGTGGCACATTAGTATTTGGGAGGGGGAAACTTTTAAGATGGGTGGTGACCTTGGCAGCCATTTTGAAGTCAGCCATTTTGGATCCAACTTTGTTTTTTTCAATGGGAGGAGGGTCATGTGACACATCAAACTTATTGGGAATTTCACAAGAAAAGCAATGGTATGCTTGGTTTTATCATAACTATTCTTTCCTGAGTTATATACAAGTTTCTGATCCCTTATAAAATGTGTTCAAAGTGCTGCCCATTGGGTTGGATTGTCAATTCAAACCCTCTTCTCCCACTCTTCACACACTGATAGCAACACCGCAGAAGAAATGCTAGCACAGGCTTCCAGTATCCATTGTTTCAGATGCTGCACATCTCATATCTTTACAGCATAGACAATTGCCTTCAGATGACCCCAAAGATAGAAGTATAGGGAGTCAGATCTAGGGATGGGTACCAAATTTGATACTTTTATAAGTATCGACCGAATTCTGTCGGTACCACAGAGTACCTATTCACGTAAAATCAAAAGGTACCATGTTTTGTTACCTAAACGCATCATTGTGACAGTATGGCGTAAGAGTGGGGGATTTTCCATGCTTGCCCTGAACGCAGCATCGCGCAAGAGCGTAATGACATCAGCAGCCGCTTCAGTAAACAGTTCAGTCTGAACGTAGCTTGAAAGCGAGGCTCGTCAGCTCGCAGCTCCTGGAGTGAAACTCAACCAAACAGACCGCCTCAGAATTATCTGGTGAATTAAATATCTGGTTAGCACATGTTCGCTTGCTCTCAGTAAATAAAGCAAAGCCACTTTCTTTATTTCATCCGCCATTAGACAGAGACCGGCAGAGGAAAACAATAGAGGCTTTTCCCGACGCGTGACGCATATCTACGTTCACACCGAACACGTCTGACCTGAAAGAGCACAAGCAGCCAACTTGAAGCGTTGGGCATGTTTTTGGATGCTCAAAACGCATTCGGTCTGAACGTAGCTTGAATACCTTTTTATTTATTTTAACTCCATCCTCCTTATCTCTCTTGCTCTGCCTCTGTGTGTCTTCTGAACGAAGCGAGGTGGCCAGGTTTATACAGGTATGAGTTGTCACCTAAAAATAGTCCGATGCAAACGCCATCATAATTACACATCTCTGGAATTTATTGTATGTATTATAAAAACTATATTTGCGGAATCGACCTTAATGTGCGCAATACCCACAATCCCGCAGCGAATTTCCATCCCTGAACTGGCCCACGACAACCAATCCACTTTCCAGGAAACTGTTCATAGGAATGCTCGGACCTCACACCCATAATGTGGTGATGCTCGATCTTGTTGGAAAAACTCAGGGAACGTACCATCTTCAGTGCGAGTAAAGAGGGAAACACATCATCATGTAGCAATTTCACATATCCAGTGGCCATGAGGTTTCCATGGATGAAGAATGGCCCCACTATCTTGTACCCCATATACCACACCATATCATCAATTTTTATGTTCCAACAGTCTTGGAGGGATCTATCCAATGTGGGTAAGTGTCAATAGTGGTGGTTTTGTTTGTTAATTTCACCATTCACATTAAAGGTTTGTCATTACTGAACAAAATGTTCTGTGTAAACTGAGGGTCCTGTTCCAATATTTGGAACAGGACTGGAAGCCTGTGCTAGCATTTCTTCTGCAGTGTTGCTATCAGTGTGTGAAGAGTGGGAGAAGAGAGTTGCATTGACAATCCAACACAAAAGAAGTTGGATCCAAAATGGCCGACCTCGAAATGGTCATCATGGTCACCACCCATCTTGAAAAGTTTCCCCCCTCTCAAATACTAATGTGCCACAAACAGGAAGTTTATATGACCAACCATTCCCATGTTATTTAGGTATATTTGTTTAAATGGCCCACCCTGTATTCATAACTTTAAGACAAAATTTCTACAGAATTTCTCAGTGCAGCCACGGGCCAATAGGGATACAGTTTGGTGGCCTCTGGATTCCGTGTCTGCCAATGATGCGGTCCAGTTTATGTCATTGTGCCATGATCTTCGGCTCTCAGAGTGGTTTGCAGTAGAGTGTGACGCAGCTGGAATGAGAATCAGTACCTCCAAATTTGAGTCCATTGTCCTCAGTCAGGAAAAGGTAGATTGCTTTCTCCAGGTTGGAAATGACATGGTGGCTCATTCCGTGGAGTTCAAGTATCTCAGGGTTTTTTTCATGAGAGAATGGAGCATGAGACTGACAGATGTATACAGTCCTGATCACAACTTTAAGACCAGTTGAAATATGGCAAGAATTTACATTTTGCACTGTTGGATCTTAAGAAGGTTCTAAGTAGAGCTTCGAAATGCAAAAAGAAGAAATGGGAGTGAGACAAAAAACATCTGATCCAGCATTTTATTGCAAACAACCATTAAGCTTAAACAGGCTGTTATTCAGCTGATCAAAATTTTAAACCACAGCATTTAAAAGCCCAAATCTTCACAAAAATGTGGATTCAATGTAATTTTCTGTCAGGTATCCACAGTGTCATGACCTCCTGATGGCAAAGACTAAAAAGGTTTCTCTCTTTGAATGTAGTCGGATTGTTGAGCTGCCTAAACAAGGCCTCTCACAGAGTTCCATTGCTGCTGAGATTGGATGCAGTAAAACAGTCATTTTAAACTTCTTCAAAGATCCTGAGGGTTATGGAAAAAAAGGTCAAGTGGTAGACCCAAAAAACTGTCACCAGCCCTGAGCCGGAGGATCCAATTGGCTGTCTGTCAAGACACGGGATGATCCTCTGCCTAAATTAAGCTTGTCACTGGTGCCAACTGTAGTCCCATAACCATCAGACGGCATCTGTGAGAGAAGGGTTTTAAGAAAAGAAAACATCTTCAAAGAACCCGTCTCCTTCAAAGACTTCATTGTCTTCAACGTTTGGAGTTTGACCGAGAGCACCAAACATGGGACATTTAAGGTAGAAGAAAGCTTTAATCTCTGGTTAGAAGAAATTTAACCTTGATGGTCCTGTTGGCTTCCAACATTACTGGTATGACGAGGAGAACCCACCTGAGATGTTTTCTACACGGCACAGTGGAGGGGGCACCATCATGATCTGAGGGTCTTTTTCCTTCAGTGGAACAATGGAGCTTCAGGTTGTGCAGAGGCGTCAAATGGCAGTTGGCTATGTGGAAATGTTGCAGGGGGTCTCCCTCATGACTGAAGACCATCATCTGTGTGGTAATGATTGGGTTTTTCAACAGGACAACACTGCAGTTCACAATGTCCACCTGACAAAGGACTTCTTCCAGAGAATAACATCACTCTTTTGGACCATCCTGCGTGTTCCACAGATCTAAATCAATGTTTGGGGTTGGATGGCAGGAGAAGTTTACAAAGTTCCACCAGTTCCAGACAGTGAATGTTCTCCATGAAGACATCTTCACCACTTGGAGCAACATTCCCTCTAGCCTCCTGGTAACGCCAGCATCAAACATGCTGAAACAAAGTTTTACAGTAGATTAACAAGTATGTCTCATTCTACTAATACTTATTACTGAGTCCTTTTTTTTGTCAAATTTGATTTTAGGGAGTTTTGAGGATTTTTTGAGCTATGGTCTTAAACCTTTGATCAGCTGATGAACTGCCTGTTTCAGTTTATTATTTGCAATAAAATGCTGACTCAGATGTTTGTTTGTTTTTTTACTCACTCCCGTTTCTTCTTTTTGCACATCGAAACTCTAATTAGAACCTTCTTACAATCTAACTGTGCAAAATGTAAATTCTTGCCAGTTTTTAACTGGTCTTATAATTTTGATCAGGAGTGTATGTGCAGCTTTTGCAGTATTTGAGATTGTGAGGATCTGTTGTGAAGAGGGAACTGTGCTTCAAGACAAAGCTCAGTTTACTGGTTTGTCTACATTCCTACCCTCACCTGTTATCACAAACTCTGGGTAGTGACTGGAAGAACAAGATTGTGGATTCAGGTAGTCAGAATTAGTTTTTACTGTAGGGTGGCTGAGCTCTCTCTCAGAGAGGCTGAGAAGTTCAGTTCTTCAGGAGAGCCTCAGAGTAGAGCTGCTGCTCCTCCACATCCAGAGGAGCAAACTGAGATGGTTCATCTGGTCAGGATTCCTCTATGTGGAAATTTCCCAGGCATGTTCAATTCAGAGAAGATCAGTTCATATTTAAAAAATGTTTTAATTGACCTTTAATGTTTTAGATAATTATTTAAATATTGGAGTATAAAATGAGCATGTAAATATATTTTCCTGAAAAATGAAACCAGTTTCCTCAAACTGTAGGTTTGTGTTATTTATGTCTGTTACCAGTGGAAGGTAATGTTTTTTTAACTCACTGTGGAGAGAATTTAGAGCAGTTCATTAGTGTCTGAACAGAGTTTTGACTTGTTTTAGCACCATTTGAAAGATGTGCTGACTGCTGTAATCACTCGGAGGAAGGCGTATCGATTACGTGACGACCATTTCCCTTACGCCTTCGGCAGTGATATTACGCCTCAGCCTTACCTCAAGAACAGTCTGGCAGCCTACCACGGCATCAGTGAATGGTAGGGAACAGTAATATAAATGTTTCTGTCACTTGTTGGTGTGGTTTACCCATACTGATTGACTTTTTGTTTTTATACCCTAGTCCCCCTCCAAGTGCTTCTCTCCCTGCCTGCCCACCACCACAGGTGCTGCCTGACGAGGCTGAGCAAAAAGCTGTTCATTTGTTGGCTTGTTCCTCTGACACTCTTCCTGCACCCCTTCCACCGATCAACATGTTTGACCTTCTGGAAGCATTAAAGGTAAAAAATGTGTCCATCTCTGGTCCCAATATATATATTTTTTCTCCATGTTATTAAAGGGGACATATCTGCAAAATCCACTTTTTTAGCCATTAAATACATTTTATTGTGGACTCTAGGAGGCAGAAATGTTGAATTTAGTGCTGCATAGATATCTTTATATTTTGTTTTTATATTTTTCAACCGGTTAAGTTTTCTACGATGTTTTCTGAACCATTACGTCACTATTTGTGACAGAACTCTAAATAAGGTCTGGACTTACCAACTACAATTTGGTGGTCATCATTCTCCTCATGTAAAGCTCAAAGGACAAGTCTTCCCTTGCTGACATCTTTTAATGCGGGGTGTGAAGCACCTGTGGATTTAAAGAGACAGCCTCAAAACGAGTTCATCAGAGACACACCACAGTAAAGGTGTGTCTCTGATCAAAGCATTGCAGTTTCACTTTATATAGACCCAAACTGAAGGATTTAAATGTGAAAGAAGAATGTAGAAGCAGGATATGTCCACTTTAAATGATTTTATTTTGATCAGCTGTTAACTGCTTCAAGAGCCCAAAATAAACTCCGAGTATATTGAGCCAACTAATTTAAATTCAGCTGAATAATTTTATTTGTTACAAAATATCCGCAAAAATTGAGAAATATTTTTTTAATAAAAATTGTTAAAACATGTTTTGCTACAACGATCAGGTTTGGTAGATGTGGACAATGTAAACAAAACACTGCTGACTCTGCAAAAAAACACGTCAGCTTGAGTCACATGACTGAGCTACTTTAGGCTGGCCATAATCTACAGAAATAGTGAAAATGGACAAGCTTCAGTGTTTGAGAGATCGTGGTTCTCGGGAACTTGAAGGAGTTCTTGGGGCAGCTGGCTCTGGTTTGGGGGAGCCGTGATGGGAGGGTGTCTCCTGAGGTTTACTGTTATCTCCATGGTTTGGAGCGTGCTCAGCTCCAGATTTGTTGTGTCTGCATCAAAGCATGTGCTACTCACCCTCCCTCTGGTATGCAGACTCTTCATTATCCCTAATGAGTTTAATAACTGCAGTGTCATCTGTATATGTAGATACTGACATAGCTATTTCTCAGCTTTGTTTTCAAAACTGTCTGCATGCTCAACAAATCTGCGTGTATGTACGCACCAACACATCAAAACTGTTGAAGCTCCACAGATGTCACCATTGTTGACCTATTCTCAGCCACTATGGCTGTTTCTGTAGGTAAACAAACACATGTAGTAGTAATAATAATAATAATAACAAACTTTATTTATATAGCACCTTCCAACAATGCCCTGTATCGATCAAAGTGCTTCACAAAATAAAACAAATAAAAACAAACCACAATATATCAGTACAAGTTAAAAACACGACTACAAAAAAAGAAGGTAAAAAAGTATAAAATCCTAAGAGTTAAACACCAAAAGCCTTTTTAAATAAATAAGTCTTAAGTTTAGCTGTAAACAGAACCAGGTCAGAGATGGCATGCAACTCATAGGGCAGATCATTCCATGCTGCTGGGTCAGCAACAGAAAAAGACCGGTCCCCCTGTTTCTTGCTCTTAGAGCGAAGCACCTCAAGCAGATGTTGACCGGCAGGGTTGGTGGGTTTTTAAAAGATTTAAAATGTAGGGCGGTGGAAGGCCATTCAGAGCTTTAAAAACAAATAACAGTTTAAACTGTATCCTAAACTGAGTCTGTGCAAAGAGGAAAGGACAGGAGTGATATGTTCATATTTATGTGTGTTAATAAGCAAGCGGCAGAGTTTTTAACAAGCTGTAGATGGAAGACTGATTAATTCTGTCGTATAAAGAATTACAATAATCGAGCCTAGAGCTCACAAAGGCATGGATGCTTTCTCCAGATCACTACGGCTGAACAGTTTCTTTACCTTAGAAAGCAGTCGGAGCAGAAAGAAGCTTGTTTTCACAACATTTGATAGTTGCCAACTGTACACAAATGCTTACTAATTTGGAATTTAAGAACACAAAAGTTGTTAGGATTTTATTTTAAGACTGTTTTTGAACCAATCTTTCATGTTTCTGGTGAGTTAATTTAGATATTGTTTTTTGCCGTTTTCTAACTAAACAATTAGGTCAAATATCTTATGACTTTAAACATTTATTATATGAATTTATAGTCTAATTCTCTGTAAAAAATTTGTTTAATATATTATAGGTTTATCGTGGCGTAATGCCCTCCCACACCATGTTCGCCCTCAACATGGAGCGCATCCTGTCTCGCCTCTGGCACCCGAGCCACGAAGAACTGGAGCAGGACCACGTCCACAGACAGCGGCTGGCAGCTAAAGAGGGTGTGCTGGTCAGCTGAGAACCGCAGACCACAAAACAATTAATAACTGAGGAAGATCGATTCAAGTTCAACTCGGGGTCTGCGTCCCACTGAGGCTCATCAGTTCAGCATCTTATTCCAAGGAAGTGACGTGCAAACCAGCTCTTTTGTCTTTTATAGACTTATACAGAAATATTGACTGGTAAAATTATTAAAGCTAAATTATTTAGAACTGTGTGTTTGTTTTGACCAAGTTTGCATCTGACAGAACAAACTTTCTCAAATATTTGAAAAAGGTAAATGACAGGAAGTTTTTCGTTCTTGTGCAGTATTGATGTGTCACTGATCTGGACCGATTCATTAATTATCTTTACGTGTTGCTTTAAGTGTTGTAAATATTATTTTTTTATTTTGTAAATAAAGTTTAATTTTCTTGGAAATGTGTTGCACATCAATGACTGAGTAAATTTGATCTTAAAGATTAAATCAGAAAACAAAATAAAATCCTGGATAGGTTGAACTTTTTCTTTTAAAGCTGCCCAACTCAGTTGTTGTAGTTAAAAGCTTTCAGATGTTTTGAAGTGGGATTTTGTGGACTGATAAACAGTTATAATTATATTCTGGATAACAATCACCAAATTCTTAATTGCTAACTAACCCTGACAGAAATAAACTCCTTTTCTGAACTGGCTAAAAGAGCTATCTACAACAGGTAAGATAATGTTTATACATTTCTACAGAACACTTCGAAAAAACAAAAAAATTGTGTTCATATTGAAAAATATTAAATTTCCCACTGTTTGTTTTAAATACCTGTAAGAACACCTGAGTACACTAAAGATTATCTCAAATCTTCTAGATGTTGTTACTCGACATCCTATCATGTTGATATTGACAAAAAGTTAACGCTGTGCCATCTTCACTGACGGATGCTACTAAAAGCTGAGCTGTCAAGCTTTAACACCTGTATGGTTTTACTGTGGCATCTTAAATGTCTGCTGGACAGCTGTCCGAGCTCCTCCTGAAACATGTCAAAACATTTTCATTACATTTAACATTTCATTACATTATTAGTGATCCCCAGCTTCTATATTTTATACTATTTAGATTTGTGTATTTTTAGTGTTTTATTTTTAAATGTGTAGAAACATTGAAAAAAGTTATTTTGAAAGCTTTGTGTGTAAACAAATCACACTCTAGCTGGAGTAATGAGTCAGCAGGATACATTACCATATTTGGATTCCTACAGCTCACTTCCGGCTTGTCTCTGGCCAATGGGCGTTCGCACAGATAAGCGACCCACTAGCAGCTCCTGACAGTTTGGACCGTCCCTCCTCTTCATCAACAAACTAACGGCTTAATTATCTTCACATTAGCCACAAAAAGTCACTTTTGTTTGTTTATTTTTCATAGTTTTATATACAGTTAAGTGCTCAAAATACAGCGTACAAATATTACAAAGTGTTTTTTTTTGTTTTTAGCTCTAACAGTTACACACTTATAAACAAAGTTGTATGAAATTAAGGCAGCTGTCAGTAAACTCTCCAAACAAACAAACACACACCTATAAAAAGTCCAGGAGGTGTTAAAGCTTAGTGTCGTTCTGTACAAAGGTTCGCTGGTGCCTGCAGAGTCCTGATCCACCAGAGTTCAGACAGCCTACAGTCTGCACCTGGACCCAGCTGCCGGACAGGTGACAGGGTCATTCTTTGCCATGCAAGTGTGAATTTGTAATTTTATGTGCAAACACACACACACCAAAAAAAGAAAAACAAGTGGAAGACTAAATAGTAAAGTCTGAGTTTTGTGCGCCTGGACGAGATTTTATGGCTTTTGCTCTGACCAATCAAGAATCGGGCTGCAGTCTGAGTGGAGCCGAAAGGCTCCACTTTAAGTCGCATTTGGTCCCCAAGCATGGTCCCTCCTCAGTCTTTAGAAGGCTTGGAGCTGCTGCGTCAGGATGAGCTGACAGCCGCTGTTGACGTGGTCCATGACCTTCTGCTTCAGAAGAGCCAGCTCGTCTCGGAGGACGTTGGCAGAAGAAACCAGCTCCGTGTTCTGACTCTTCAGGTTCTTCACCCTGTCCTCCAGCCGGGAGATCCTCTCCAGCTTCCTTTTCCGGCACTTGGACGCGGCCACTCGGTTCCTCATGCGCTTCCTCTCCGCCTTGATGAGCTCCTGGGTCTCCATGTCGATGGGGGAGAGCGGCGGGGTGTCGCCGCCCATCTCGGGCACCGTCTGCGGCTCTTCCTTGAGCGCCTGCAGCCGCGGGTGGTGCGGGTCCGGCTGCGGGGCGGCCGGGTAGCTCGCGTGCCTCTCCGGGACAGGTGCGGAGGTCCGGCTGAACGCGGCCAGGTTCGTGTACTCTGGCGGCTCCGCGCGCA
>JARVJO010000431.1:2543794-2560568 GCA_031762555.1 Cynodonichthys magdalenae | reverse complement strand
AGGAGACAGAAACAATAGTTGGAGAAACAAACTTGTTGTTTCTTTGTTTACACCCAACTTTCAAGTCTTCTGCGAAGTGTGTTTTATCTGGCAAACAGAGCTAGTGGACCAAGTATGGCGCAGACGCTGGCAAAATATTCCGAGGACGTTTATAAAAATGATTCTATGGTGTTTAATTTTGTAAATAAATATCAGAAATGTGTTAAAAACAACACCCGTAAAGGATATACGCATTACACTTGCTCTCTCGAGATGTTTAAAGATTGTCATAAATGCTGACCCGTCGTGTGCCTGTTTGTTTTATTTCACAAATGAAGAAAATAAACAGATTTTTTTTAAATTAATTTTATCTGTAAACTGTGCCATGTTTTTAAATACCTGTTATTTTTTCTGTAATATTTTAATATCCTGTATTCCCTAAATGATGGAATAAACATTTGTAAATTTGGAAAAAAAAAACTTGTATGTATTGTGTTCACAGTAATAATAAATTAAAAAGGAGAGAGAAAAAAAAGACTGATGGTTTATATATAAGTTTGAGTAAACACTTTATTGTACAACCAAAAAAACAGTAGACATAACGATTCAATGTTTTACAAAAATCTATGATCCAAAGGTCAAACATTTCGGGGGACGAATATTTCTCCTCTTTCTCCCTGCCAAAGATCTTCTATTCTTCCGCTTAGGACTACCGGTTAGGCTCAAGTGCGATGTTTCCGCTATGTCAGGTGTGGGGGCATCGGGATTTTGGTTTAGCATCCAAGTGGAAAATAGAATAATGTTGCCGTTTTTTTTAACTGTTCTTCTGAACGACCGCTTACTCCGACTTGACGTTTTTATACTGACTCCGCACGTGCGGATTAGTCACGCATGTTGACGGAAGGTTGACGTCAGACAGCGCTGTCAGGAACTCGCCCCATCCGGCTGGCATTTGCGATAATTTAAAAGGTAGAGTCAGGTGTTTCACCAGATCGATAATGTGGGATCCACTCGCTGCTCTGTCTTTTAAAATAAATTCCTCGTTAGACTTCCAGCGCCCACCGCCCTCGGATAATTTCTTTAAAATATATTCAGCGTTGTTGCGATTGCGCTGGGGGAGGTGGCTCAGAACATCATTCCGAAACTGGTCAGTCTCATTCTTCCCCGCCTCAGGCGGATCGGAGCGAGGGGGGTTGGCTGCAGACAGCTCCATTTGTTCCTGTTTATTCAAAGTCAAAAATCTCTGCAGGAGCGCGTCATATTTTTTCATCTTTTCATAAAAATCCAGTCCGGGATCGTCTAAAATTTTGCGCATGTGAGAGTCCAAATCTTCTCTGGCGGATTGTCTGATTGGAGCTGTTTACGGTTTACTCAGACTCGTTAATTGGTGAGGAGAAATTAAATACATTTTCTGGGAATGTTTTAAAGACATTTTATCAGCTACCGTCTCACAATTCTGGCAATAGGTTCGCCCAATAAAGGCGCCGCAATCGTCAGAAGCAGGAGAATTCCTCCGTTTTGCGTGCTAAGAATTTTTCTTTTTCTATTAATCCAGATTTTTTTATCCCCCAAAAGACGTATGGTTTTTTAAAGTTTTTTTTTAATTTTTTACTGAGAAGGGGAAAGGGGAATATTCCCTTTCAACACGTTCAGTGCTAGTTCACAAATTGAATTTATGAAATCAGAGGAGCTGTGTAACAGGATGTCTCTCCTCTTCCTGGAGCTCGAGTTACAGAAAGCCCTCAATAAATGCGCATTCCTTTTTAATCATGGTAACATAGTAAAAAAATAAAATAAAATAAAATAAAACGTTGTTTAACAAGTTTTTTATATTTTCTGGTTCCGGTTGTTTTATTGTTTCTGGTTTTATTCTTTTCTTTACGGTTTTAGGGTGGGTGGGCTGAGCGAGGAGAGAGAGAGAGAGAGCTGGTGGGAGGGTTGAGTGAGGAGAGGTGAAGGAGGGAGTGGTGGTGGGGGGCAGTTGATGTCCGGATTTTGAGTTATAAAACAAGCAATAAAACAATTAAACTGTCAGTTGATTGATCCCGGTGTATTTTATCTCTAATCTGGATATTATTTTTGATTTATCAAATGGTAATAACTTTTAGGTAAAAGAGAAACCTAAAAATAATAATAAAAGAAGATTATTATTTTGTTATTAATGGATTAAAGAAAATAAAATGTCCATTTTTAAGATTAAAGTGACCGTCAGGTCTAAACTCAGTTTGAACAAGAACAAAGTTCTGTACCTCTTTGAGGAGGCCTTCAGAGACCAGGGTGAAAGACAGGTGGACCTGTTTTTCCCCTTGGGGTTACCATTACACAAGAACCGTTCGTACGAACAGATTTGTTCTTAAGTTGTGCGTACGAGTGATTTAGGAGAACTTGTGGCATTCACCAATTGTGGTGGCTCTTCTGAATAAATGAAAATGATTTAAAACAGATGTTTACACTTGAATTGAAAATATTTGACCGAAGGAAAACTGGAGCAGGACTAGAGAGAGATTAATATTTTGATTTTTATTTCTGTGACTGTATACAACCCACAGGAGACACAACATTAACGTCATTTCATCTCTTGGCTTTAGCAGGTCAGCTGACGCTGTTAATAATGACAATTTTCTTTTAAGAATCTCTGACAGCAGGACTTCAGTCTCCGGACTCTTTAATTTCTTCTTTTTAACTGTCGCTATCGTTTTCATGAATGAAAACTTCCTCATATGTGGGGCTGAAAGCATAGACTTATATGGTGTTTTTGGGGTGGTAATTATGTAAATCTCCTCTCCTCGAGCATGAGCACCTGAATACGCATTCATTATGTTTACGCTGCTCATCTACACACTTTTCCTGAGAAGCGTTTGTTGAATCCGACGTGACATGTTTGTAAGAACGTTTCGTACGAACAAAAGTAAGAGAAATTTAGGATAAGAATACAAAAATGTTCTTGCACAAGTTGGTTTTTAAGCCTGAAAACCAATATAAAGATCCACCAGACTGAAAAACTGTTTCTTCTTAGATGCAATCAGATTGACGAACAGTGATGATTAAGCCTTTGTTGTACACTTGTTTTAAATATTTAATCATTTTCAATTTTAAAGACCTGGGAAAGTGTAGTTTTAACCCAAGAACAAGACAAAAGTAAAAAAAATAAACGTTCTTAGTGCTGTTGACAGAACACCCCTTCAAAAACCCAGACTCTCTCATTACATAGAAGAAAAAAAGATTTTTGTGGTTTTTACCTTGTCTGCAGAATTGTTGGCCTCCCAGTACAGCAGTTCATAACTAATGATGGGGTCCTTGTCAGGCCACAGCCAGGACAGCATTATACGAGTGTCCAGTTCTGCTTCAGCCTCAAGCTCAGACGGCTGAGCTGGAACTAAAGACACAAAGAAACTGAGACTGAAGTTTCAGAACATTCAGGGGGAGAATAATGTTTTTCTAAATCAGTTGGACATGTTAGAACAGACACCATTATACCAACGTAATGGACAATGATCTAGCATTCCTCATCAATTTGACAAAAATCAATATTAAAATTTGTGCAGATGTAGTTGAGATGGATCCACAAATTAACTGATTGTGCAAAGTTTGCTTAAAACTTTCCCATGATATTCTACAATCATCTCTGTTAGCTAAATATCTCACAAACTAATGAGTGGATTTTAATGAAACCTAATCACTGGATGTTCACCTACAACTTGATTAACTTCTGGAGGCAACCATATTCAAGATGGCTGCCACAGCTAAGAAACCTTAGCAAACACAAATTGAGCTACATTTGGTGTGGTAGTAGCTGAGAGTACTCCCAACACATATTCCATGTGCTAACAGATCGCACAAGATATTACAACATAGCATGAGATGAGGGTTTCCTCACCTCCTTGCTGGGTTTTGATCTGCAGGACATCAGAGAGTGGTCCATCTCCCACAGAGGTGAAGCCTAGCACCCTCAGACTATACGTCACATCTGGTGTCAGACCTGAGAGGGTGGTGAACTTGCTGTTGTCAGTGTTGTGTAGCTGCCAGTGACTCGTTGGGTTTGAAATGGCCTCAGAGCTGTAGTAGATCCGATAACCCATAATTTGACCATTGGGCTCTTCTGGAGGTTCCCACTGCACCAGGATGGTGGTGGAGCTCAGCAGGCGAGCCTGTACCTGAAGAGGTGGAGATGAGGGAGCTTGCTCACCTGTTCGGGTTTCCACAATATTACTGGGAGGCCCCCGACCAACACTGTTCACAGCCAAGACACGAAACTCGTATTCAAGGAAAGGGCTCAGGCCACCGATGCTGTATCGAGTTGAGGCAACACCGTCTACTTCTTGGAACCCGTTGTCAGACACTTTGGGTCGGTACTGAACCAAAAAGTAGGACACGGGTTCAGAATTTCCTGACTCCCATGACAGAGTGACACTGGTAGCTGTGGTCTCCACCACACTGACGAAGATTGGCTTCTTAGGAAGAGCTGAAGCAGGAAGGAGACAGAAACAATAGTTGGAGAAACAAACTTGTTGTTTCTTTGTTTACACCCAACTTTCAAGTCTTCTGCGAAGAAAATATCTACACTCAGAATATTTTCTGTCAGTCTACTGTTTTATTGTGATAATGTGAGCCCTTTTTGCTAGAGAAGATCTTTTACTGGCTGCGTACCATTTGAAGCCCGGGTGATAAAGTGGCTCCATTTAAAAATAGTGCATCAGTCTGAGATCCAGTGGCTAAACTGTTTTAGATGTTTGATTGATTGGAATCGTTATACATTATTATACACATGGGTTTTCTCTAGGTGGTCTGGTTACTTTCCACAGAATAAAAAACCTGCATGACCGCTAATGATAGACACCAGCCCCGTCCCCCTGAACAGGAGTAAATATTCATATCCTCCACATTTCTCCATTCATGCAACATTTTCTTTTTTTACATGTCACCAAGTTGGAAAGTTGTTTCAGTCCTGTTTCTCACCTTTGACGACCACCTGAGCCATGGCCTCGATGATGCCCAGGTCAGACATGGCCACACACGTGTAGTTCGCAGACTGGTAGATGTTTGTGAGCTCCAGGACGTTGCGGCCCACAGGGAGGTGGTCTTCCTGGGACAGCTGCACTTCACCACTCACCCACTTAACAAAAGGCATTGGAGAGCCAACCGCCACACAGGTCAGGTTAACACTGCCCCCGGGCATCACCTCATGACTGGTGGGAGGGATGGAGAACCGGGGAGGCACCCGGCGGACTGCAGAGAACAGGAAGAACTATGAGGGGTCACATGTGGAGGAAGTAAGTGATAAATTGTGCATGAACTGAACCTGAACTATTAGAATTTGTGTATTTTTCATTATGTAGAGATTTAAAAGCTACAGTGTGTACATAAAGATCTGCAGTAAAGAAAGAGTTGGGAAACATGGCGTTTGCCTCATCTAGTAAACGGTGTGCACACAAGAATCCTGATGAGAACTTCCTGTGAGTTTTATTAAATTCATCCAGTCCTTCATGAGATGTTTTGGTAAAAAACTTTACAGTTTACCTTTGTCGTTTGAAAGTGGGCAATAATAGAAAAGAAACAAAAACATGCATCACAAGCCTGCAAATCTGCAAATCAAATCCAAACACTGATGCTCAGGCTGAACATCTTCCATATTCACTCCTCTTCTGTTTTCTTTGCAAGTCTTTTTTTCCAGAGAGATGCATGAGGAGACGGAAGAATCAGGCAAAACAATAACAACAAAAACAACAACAGTCAGCATGCAGGGGAGTTCAAAAGGGTCAAACCAAATTTTGTGAAGTAAGTCTTAACTGTGACGTCAAACAGCATCTCTGCTCTACCTGCTGCCCCATTCCAGACTAAAGTTCTTCCTTTTACAGCAGGATCTCACCGGGCTGTGACCTGCTGGTGAGCCATGTTTACAAGAGAATCTCCAGAATATCTAAACTTCAAGTTGCAGAGGTGTGCAATTTGTTTGAATTTAACATGTTAAAAAAATTTGTTTAAAGTTGTATTCTGACACAAGGACCTCTCTGAAAGAAAACACACCCAGATCCACAAAACACACTATTATTTAAAAACTGCTTCAAACCTGACTTTCTATTTTCAGTATCCTCCAGCAGATTAAATTAAAAGAGTGGGTGGCTATCGTGGTGTCCATAAAGTGGTTCAGATGGATACATGTGTGGGGAGGTAGGCAGGGAAATAATGTGCAAAGCCCAGAATGCAGTTTTTTCCAAGCAAAGCCATGATTTTTAAAAGCTTAAAACACAAAACACAGCTGCATGGGTTGTTTGATTCATCAACTAGTCTCCAATAGTTACAACTCAATGAAATACGAGCTTTAATGCTCAGGGCAGATAATTATTTCTGCTGGAACTATTCACTGTATCATCATTGGCGGCATGACGGCTCAGTGGTTAGCACTGACGCCTCACAGCAAGAAGGTCCTGGGTTCAATCCCTGGTTCAGACCTGGGGTCTTTCTGTGCGGAGTTTGCATGTACTCCTCATGCTTGCGTGGGTTTTCTCCGGGTACTCTGGTTTCCTCCACCTCTAAAAAAAACATGTACAATAGGTTGTCTTCAGGCCCAGGTCTCCCTTGAAAAAGAGATCTGAGATCTCAATGGGACTTGCCTGGTTAAACAATGGAAAATAAATTTTAATTAAAGCACCTTTCATGCCAGAGTTTTAGACTCAGATCCTCTTATTTAGAAATGGAGTTGTAGTGGTTTTGGTCAAATCTGGTAAATGTTAAAATCATGAGATGTCACGCTCATATGTGCTGTGAATGACTCATCTACTTCCACATCAGACTGTGGCTCAGTAAATGTAAAAACGACCGAACAGAACTTATTGTTGCATTGCCTTAATGTTACCTAATCTGCTGTGACGGCCATCTTGAATTGAACTGACTCCAGATCCAGAACATTCAGTGATTACGGACAAACAGGTTTGACTCCAATAAATGTCAAAGTTTTAGACAAAGCTCTTGTGCAACAAGCAGCACTTAATTTAGGATTCTCAGCTACTACCACACTAAAGATGAGCTCAGTGTCTTAAAATTGACTGAATATTTTTGTATTTTTTCTGTTACTTGGCTCTAATTGGGTTGACTCCAATTTTAAAAGCTATCGGTCCAGTTTTAAACTGACCCAATCTTATTGTGTTTGAGTAACTCATTTCACAAAATTTGCAGCAGGAGGCTACATCCAGCATCCTGTCTGAGAGGTAAGGAGTGCAGGTCAGTGGACGAGGAGGACAGGGTGGTACTGAGGACCTGACGGGGTGGCCTGGACGGGCCTGAGGCGCACAGCTAGGTGCCGGCGCAGCAAGGGCTCCAGTCTGGGCTTTTAGAGGGTAAAAACGTAAAACAAAATCTTAAAAAAAAAGAAACAAAACCAACCTTCTCGCTGATCTGAGTGGAGAGGTTTGTAAAGTATTTAAAATGAAAAAAGTGCAGTGATGATGATGATGATGGAGGGATTTAACAAAGAGAGAAACAGAAAAAACAAACAGTAGAAACAAAGAGAATAAAACAGGCAAATATCTGCTTTTCAGAGTTAAAATACAACAGCTGTTCCAGCAGGAGGAGGAACCTCTCAGTTTGAGCAGATGTCCAGGTTAATACTAGACTAACAGAAACTATTTTCATCAACACTTAATTTAAGACCACTTTAGTAACTAAAATTCTTTTGAATATCATAGTTTTATTTTTTTGCCATAATATTGTGTACAACAGTTTACAAACCAACCAAATGATGCTCCTATTTCATCTCAGATATCTCAGAACTGCTTTTTGTTTTTTACATAAAGAATATTCCACAATTGTTCCTTTAGGTAATTTTAATTTCACGTTGACAATCAGTCTGATTTTATGCCTGTTCACCTTTTTTAAATCTTTTAAATTTTATGTAGTTTTATCAAAATATCGAACAACCTACTGACATGGAAACACCTAAAGAACATTATCTCAAACAAAAGTAATATTGGTGGCCGTATCTACTATGATGATGTGGTGAGATCATTAATTTGTATGTTCACTTCCCTTCTTCTTCCTGACTGACTGATCCTCTGATCATCCTGTTTTACATGAACACATCAAAGTCAGAAACCCTGAGCAGACTCATCCAGCTGATAATCAAGTCCTTTAGGATTAGTCGAACTATCTCTTTAAGAAATCACGGTAAGTTAAACCTGCATCATAGTACAGAACCCAGGACCATTTCTTCTTTGGTATTACACTTTCTTAGTTCAGGGTGTGTAGACGTGTGAGGTGCATTGAAAACAGATGACAAAGACATCTGACAACAGATTAGGTGGGGTTGGGTTCCCCAGTTTCACAGATGCTGAAGACCTCTCATTGTAAAAAAAGAAAGAGAACTCATTTCAAAGATGGTTTTCTTACTGTAACCCTCAGCAGAATTCTTCCATAGTTATTGTGAACGGCACAAAGTAAACAGAGGAGCAACAAAGACCACAAAGACGTAAAATGAACCAAGAGAACTCTTACCTCTAACGTAAAGGTTAGCCGGACTGGAAAACCGAGTCCCAGCACTGTTGACTGCCACACACTCATACTTGCCCTCATCTGACATGTTGCTGTTCTCGATCTGAAGAGCTCCTGAGAGACAAGTCTGAGTTATTACAGATCAGATCTAAACATCACTCACCAACACACACTCATACAGATAAAAGGTTTCAAGAATGTTCTGATTGAGACTAAACTTATATTCATCATCTTCAGTTTAATCCTGTCAGGTTTTAACTTTTACAGAAATTCTTCTTCTTCATGTCTTGTGTCAAACTGTAAACAGGACGCCTGGTTTTCTTCTTGTCTCTCATCCATAAAGACAAGAACTGTAGACTAATAGTTGTCCCACCTGAGCTGTAGATCTCTGCAGCTCATCCAGAGTTACTCTGGTCTTCCTGGCTGCTTGTCAGACTAATGCTCGTGTTGTTAGTTTAGGTGATGAACATGTCTTTTGAGTATTCCTTATAGGTTTGCAGTTGTGCCATATGAACAGAGCTCCATGAGATGTTCAAAGCTTTGTTTTATAACCCGGCTTTTTACTTCTCAGTAGCATTGACCCTGCAGTGTCTGGTTTGTTCCTTGGTCTTCATGTTGCTGTTTGATTACTAATGTTCTGTAACAAATCTCTGAGGCTGTCACAGAACAGTTGGAAATTAAATTACACACATGGCAAATCCCCCCCAGAAATTGAGTTTGCCATGTCCTGGATGAACCCTGCCTCTCACACAATGACAACTGGAGATTGACATCAGCTGTCCTACAACCAGAAAAAGAAAAATGAGATAAAAAAATTGAACAGATGATTAGTGGACTTTACTATCAAAGCTCTCTTACGGAGAACTGATCAGACCTGCCAGGAGCCGTCAATACAATCTCTTACTCTGGCAGAGCAAAAGTTTCTAGATTTGGCAAAAGCCTTAAAAGATAAGTTCTTCAAATTAATGCAGAGAGCCAGTTCCACCAGGAAAGAACAAGAGGATGTTACCAACACAAACATTAAGGTGAATAATATTTTCAGACAGGATGCTGACAAAGTCAGAGAATAGACATGCTGGCGAAAGAACTGAAATTTTCAACATTTTCTATAAGAAGTACCTGCTGTGAAACTGACCGCTGCTATCTGGAATGACACCTTAGCAGAAGCAGAACAACTCACAATGAAAGTAACAGAGACCCACCTTCAAAAATTACACTACAGGAAACAAAGCTATTACATCTCTCAGATCAGACCAAAGCACAACTATTTTGCCAGCAAACAAAGAGAGGTGCACAGTGGTCCATAACTCATCTGAGTACCAGGAAAAGAAACCACATTACTGAGCTACATGTGATACATATGAGACTCTGAAGAACACGATCGGTACCTACAAAAAAATCTACATGCAAAAACCTGAATAGGACAAAGTATTAAATCGACCGTTGTACCACAGATTATATCTCAGGGAAGCCACTCCATGTTTATATGGATGTCCCAAGTTTCTTCTTAGTTTTTACAGAGACTAGAAGGTTGTGCCATCAGCTCTCCGGTATGACCAATTGTACTCGATAGAAAAATAATCCCTGAGCTCTACTGAGAGAACAACATCGAGCCACTGGTTCAGATACCTGGGTCAAAATCCAACTCACACAGATCAGAACCTTCTGTTTGCTCCGACCAACAGGGTGTCCGATGACTGGCAGGACTTTCAGTACTTTTGGATGACTTGGACTTTGTTTTTCTCATTCAGCTGGTTCTTCATAACCTGCCTTTGACCTCTGTAGGTACTTGGTTGTGGCTGATCTTATTCAGACCTCATCATGGTTTCCAGCTCCTTGTGGGATTCCAAGTTATTTGTAGTTTATGGCCAACTGCAATGTTGCCTCCAAGACATTTTGTACACAGTGGTTGACATTTATTACATTTCATAGGTTGTGTCTCCTGCAAAATCTTACCTTAAAAATGTCTCAACCTCAGAGTCTACCGTACTAAAAGTTTACATAAGTCTCTGCTCCAACACACCTGATTTAAATTATTTAATTACCCTCTAAGCAGGTCATTAAACTGTACAGAACTTTAGTTGTTAATTTCAATCAGCACAGGAAAACATCTAAAATCTGCATGGTAGTGGACTGCAAGGACCAGGACTTCTCAAGATTGACCTCTCTATGCTTATTTAGAAATAGGTGCATTTTGATTACAGGTAATATAAAGTGAATGATAAAAGAGAAAAACACTGAACAAATGTTTTTACAGTGAAGTCAGGGGATTACATGTTTGCTATGATTGAGTGACTGAGCTCGACACTTTTAAATTCTCAGTGAAAAATGATAAGACCAACAATTATGTTCCCATCAAACGTGTATGTACTTTGTCATGGTCTCAGTAAGTACTGAGACAAAATATGAGAAATGTGTGAAGATGAGAACAGTAAACAGACGTTCATCATAAATGTAAAACTTACAGGTATAAGAGAGAAACTTTATCAGAATACAATCCTGAAGAGAAGTATGGGATGGCTTTGTGACAAACAGAGGTGTAAAAAGATCTTGTGACACAAGATTTCCTGAAACTAATCCCACACAGCAGAAAGGTGTGGGCCAGATCTGGTGTTAGCTGGTGAAAAGATATCAACGTGTTTGTTAACTTGACTATGTGTTTAGGATCAGATAGAAAGCAAAACAACAACAATACGTTTGAATGGTAAAAAATGTGAGCCTGAGTCATACAACCACAATTACACAGAGCTGGGCTGAAAGGACGGTTTATTAGATCTCTCGTTCATTCAGCCTCGGTTTCAGGAAATACAGTTCAATTTAGCATCCTCTTCAAGACCTGACTCCGCCTATTTGCATTACATCATTGAGGCCATTCTACAAGCTGGAGACAGGTCTTCTTACAACCTTCCTGACCTAATGTACACACAGCGGGTTTTTTATGTGTTGTGTGTTTCAAGGCATGTATCTAGCTAAAATCATCGTTTTAATCATAAAAAATTATCACACAATAGCTTATAAAAAATATGTCAAAATTCACCTAGAAAAAGCTACAAAATGTATAGTGTATTTAAAATTAGTAAGTAAAAAACACCCCCATAAATTTCTTTACTGGCATTGCAAGTGGTTTGTCAACCAAATGTGGGCCAGATCTGGCAATGATGGCACTGATTTTAAGATGGCATGCCACAATTGGCCTAGTTGTGGTAATGGTGCTTGTCCGTGCATGGACCACCTATGGCAAACCACATCTGGGCCACCAAAGGGCCAACATCATTTGCTGTATCTGGGCCAACTGTGCATTGTGTGGACCAGAACTGAGACAGACAAATTTTGCTATGTGGGAAGCATCACATAATTTATTTTCAAGGTGAAAACAGCAGGACTTTGCAATCTGCATGACTTCGTCTGGTGAAGTTCTTACTGAAGATGTCTCCCCCTCTTTAAATTATTTGGTCTATGTGATACTGTCCTGAACTGGTTTAAATCTTTCCTCTCCAATTAGCTGGAATCTGTTAGCCTTGGCAATGCCAAGTCCCAGATTGTCTGGGTCACTTGTGGTGTCCCTCAAGGGTCAGTTCTTGGACCTGCTTTTTCCCCTTTACGTTCTGCCTTTAGGCCATATCATTAATCGGTACGGCATTTCTTTTCACTGTTGACGATACACAGCTTTACATCAGGATTGGCTGAAATACCTCCACCAATCTGGAGTGTCATTTACTTATACATCGATAGCACCAGCATCATCATCCCCATTGTCATCTTTGTCTTCACTCACCGCCCTCACTACCTGCCTGGAGGAGATAAGGTCCTGGATGAGTCAGAGCTTTCTTTAGTTGAACTGCTCTAAAACCGAGGCCATACAAATAGGCACCCCTCACCAGGTTCAAACATCTTTATTAGACAGCAGTTCACCAGGACAAGCCATGTTATGAAAGCATCTTCCTCCATCCATCTACGTATAATCTCTTTAGCTACAACTGTGTCACACATTTAACCTATAACATAATATTTTGTCAATTTTGAATATTTAACTTGAATCTCTCATTAATTTGTTTAAGTTGTGAGGAAAAGTCAACCAAACTTTGAGGAGAGGTGGAGGACGTGACACTAAACCTGACTGAACCGTTCCCTGACACTTTGAGTTCTCTCTTTAAGTTTTTACCATCTTGTCTCATCTTGCTGAAGGTCTTGTTACACCTCTAGTAACAAAAGTAAACGGACTGTAGGATGAAACTAAAAATTGGTGGTTAAAATGTAAGTATGTGTAGTTTCATATATCTGAAGAACCAACAAATAGAAACAACATATGACATACAGTATGGTTTTCTGTGTCATGTAAAGCACACACACAAACACACACACAGAAGAAAAAACAGTATAGGTTTTTTGTTCAGCTGTTACATCATTTAATAAACTGAAAACTTTCATTAATGAGTGTTTTTATTTTTTTCTAGTGTGTACCTCCCTCCTGTTTTCATCGCTTCCAGAGCATCCACACCTTTGAAAGGTTACTGAGACAAGGACGGAGCAGGGAATGAAGACATGACGAGGGGGTGTTATGAACAAGTGAGGGGCATGAAGACAAGGTTTCTGGACCCGGCATTCTTACCTCTTATTGGTGTACCACCTGTGAGGTAATTTGAATGCAGATAAAATTAAAAATAACCATTAGTATAAAAAAATCAGACAGGAGGGGAAAGAGAGACATAAAAAAGAACAGCAGAGGAGCAAGGATAAAAATCAGAAGATATAACTTTTTATCTTTAAATTTTAAATGCTATCTTCAGCAGCGTTAGCAAAGCTAGAAGCATTAGCAGCATTAACAGTGTTAGACTTCAGCATCCTGCAACAAAAGCAACCGCTAATATAATAAACCACTAATTTAAATTCAAAATGTATTCTTTGGAAACAACATGGATGGTATCTGTGGTCCAGCAGCTTGAAGGGAAGCCTGGACACCAGACACAATTACATGTTTGATGTCTTGTAGGGAAGGGTTAGCTGTGTTGGCAGCATTTGCAGCATTTGCAGTTGCTATCATCTATCAAGAGCCGAGCACCAACAGCAAAGGCTGTTCCATTCGGAAATACTTAAAGTGGACATATGATGCTTAATATTTCTTCTTTTTCACATTTAAATCCTTCAGTTGGGGTCTACATAAAGTGGAACTGAAATGCTTTGGTCTAAATTCCTCTTTATTGTAACTTCACAAGCCCCACTTACACCCCTTTTCTGAGGTGTGTCTCAAAGCAATTCGTTTTGAGGCTGTCTCTTTAAATGCAAACAAGGTGCTTCACACCCCAACCCCCGTCTAGCTTTCAGACAGGTCTGATTGAGAGGTTTATGACTGTGTAGTGGCATAAAAACGTTTTATTTACAAACTAATCAAAATATGTCAGCAAAAAGAGTCTGACTTAGAGCTTGGGGAGAATGAACACTACCAAACTACAGTTGGTAAAAGACCTGTCACACTAAAATGTTTTTGGACAACTTATGAAATTTGTTTTATGTGTAATTACAAATAAAGATTATATATTTGATCAGTTTGTTAGCATTACAGTACGTACACACCAAAAAAAGGCTTCCAGTTGATTTTTTTAATTTCACCTTCAACATAGATACTGTATCTTTAAAATTTTCATATGTTGTCTAAAATGACATAGTGTGACAGCGCCTTAAGTTTAGACTTCTATTTTAGAATTTCCATCACAAATATTTGACATAATAGTTCAGAAAATGGAACAGGTAAAATATGACCCAACGGAATATAACGTTATCTACGGTAGAAACCTAATTATAATTTTCTGCACAGAGATTCCAAGTTCACAACAAAAGATATTTAACAGCTAAAAATGAATTTAGCATAATATGTCCCCTTTAAAAGTAAATTTTACCATTTAGCTACTACATTTAGATTTACACATTTAGATTTAAGATTTAATTTTTACACATTATTTAAAATTTGTTAAAAATGAGCAAATGTAAGAACAGTGAGTTAAATAATAAAATATTAGTGGAATTTTATTTACCGGGACTTTACACTAAAGTGAGCTAAATAATGATAATGTGATAGTGATATTTTTAACATCACAAAAACATCATTGTTGCACAAATGTTTCAGATATGTTTAATATTAAAATCTCTGTGGCTTATGTGATAAAACTCAGTAACACTGGGCGTGCTGAGTTTTACGGCTGATTCTTCTTCAGTCTCTGAATCAGACTGAACCTTTCAAACCGAGACTCAAACGCATTCGGCTGGTTATGATGTCAGTGATATGATGATCAACTAGTAACAATAAATAACAGAGGAGATGGAGGGGGGAACACTGGAAGCTGTGTGACCCTGTGGGGTTTTGATAAAGGGCTCATCAGCAGCTTCAAGAGGTGGGGGGGTTTGTGGGGGTGTTGGACTGGATAATACCGCCATCACTGCCCCTCATTCTAGTCTCACATGCCACACTGAAACATCAAGTCAGTGTGCCATGACAGATTTTCAAGGTTCATTGTGAAAAATAATAAAAACTTATTATACTTTCACAATGGCTGGATTGGAAGGGTTATGTTTTTTCTGTTTTAGCATCCATCTTAAGGGGTGTGTGTAGTCAATTCTCACAGCTAAATTATAATAAACAATCTGTTTTGTACTTGTATTAATACCTTATTATTTATTACCCTGTTCAATGTACTGCAAATTTAGGTCCTTTTAAAACGTGCTTAAATCTATCTTTAGCTATTGGCTTGTATTCAGATGCAGCTGAATCCAGGTGTGAATGCTCTCAATCAGAGCCACTCACTTGCAGGTGAATCACCAGAGATGGATCTTTAATGCCAGGTCTGAACAGGTCTTTAAATAACATTCTGTTCCTTCTACATGAAGTCAGTAACATATCTTTGTATCATTTCCATAATCACACAGACTGAGAAGAAAAGGCTTCACCTGAACGCAGCTGTTTGATTCGCCCGTTGGTGCTGCTGGTGTCCACAGGCAGCATGTCTTTGAACCAGAAGATCTCTGGGTCAGGGTTCCCGCTGGCTGCACAGAGCATTGTTGCTGTGGTGGTTCTCTCCACGACTTTCAGCTGGGGCCCCATGTCTATGGTGGGGAAACCGTGGGGTATCTGGTCCTCTGAGACAAACACAAACCGTTTTAGCTGGAGCCTTTTTTGTAATGGTTTCATCCACAACCCTGAGTCTGGGAGGGTCCAACCTTAAAACTCAAAACTGGGTAGAAAGGCATTGTGGGGGTGGAGTCTTTGCCTCAAAGGGAGGAGTTTAAGTATCTGGGTGTCTTGTTCAAGAGTGATTCTAGGATGGAGCAGGACATTGAATAAATTGAGATTTTCAGTAATGAGGGTGTTGCTTCGGTCAGTTATGATGAAGAAAGAGCTGAGTTGAAAGACAAAGTTCTCGATTTACTGGTCTGTCTACGTTCCAACCCTCACCTATGGTCACGAGGTTTGGATCAAGACCAAAAGAACGAGATCCCGGATACAAGCAGCCGAAATGAGTTTCCTTTGTAGGGTGGCCGGGTCTAGCCTTAGAGACAGGGGGAAGAGCTCCATCATCCGGGGGGAGCTCGGAGTAGAGCTGTTGCTCCTTTGCATCAAAACGAGTCAGTAGAGGTGGTTCAGGTATCTGATTAAGATGCTTCTGGATGTCTCCCTTTGGAGGTTTTCCAGGCATGTCCAGAACTAGCTGGAGGGACTGTGTGCTAAATACAGACTTTGATTCTGCCAGATAAAATAAATATGATTCCAAAATCTTAAAAATGGTTTAAGGGTGTTCAAAAAGTTAATGTGTCGTTAAAAATAAACACAAACAGGGACAAATGAAAATAAACCCTAGCATTAAGGGTTTTTTTCTACATAATATTTAGCTTCCCATTCATTACATAACATATATCTCAATAGCAAATGAAAATTGAAGGAAGCTCAATATTGTAGAACAGTACAACCAAAAATAAAATAAGATAAAATAAAATAGTTTGCATAATCAACAAATGGTGAGTAGAAGTATAGCTTATTATACCTTACCCCTTTGTTCCTCTAAGAATAATTATACATAACCAAATGAACACATACACATATATATACACATTCCTCCATATTGTCACACACTTACAAAAAACTATTTATAGTTATACCCTTGGGCATCCTGTGATTTTAAATTTACAGGATAGCCATCTCAATTTATCATTACCGTCTCTATTTGTAATGAACAGTCCGTCCGTCCGTCCGTTTCCGTCCGTCCGTCCGTTTTCTTCCGCTTATCCGGGGTCGGGTCGCGGGGGCAGCAGCCTAAGCAGAGAG
>JARVJO010000431.1:2426710-2440779 GCA_031762555.1 Cynodonichthys magdalenae | reverse complement strand
CTCTTTGGAAAAGAAAGGAGGCATCTTGAAGCTTTTCTGTACTCACTCTCAGCAGTTGATGTTTCAAAAATCTTCTCGTGTTCTTCAACAGCCAAAAATAAAATCCAATGTTCTCTGCTTATTCAAGATCATCCATCACGTCGGGGCCACCAAATTGTAGAATAAAAAAATGCGATGTTCAAAATGGTATGTCCGAAAAAACGCAGGAATCCACTGGATTTCTCTCAAAAACTTGTTTTAACTTAGTTGATCAATTACAACATTTTCTTCAATCCCTCTCATTTGACTTGTATAAGATATGTCAAATAAGACTGTAAGGAAATTTTAGCACTTCCTTCCTCACCTGTTCCTTATAAAAAAAACTATTTTCCACTTAACGTAATGTTCATTTAATGTTCAGTAATGTCCATTTATATATGTTCCAAAATTTTCTTATCTTTTCTTTTATTTGTTCAACTCAAAATATGTTTGTTTAATTGTTTCACAATTTATTGCTTATCATTTTATGCTTATACTTTGCATTGTTGCTTAATGACAAGAATCATTTAGTTCGTCTGTGATTTAATCAGTAATCTTTGATTAGACTTTTATAGTTTGTTAGGCTAACCGCTTTGTGTTTTCTTTTGGTTTACTTTGAAGTGAGTTATAATTGTTCTTAGACAATATATTAATGAATTATTCTTTGTTACATAGAAATGAAATAGAATATGTTCCTGTGTTATTCAGAAGTGTGAAGAAACCAAGGTTACTCTCAGAAACAGTTTTCTGCCATTCTCACACATCCACACACACCTGCATCAACAAGTTCATGTTTTTAATTTCTTATTTTCTTCACTGGTTAAGTTTGGTCTCTCAGTCTGAACCTCAGTTCTGTTCGTTGCTTGAAGTCTGTTGTTGCTTTTTCACTGCCCTGAAAGACAGTCAGTCTGTCCAGCTTCCTGATTCCTGCCTCTCAGCTGATTTCCACAAGAAAAATAATTTTTCTGGAATTACAAATCTTTCCCTTTTGGAATTGTTCTGGGGCTGCCATAAACCACAGACTTGCCTTGCTGAGAATACGGCCCTCCATCAGAGGACTAACTGCTCACTGTTGGACAAGTTGCCGGCTCTGGTTTGCCCACGCCGTGAGCTACACACCGTGTTGAACAGAGGTGACCAACGAGTGAAGGCCTGTCTTTGACTGCCCACCAAACCGAGGCCAATCCAAACCTCGCTTTGCTTTTTTTTTTAATCCACTTCAGTAAAAAATGTAAATATTTACATAGGTAAATATTAGTTTCTTCATCATTAGTGCATTTTAATTTCTTTTCTTTCCAATAGAAGACAAAAGTAAGAAAACTGATATTTAAAGAAAGATTGAAGACAGACAAGAAGATATGTGACATTTACAGAAAACACAAGACAACACCATGTTTATCTGCCTCCACACCTGCAACAGTAGACAAAGCAAAATACAGCAGCAGCAAATTACATATGCTTATAACAATAATAATAGCCTTGCTGAAGAATATACATACACATATACACCCACATATATATATCTATAAACACACATATTTAGTGACCAACGCAGTCCAGAACAGAATGTGTGTCAAAAACCCCTGGATCTGAAACCCTAATTTAGTGCGTTTGTGAGCATGCATGTATATACAAGGTTTCTCCAATGGAATATTTAATAGTGACTGTGGAGGACCACAGACCCGACCCCAAAGGCATGAGGCAGACATGATGAAGATCAGAGCCAAGACCCTCAGAGGGACCCCAAGCACGGAGCCCCCAGAGGCACCAGTGCAGGAACAACCGCTGACCCACCCACCAGAGCAGACTTGAGGAGAGCCAGCAGCAATCCCCCAGAGCCAGCAGCGACGAGCTCATAGGCCCCGTTGGGACCCGCTGCCCGAGAGGGTCCGACCGTGAACACAGAGACCCAGGGCCCCCCAGCCAAGGCCCAACCGGGCCGGAGGACCCAAAGCCCACCAGTTAGTCACCGGGCCGAGCAGGCGCCCACACCCGAGCACCCAGCCCCAAACATCGAGAGCCACCAGCGCACTGGCGGGCAAAGGCATAACCCACCAGAGGGCAATGTGGCAGGAGGGCAGTGGGCCCCAGATGAGCCAGAAGAAGAGGGGGCAGCCCAAGTCCCAGCCTGACAAATGTCCAAGCATACACAGACACAGTCACACAATCCCACCCTCATCCACACGTCCAGTCATTCAAAGACACACAAAATGGATGCCATATTTCACTAACACTCCCCATATACACTCTATACCCCCCAGCTCCAGGACATGCGCCCGCCCCCTACTGAGGGCAGCCCACATCCGAACCCAGGAGGTTGACCCATTCATTCCGGGGAGGAGAGGAGCAGACAGCCAAGGCGCTGCCCGGGAAGCACCAGGCCGACCAGCCCCACCGCAGTGAAGCCACGCCCCCAACCACCCCCATGCACTGCCAATGGCCAAGCACACACCCCCAGCCGACCACCTGCCTGACTCCGGTGACAACCCCGGCCAGCGGGCCAACCACGGAAACCAGGAGCCATGGTCCGGGAATCCAAACAGCCCCACGAGGGTCGGAGTGCCAGCCCTGCCCCTGGCAATCCCCCAAGCCCTGAGCCCATCCATGGCCCAGGGCCCCCAGACGGTCCGTCCCTCCTTTGGACCCCACCCCCAAATGTCATATTTTTCTTTCAGTTAGATTTAGTATAACCTCGTTCAAGTTGTGGCGGGGATAAAATCATAATTGATGACTCTTGTCCATTTCTGTGGTGTTTGATTTGATTTTCTGTTGACATTACTGATATCCAAAAAACTAGTGAGGGACAACTCTTGGTAAATTGAGCTATTTCTAATAAATACACAGGTGTCTCTCTACATTATAATAAACCAAAAATATAACGGAGCATACTATCTTCACAATACTAAAATTTCAAAAGTACAACGCTTATGAATATGGAAAACATTCAAAATACAATTTAAATGTAATTCTTTACAAAAATAGTACACCTAAATTTTACTAATTAAATTTGTCATACAGTATACTTAAAGTGTACAAAGCATAATTGAAGTTGTTCCACTTTAGCATGTAATAGTATACTTAATGCACTTGTGAATTTCTACAATTAAAATACAGCTAAAATATATTTAGTAAAACAAATATTCATTTTAAAATGGCATGCTTTAAATATATTGACGATAAGTCTGGCTTTAAGTATGCCCAAGTAAATGGTCAAATGGACTGGACTTATATAGCGCTTTATCAAGTCCCTCAAGACCCCAAAGTGCTTTACACTTTCATTCACCCAGTCACTCACACATTCACACTGATGGTGGCAAACTACATTGTAGCCACAGCTGCCCTGGGGCGCACTGACTAAGGTGGGGCTGCAGGCAAGGTGAGTGAAGTGTCTTGCCCAAGGACACGACTGAGACGGCTGGAACGGGGCATTGAACTGGCAACCTACCGGTTAAGTTTTTCTCTGCTATTGCCACTAGATCCTATCCTGAATGCTAACAACGTTTTATGTCTTCATGGGTCAACATTTTTAACCATGCTGAAATGGAGAAGATCACATCAAACTAGTAAGCTGTGACCACGATGAGTATAACATATGCTCTAAATTGTTTACATACCTATCAATAACCATAGTTGTAGCCCAGGCATGAGACCAGCGATGGTCAGTTCTGCTTTAAATTCCCAAATGCTAAGCCATTCTGTTGTACACAGGTGCCACATATTTAATATGCTGCTAATCCATGTCAACCCCTTCGGACGCTTACCTGTATCATGACCCTCAAAAAATTAGAATTTTCAAAAAAAAACATATTACTTACATGCAGTGGGGTAGGGTGTGTGTGGGACTTACCTTTGCTAGGTCCACCAAGGTATTGGCCTGATCATTGAGTTTTCTCTGCTCCATCTTCACACTGCGCAGTCTAAGTGTGGGCAAGTAGGTTTGAACAGCACAATAAGAAAAGAAGGAAGAGGAAAATGTAAAGAAAGAAAAAGGCATAGAGGATAGGGGGAGGAAATATGGTGACAATAAGAAGATATGGGGTTTTCAAATGTGTGTGTGGGGGGAGGGGAGGGGGCCAGAGAAAAGAAAGACAGATGAGGAAATCAAGTTTTATTAGGATTTTTCATAAATCAAAATAAATTAGGACATGCATTTTAAAAACTTTTTTTCATATCTGTGCAAACATATACTGTATATATTGTTTATGTATATATACAGTAGAAAGAAATGTGTATATAAGCAAGCATAATTGACCTTGATAAATACAAAACCAACCAAAACATGCAGGAAAACAGAAGCATACTACACTCATTTTGAAAAACTAAAGATTGTGAACTTTCATTTTTCATCATGACAAATTCAATGGCATTGCAACTGTTTGAGCAGCAGACAACAGTAGGTGTTGTAAAATAGTTTTGATTCTAGGAGATCTTATTTACAATTAGGGGTGGGCGATGTGACAATGTTACCTTTACTGCTTAGGGGAAGTGCTTTCCAAAGTAACTTGTTGGAATTCTACCACCTTTCTCACTATTTCTAGAGAACAAAACACTTTAGCTTATCACTTTTGGTATTTATAAAGAAGCAAAAGTTCTGACATAAGATTTTAGGACTGTGAAACAGTTAATCTGTTTTCAAAGAATTGTTGTTAGATATATTTGGTATTGTGAAAATGTATTGGTGTCATCATGATGGACCCTGTCAATCCCACCCCTACTCTCTATATATCTATATATATCTATATATATATAGATATACTGTATATTCTACAATTTGTGATTGTGGCTCTGTGTAAAATTACTTAATCTAGCAAGAGGGCAGATTACCAGTTATCATGTGACAAAATATTCAAATGATCTTTTAAGTTTGTTCTAACAAGACAAACTGCTTTGAAATCTGAAAAAACCACTGGGTATTGTAAATGTCAGTTAGAACTGACCAAGTTTTAGTTCAACTAAAGTGCCAATGGAAACTGTTTGTGCTTTTCAAACAACTTTTAAATAATTCTCTGAAGATAATAAAAACTATTACGCTACTCAACAGCAATCATAAAGAGCAAATAGTTTGCTTTTATGTAGTTAGGAAAACACTGATCCTACAACACTCCACTCAACACTCAACAGTCAGCACAGCCATGTCACTGATGCAAGTGACATTCATCATCAACAACATAAACAACAAAAACAAAGTTTTGTGCTCTATATCTTTGGTTTAAGCCCCATTCATAACGGCTGACAATACAAAAATAAATTGTGAGGTGCCCAAAGAGTCCCACCTCTTATTACAACATGGCTGGATCACAGAACTTCTTTACTGTATCTTCTCTGTTTAACGACATTTTTTTCCTCATGTGATGGCCTCCTTTACACCCTTCTCAAACCATCTGTTATCACCGTGTTTAAATTCATTGATAATAGTAATTATGTGGCACATACAGTATACAACATGTTGCCAATATCATGCACTTTTAGGTTACAATGAATAAAATTATGCTTAATAATAATTTTCTTGAATATTTTTTTAGTGAACTTTTAACAAAAATATTGTTCCAAAGGTGTCACACTGACCTAGATAGAGAAAATGCAGGTCTGCCTGTGCACATTTCTTGATTTAATTTAGTTAGAATTTTGTCTTAAAACACTGGGTTTAAGTACATGTTGAAAATGAACAAATAAAGCTACATAATGTTTCTTCTTGTTAGTATATTAGTCAGCAAATTTTAAAAGCTTGAGTGAAAATCCTGAGTTTTGGACCCCCCTTCCTTAAAAAATAAAACAATAAAATAATAATAATAATAATAGTAATAATAATAATTCATTTCACCTGCATATATGGCTCTCAAATATTATTTACATGGATTTATTTAAAGGTTCTACTGTTTACTAAAGAGTAAATATTTTAAGGAAGACTCTTGTTATTAGGCAAGAAATTCATTTCAATTCTATACTTTATTCATTGCTCAGGAAAGTATAAAATGTATATCTTTGTGTTGTTCCTTGTATTGTAACTGTAACAAAAGCATAGTAGACCATGATTTCACAACCAAAGTGTGTAACAAACTGCCATATTTGTACATTTATACTGTTGTACCCTGGAAATCAGTTTTAAGGGATCAAATCTTCAGCTACTCATAGAATCATAAGTCCCTCTCAGTTTTGATCAGAATTAAGATTCAAATTATGGATTATAACACCATCAGAAAAAGATTGTCATGGTCTTTTGGTCAAATCACCCACCTCTAGTTTCAACCAAAGAATAGTAGAGGAAAATAATGTCAATATTGTTTGAAAAACAACTTTTTACATAAAAGAAAGAAATATTTTCCTTTAAGAATGCAATATGCTTCTATAGAAGAAACTCCAAATCCTGTAAATAAAAAAAGAATTGTTTCTTTGCACCCAAAATTAAGACATGAACAAAATGAAAAAAATAAAAAAATAGCATGCCCTGTCAGTGCTACAAACAGCTCAGTAATATGACCTCGTGTATTTACACTGGTCATTCAGTAAGCGTGCAGTGACTATGACTGATTTTGTGCACAATGAAATGTGATTTGAGCATTTGTGTTGCTGCATTTTGTGACTATGTTTGTGCATATGTTCACAAGTTTATGTGTCTGAGTGGATGCCATAGAAAAAAAGAAGCTTGCAGAAAAATAAATCTGCCTATTAACACTGTGAAACACATGGCAACATGGATGTTGTGAATAACTTTGGCAATGATATGAAAGACATGTTTTATGATACCATCAGGTCTGTGCCTTCTTATCACTAATCAGATACATTATGGTACTTTGAAAAATGTGTCATTGTTTGCTGTGGCATCACACAGCTATCATCAGAATGTGTGAGATGAAGAATTTTCCTGTTTGGCAAATTATGAGACAGGATGACATTCAAGGACATTAATTCATGAATAAATTGGTCTATCAGAGCAGAGAGACTGCTCGCTTAGTCATATCTTTGTGGGAAACTGTTTCAGATTGTACCACTGTTTATTTGGCTTTGTTGTAACTCATGACAACTGAAGAATAGGAACTAAACGATGGACCTCTTAGTGTAATAAATTTAGTATGTCAAAACTCCAATTTGTAAAAATGGTTGTCATTAATCAAGCTATTTTGTTTTACCTTGTATTGGAAGGAAACAAAAGAAAACCTTCACAGCAACCATTTTAAACTTTGTTCTACCAATTCAATTTCTATCATCACAAAACCATTAAGAGGTCAGAATGAGTTTTGCTGATGCAGGGTACTATAGCCCCCTGAGCACCTAATGTACATTGTACAGGGATATAGATACACCTAAATAAAATGGGAATGGTTGGTGATATTAACTTCCTGTTTGTGGCACATTAGTGTTTGAGAAGGGGGAAACTTTTCAAGATGGGTGGTGACCATGGTGGCCATTTTGAAGTCGGCCATTTTGGATCCAACATTGTGACACATCAAACTTATTGAGAATTTCACAAGAAAAACAATGGTATGCTTGGTTTTATCATAACTTTATTCTTTCATGAATTATTTACAAGTTTCTGATCACTTATAAAATGTGTTCAAAGTGCTACCCATTGTGTTGAATTGTCAATGCAAACCTCTTTTCCCACTTTTCACACACTGATAGCAATCCTGCAGATCCTCAGTTTACACAGAACATTTTGTTCAGTGATGAGGCAAATTTTTATGTGAATGGTAAAGTTAACAAACAAAACCACCGCTATTGGTCTGACAGTAGTAGCGTTTCCATTGACCATGAAAATGCGCAAATTAAAAGTTCGAAAAAAAATTTGCTTAATGGAAACACGTCAATTTCGAAAAAACTACCTTTTTTCAACAAAATGGTTTAGCGCTAGGATGAGGTGGTTTTTCGGCCAAATGGTTTATTTCGCAAAACTGCAATGGAAACACTTTTTTTGCATAACAGAAGTCACATCATCAACAACCAGATGTTTCTACTGGCGAAAAAAATTACGAAGATTCTAAAGTGTTGAATCCACAGCTAATCTTTAAACTCACCAACTACAATTTCCCAAAAACGCCGCATACGTAGCCGCTTCCAAGCATAAGGGGCTTGTCTTTCGAAAGCCTCGATAAGACGCCGACGTCTCCTTTAATGGCTGATGATATATCTCATGTAAGTGTTTACATCCTTTGCCGCCATGTTTATAATGACTTATCGCGAGAACAAATGTACTCACTCTTGATTTTAATAGCATTTCCTACTTAATGAAAACACCGCAGTTGTGAAACTGTGTTTTTTCAACATTAACAGAATATCGACAAAGTTTTGAGCACATTTACAATGGAAACGCAGCTACTAACACACATTGGATAGATCCCTCCAAGACTGTTGGAAAACAAAAATTGATGGTATGGTGTGGTATATGGGGTACAAAGATAGTGGGGCCATTCTTCATCAATAGAAACCTCAAGGCCACTGGAAATGTGAAATTGCTACATGTGTTTCCTCCTTTATGCACTGAAGATGGCACGTTCCCTGAGTTTTTCCAACAAGATGGTGCACCACCACATTATGGGTGTCAGGTCCAAGCATTCCTAGATGAACAGCTTCCTGGAAAGTGGATTTGTTGTTGTGGGCCAGTTGAATGGCCCCCAAGGTCTCCCAATCTGACCCCCTTAGACTTTTATCTTTGGGGTCATCTGAAGGCAGTTCTCTATGCTGTGGAAATACGAGATGTGCAGCACCTGAAACAACGGATACTGGAAGCCTGTGCTAGCATTTCTTCTGCAGTATTGCTATCATTGTGTGAAGAGTGGGAGAAGAGGGTTGCATTGACAATTCAACACAATGAGCAGCACTTTGAACACATTTTATAAGTGATCGGAAACTTGTAAATAACTCATGAAAGAATAAAGTTGTGTTAAAACCAAGCATACCATTGTTTTTCTTGTGAAATTCTCAATACATGTTTGATGTGTCACATGACCCTCTTCCCATTGAAAAAATTAGACTTGGATCCAAAATGACAGACTGTTGCATGCTTTAGATGTTTCTCTGCTTCAACACAGCCAATTTCAAGTCATAACTGATTAACAGGTCTTTGTTGAAATGCAATCATCTGAATCAGGTGCGTCAAAGCAGGGAAACATCTAAAACATGCAGGGCAGTGTGCCTTGAAGACCAGTTTTGGGAAACACTGTATTGATCATACACATGTGTAGTAGCTGTTGATAAGTTTGGCTAACAAAGATCCAAGCTAAGTCTCTACAAGAAGCTCTTGCTTTCTCCCCAGATTTTCTCCAGACCACCCTTTCTTGCTGACACTTGTGATGCATTTAGTTTATTCCCATTCAGGTGAGAATGGGAAGGAGAGGAAAGGAAATGGATCACTCAAAGAGAAATCAAAAACAATTTGGCATCCAGCATTATTTTTATTCATGCATATCAAACGCAGACATTGAAAAGAGAGGAGGAGGGTGTTGAGGAAACAGTAGGAGAAGGATACATAGAAGACTCAACTTACTTCTGAGCTCTGCAGTGATAGAGCAAAACAAGGACAGAACACAGTAGAGTTTTAACCTCACAACATTCACGAAACAAGTAAAACCATTACACTTGTTGCACTAAGCTCAGAGTAAAAAGGGCTGGAGAGGGAGGGGCAGGGAAAAGAAACACCATCACAAAAGTTTGAGTGTGCATATGAAAGGTATGTTGGCATCTGTCAAAACTTACATGTAAGTGGGCATAACATTCAAGGGAAAAGTATTCTGGGCAGACACTAACAAACACTACAGGATGGTAAAACACAGCTATGACTGCATTCTCTCAAAATATTAGTACTACAACTAATATTGAGGTTTTGTTCATCTGAATATAAATAAGACAGTCATGTTTTGAGCAGTAGTTTTAAAGCGGTTCTCATAGGTGCCGAATAACCATTTGAAACAATGCTTTGAAAAAGTACTTGTCTTGAACTTTTCCACATTTTATCACATTACAACCACAAACTTCAAAGTAGAGGGATTTTATGTAATAGAACAACACAAAGTAGCACATAATGATATAGTGGAAGGGGAATGATGCATGGTTTTGAAAACTTTTTTACTAAAGCAAATCTAAAAACATGATGTACATTTGTTTTCACCCTCCTTTACTATGATTCCAGGAACAAATACCCAAAGCAAACCAACTACTTTTGGAAGGAATGTATTTTTTTAAAGTCCACTTGTGTGTAAATAAATAATAAATCGAGCTGCTTTGTGAAGGTTTTAGAGGATTATTAAAGTTTGTTACAGTAGTGATCAAACAGCATCACAAAGACCAAAAAACACAGCAGAGCAATCCAATTTGTAGTTCTAAAACAACCCTTTAGGGCTTCTTCAGCTTCCTGTGACCACTTTCTCACAGTCCTTGTAGTTACAGGTTGTCTCTGAACAAGTGGTTTATATTCTGAGCAGCAATAAACAAGGTTGTGATCGGAATTACCCAGAGGTCTTCCATTGGCGATTTATAAATCCTTAACATTTGTACAAAACAAATCCAATGTTTTGTTTTCTCTGGTACAGCAGCTGACAAACTGTTGAAATTTTGGCAGTGTAGCAGAGAGTGAGGCATGATTAAAATCACCAAATATTGCCACAAATGGATTAGGGTTTTGTGTCTGTATCTTAGAAACAACGGAACTGACAATATCACATCCAGTGTCAGCAACAGCTGAGGGTGGAATGTAAACAGTTGCCAAAATAACACTAGTGAACTGTTTTGATAAAAAATATGGACGGAAACTTACTGCCAAGAGTTCAATGTATGAACTTCAATGATGAAACTTCACAGTAACATGTGGTTCTTTGAACTTTTACCTGTTGGTGAGCGGCCCAGGTGATCATGGTCAGTGTCTCTCCTCCTGTTTTCTCCCTTGTGAGGTTTCCAGTCTCTGAGTACCAGTCTTCAAGAAGTTTTCTCCAGGTGTTTCCCAGAGACATGTAGTCCTTTGTTGAATAAGTGTTTTATTATTGTTTTAATCCTTCAGTTCCCCACCTCTCGAAACACAATCACCAGAGTTTTTAGATAGACCTGATAGAGAGTATTAACCTGAGAAGCAACCAAAAAGCTCATGGTAAGTCTTAAGTAGTGATCCACAGTCAGATGAGAGAATCTGTTCACAGGGAAACTATTAGTCAAGCACTCCACAAATCTAGTCTTTATGGAATAATGTCCGGAAGAAATCCATTGTTGAAAGAAAACAGAAGAAGCTTTCAGTTTGCCACAATCTATGTAAGGACATGGGAAGGATTTTGAAAGTAAGTACACTGGTCAGATCAGACCAAAATTGAACTTTTTAGACTTAATGCAAAATGATGACTGCCACATTTCACCCAGTACACACCATCCCCTAACTGTGAAACGTGGTGGCAGCATCATGCTGTGGAGATGTTTTTCTGCAGCGGTTACAAGGAAGTAGTGAGAGGTGTTGAATGAAAACTCCTAACAGTTTGCAGCTATACTGCAGTGAAAAGTGGTTCTACAAAGTATTGATTTGAGGAAAATTTATAAATTCACACCACACTTTTCTCATTTTTGGTAAACATTTTTGAATATCTACAAGTATTTGCTATTTGTGTTGGTTCATCACATACATTTTGAGTGAAATAATTTGAGTTTTCTGGTTGGAACATGAGAAAACGTGGAAAAGTTCAAGAGTTATAAATACTTTTTTAAGGCACTGTAAGTGGTAAAAAAGCATAAAACAACCACAATGCAAAACTTACTGGTGAATGGCTTGGAGAAACTTGCGTTGGTGTTTCCGCACCTTGGCATGATCTATCTTCTTAACCAACTTGGTGTGTTTGTAAATGAGCCATGTTTCCCTGAGTACATTGGCAGCTGTGTTCTTTACCTGTGATACAAAATTGGAAAAAATTATTGAGATAATGTAACTTGTTCAGCGCATCAATGCACAGTCATACATTTGTGATTAATATTCTCATAAGGAAAAAATAAGACAGCAGAAAAAGGTTGTAAAAATAAATTGTACTGAACCAAATCTCAACCCTCTTGTTAGGCTTTCACAAAGTTTTCAAAAAGAGAAGTCAGAGTCAGAGTACGTTCAGGACATGCGTAGACAATTATACAGGTAATTAAGGTCTGAAGTTTTGGACATTACCTACAGAATGAGAATGAACATGTCCACATCAAATCTGTCTTTGTGTGGACTTAACCATCAAGTGAAAAGTCTTGAAAAGTTTAAAAAAATCCAAGTAAGCATAGATGGGAGCATGATGAGTACATTTGTGAGAAGATAGTTTCTTCGTTGTCTTTTCTGCTGCCCTGCTTTCTGCCTCTCACTCCTTCAATTATTTATGAATACAAACAAAAACTGTACAAGTGGGGCTGATATTGAAGCTAAAGAACATGGATCTACATTTATGCACAAATGAAAATTAAATCATCAAGGTTCAAAGGCAAGACAATAAAAATAGACCAAAAGCTCCAATAAACAGAAGAAAACACAATAAATAATCTGATTCAGTGCTTGAAGCAGGCTGGCATTCTCCAGTACTTAGTGTCTACACATCTAAATTTTTATCCTGTCATGTAGTATGCATTACTATTTTTATAGCAAATCACATTTGGAGTGTGCCACTCCTTATAAATGTGTTGGTACGAAGGTTTTAGTTGCACCAACTGAAAGCTTTGACTAAAGTTTATACACTACATTACCCAACATACATTGGCTGAAAACAAGAAGTCATGACTCGCTCTACACTGGTATTAATTGGGAAAAAAATAGTGGATTAGATGACATACTGTATGACTCACAAGGAATGATGACTGATTAAATGCTAAGCACTGGTAGCAAATCAGAGACACAACTAAGCAAGTGCTAGGAATCAGATTAATTGTACTGACTGAGGGCCGTATTATACGGTCTATGGACAGAGAGAAGAATTGTTGCTGTAAGTGAACAGTAAATCTGTTGGTATTTGTTGGCTTAAATTGCCAACAAATACCAACAGATTTACTGTTCACTTTGGCCAAACAAAATGTGAATGTTTAATATAAGAATGGTGCAACACATTTTGTGAAATGCTTAGTTAATGCTCCTGTTTTCTTGAACTTTGGTACACAGAAGACCTTAATTTATAGAATTCTAATATAAAGTACAAAAGTATTGAATACTTCTGTTTAAAAATTAAATAAAATTGCAAAAATTATTAAAATTGCAGCAAACTAATGTAACTCACTCGTTTGCAGAGTTGTGTGTCCATCATGAAGTTATGGACATGCTTCTCAGCCTTGGTCAGCTCCAGCTTCCTGGCAACCACTGCAACAACCAGCGCAGTACAACCAGCACCCTGTTGTACAAGCACAATATTGATTGAGCACAACAATACAATTATGATCAGCAACATTGTATTCAAATTTGTTTCATGGAAACTAAACTGATAGTAGTGGTATGACCATTTTCCAGTTGCTGAGTAGTTTTCTCTTTTGCTGCCATTACAACCCTGACTTATGAATGCAGGAGTTCAGTAGTTCACTAAATTAACAACATACATAGAGTAAACAATGGACATGATGTTAAAAATATAATTCAGCACATCATACCACTTTTCTTCATTGCATTAGGATAAAAGTCCAATTCTTATTTGTCATTGTAGGTCTTTTCAGTACTTGACATGTGGCATCAGTCAGCATAGTCTATGGGGCAGGTTGTAGGGCCTTAGGCTTTATTGTGAAAAAATTACCCATCTACACTTTACATGACTTACATGACCAAATAAAATATGGTGGAACATGGTATATTTTAAATGCTTTATTGAGTATAAAGGCAATCAGTATGATGCAAGAACATATAGTAACGATCATGATGGAAAAATGCTATGATCAAGGGTATCATGCCTGTGCTATGTACCTTTCTTGACCTTGTCTTTATATTAATAACCTAGGCACTAGGCCTAGGTTATGGCCAGTTCTGCCTGAAATTTTCCACAAGCAAGAGGCACTGGTGTGTGCACTCCATCCATCCATCCATCCATCCATCCATCCATCCATCCATCCATCCATCCATCCATCCATCCATCCATCCATCC
>JARVJO010000431.1:2373383-2383535 GCA_031762555.1 Cynodonichthys magdalenae | reverse complement strand
GTGGATGTAGACAGACCAGGGAGCTCAGGACAGGTGGATGTAGACAGACCAGGGAGCTCAGGACAGATGGATGTAGATAGATCACGGAGCTCAGGACAGGTGGATGTAGACAGACCAGGGAGCTCAGGACAGGTGGATGTAGACAGACCAAGGAGCTCAGGACAGGTGTAAGCAGACCAGGTAAGGATGATGATGATGGACCAGACTAGAAGGACACAGGAGAGGCTGCAGCGAGTGAAGAATCCTCGGGTGGAACTGGAGCGAGTGAAAAGACCTCAGGAGTAGGAGCTGCAGTGAGCAAGGATTACAAACAGCTGGCAGGTGAGAGTGACTGAGTTGGAAAATTACTGAAAAGCATGTTGAGGATGAACTGAGAAATGCCACAGAGAAACAGAGACAATAGTAAGGCAGCTAAACAAAAAGATCATATAAATATCCCAAAGAACCATAGAAAATAATTAAACCAAAGCAGACAGTCAATGACGAAACGTTACTGGGATATGTTATCTTATTTACATCAGTTTTTTGTTTGGTCTATTATTTTGTTGCATCATGGAAATATTTATATTAAGGGACCAATGAGTTTTATTTTACTTGAGCGTACTACAAAACCTGCTTTTTCATTACTGGGATTGCTGCTGCTCATACTTGTGCTGTGTTGAAGAGGACGACTGTGTGATAGTAGATCTTAAATGATTCATGTTATAAATACATAGTGTGTGTCTGTGTGTGAGAGGGGGGGTCATTCACACAAGTTAGCTGTGTTTAGTTACCACCAAAATAACAGCAAACAGTGCATGTATGATAAGGGCAAAATAGATAATTCAAAGGCTTTATAAATACATAATATGATGAACTGCTGCTATAAATGAAGAAGACAATATGTTGCCCAGTCATACAGTTTATGTAGTTTAAATAATTATTATTTTTGTTAAACACAAACATTTGTAGCGGTTGCCTTAAATGTTTTCTTGGGTTTTTTTTGTTTGTTTTTTTACCACAGGAGATCTCCTGTGCATGTGTCAAAATACATCTCTAGAGCTACTAAGATGGTCTGGAGACACATGGAGCAAAATTGAGATGGTTTGGAGACAGATTAGTGTCATCCATGACCAAATAGGGATATGTTTGAGAACAATAAGATATATGACAAATTTAAGATTGGTTTGAGACGAGTTAGAGACACCCACAACCAAACTGAGATGAATTTGAGATGTGAACTTGTGACCATACTGAGATGGATCTGAGACTGTTTGAGACACCAGCAACAAAACTGAATAGGGTTTCAAGACACCCAAAGCAAACTGAAATGTGTGTGTTTGAGATGCTCATGACCAAATTTAAGCTTGGTTTATACTTCGAGTCACACGTCTCGTTCCCCCTGCTGAGTGACAAAAAATTGCACAACCTCTATCTGCTCTCCCGCTGCTATCCCCGGTGACAGCCGTCTTCTGCGTTGCCCTCAGTCAGAACTATGAGATGCGGACCTTGCGGCTTGGAGCGTGTGATTGGGTAGAACTTTGTGAGCGTGTTTGTTCGTGCCTTCTGCAGGTCATTTTGTTTAAAATAATTTTTTGACTGAAGCCAGTTGTCAAGAGTGAGAAGAGCAGCTGATTTGATCCTATTGAACGTGAGCACACAGCTGATTTTCATGTCTTTTATCCATCACCACCGTCAACGTAAAAAAAAGTTTTTCCTCCATGGACTCTTCTTCACCCAACACGACACTGATCATTGAGTGATGAAAAATTTAAAAAAACACACACAATATCCAAATTTATGTACTTATATGAGCTGTGGGAGGGCTGAGAGAGGATCTATGATAATTTATAGCCCGCCACATCTTCAGCTCATTTATACTCGTTCATGATAAAGACGTCCAAAATTACGCAATCTCCACCCCGCTGTCTCATGTCCTACTGAAGTTTAATCCCAGCTTAAGATAGGTTTGAGACGAATTGGTGATGCCTTCAACCAAACTAAAATGGGTTTTAGATGCCCACAATGACTTAAGAAGAACAATGTTGCACAAATTGTTTTTGAACATGGTCACAATTCAATCAACAAGATCGTCAGCTTCTGCAACTCATGCAATGAAGTTGGGATCCCCTGCAAACACTGAAAATTTTGGAGTAACCCCTTAAAAAAGTCTTGTCACCATCAGTTGCAGTCCGGTAAAATACTAAGAAGTTTAAATCTACCAGCCAAATGCTGGAGGTGCAAGAACATGAGAGGGTCAAGGTGTAAGGGTGTGGTTAGCAATAGGTTAACAAAGGGTATGGTTAGTGATAGGTTAACAAACGAATAGTGAAGACGGTTATGGAAAAGGGGCAAGGTGGGGCAGGGCAGGCAGAGCAAGCTTCAGAAGGAAGCCAAGTATCTGTAGTCAAGGTCTAGCTGAAAGAAAAGTTTTCCTTTGATTGAATACTTCTACAAAGTAGCACATTTACACCAGCACTGGTCTGACAAGACTTGCAGTGACATGTCCTCCACTCTGTATCAACCCTGCTATACCAGCCACGCAAAAATGATTTAAAAACATCAAAGCTGGTATTACCATCTCATTTCCCTAAGTGAATGCACAATGAGGAAGAAAACAGAAAGCTTTACATTTCCCCTGCCTCCTTTGCTTTTTTGAAGAAGAATCACTGCTGCCCAGTGAGAAGGACCCCGATGTGCAGTTTTGGGGAGAAAATGGGTTAGGCATTCCTGGGGGCTGCTCTGCATTACCAAAACAAACCATTCAGCAAACAACAATTAGACACTTATGAATTATGGACAATCCATCTAAAATAGCTTTAAAAACATGGAGTGAGCTGTGAAATGAGTACTGAATTAAATAAACATATGTTGGTTTAAATACTTTAGAATTGGGACTAGTAAGGGGGCAAATCCGTGACAGCCTTCCTTTATTTACATGACTTACATATATGCTATTTACTGATTCTGCTCATTTCTGTGGACAACTGAATATGAGTGGCAGAAAACAAGGTAATACTGAGATTGAAATGGGAGAAATGGTGTCTTGTAACTCTCAAAGCAACATGGCTATGCTTCAACCATTACTCTATAACATTCATTTTTCACAATCCTGTGTTTACCTCTCACAGACACGCACAGTCCATGCAGCAATGATCCAGGAGGATATACTGAACACCAGCAACACTGTTCCTGGACAGATGGTCATGAGGGTCTTCATGACAAAGCGGGTGTTGAAGTTGATCTTGTTGAGGGCACCAATGCTGCGGGATGAGGCGTCCGTGAACAGCTTGCTGTGGAGTAACATAACCCTGCCGATCAGGTAGAGTCTCAGAAACATGGGGATTGAGAGGATAATGTCCACGTCAGCGTCGGCCACAGATGGCGTGTAGGTGAAGGCCAGCCGTGCTGTCCAAGTAAAGACGTACTGGCCTGGGATGGGATGAATGGCACACACCAAAAGCTCCAGCACGATGAAGAATATTCTCTCATATGTCATGGCTATCCTCCAATCATCTGCACCATTGTCAACCATGAACAGCTGTGCAAAAACAAAGGGAAATCAAGAGTTCTTGAGTTAAACGAAGTTATTCTTTTTAACCTACATGCATTTTCTTTTAAACACACTATAGAAAACAGCTCACCTGTGACCTGTTTTTGTGGTTTCATGGCATTTACCTCATTAGTTCTGTTGATTTAGCTACACAATTTTATGGTTTGACATCTTGTCTGGATGTGGCAATTATACACAAAAGTACACTGGAAATAGGAAACCATATATGGAGCATGCACATAAGGCTTACACACTGGGTAGACTGTGTCTATACAAACCGTAGACTGTAAATATTATACTGTTCAGCCTGTGGTTTGAACTACAAGACAAAAAATCAAAGACAAACATAGTGAATAAAAGATTGAGAACCGATTTTTTCTGTGGACTGATGACAAAGAGGAACTAATATTTTGTGTCACAACAAACTGCAAGACAAAAAGTACAGGATAATATTGTCTGGTAGTTGTGTCAGTACAAATAAGGACATAATGGACAATTTTCAGGCCCAGTATCAGCGAGGGACATTGGAGGGAAAAATTTTATTTTAAATGTTCTGAGAAAATCAGAATAAAGTTGGTCTTTTAAAACAATTCCCATTTCTTGTGATATATTTGATGAATGTTGTAGTTTTCTTGCATGATATTGACATAATATAGTATTTTTTTTCTATAGTTAAGAAACAATTGTGTGCAGCACAAACACAAGTTAACCCAAACCCTAACTAATCTGTCATTAGTACAATTACAATTGCTGTCATTTTTTGCCATGCTTGGGGTCATGGATAGGCAGGAGGTGAGTAAAAGTCTGTGTTTAGGCCATCTACACTTAAATGCTCTGCAACCTAATTTTGAAGAAACACCATATAATGGCTCCTAGAATGCCATTTATGTGTAGACGAAAGCTTAAAATTAATTACAAAAAATACATTCCTGTGTGTAGCTACTGGGCAGGAATTTGTTTAGTTAAAAATTTACTCATTCACATGAGATACTTAGGAAAACAAAGTAAGTGATTAATTCACTGCAGAGGACACTAACTATACACACTCTATAAAGTGCTTTCTACATACTGCATTTTTCTTCTGCTACACCAGTGTGATAAAGATGTTTATATTGTTGTTGTTTATTTATACTGATCCATCAAAAGCAGGTATCACTTGGCATTTTCAAGTAACATGCCTTCACAGTGAAATAACCTCTCAAAAGAAATATTTTATGCCAGGTTGGGTGTATAATATACATTTGTGTCATAAATCTAGATTTGTTGACACTTTCCCTGCAAGGTCAAAAGCAATTTTATGTCAATTATTTCACCAACAAACCTTGAAAACTGTACAAATATGTGCTATAAACATACATCAGTTTCTCCTTAAATGAGAAATATTGAAAATAGGACTGCAGTAATGAGTATGTGTCGCAGCCCAAAAAAGGAATAAAAGATACTCAGATATGCTGCTTTCATTCAAACAGCAATGTGAATGCAATGAAAACATCTGCAGTGGCTGTCCTGCTTAGTGTGGGAGAAGTATGTGTGACAACAGCAGCATCATCCGACCTGACTGTACTGGTGGCTTGTGAAAGGAATTGGCTCTTTAGGTGAAGATTTATATCACAAGCAACATTATCACACATTTCTCCCGCCGCCAGTCGTTTCTGGTACCTTGGTGGCGGGTTGAATCAAGAACATTCGAACCGCCGGAACCTTGCCATGGAGCCCGCTGATGTTGGCGAGGAGGAGGCCGTGTAAACGATGCCACCACCGGTAGAGGACGAGGCATCGATGACAGAGTGCGTCAAGTCTGGTGCTTCTGGAAACGGCAGTCCCGCCACGGGCCGGGAGTAGAAGCCAACTGCTGCGCTGGACGAGAATTGAAGTGTTGACGGACTTGTTCCTGCACCTCCCTAGTCATCTTCATTAGGGTCCAGCAAAAGTTGAAACTGGGGCCCGAAGAGCCCGTCCAGGCTGATGGGACTGTCCAGCAGTTCCTTTCTCATTTCGGCCGGGATGGACGGAGCAAGGCGCAGCCACATCTGCCTCTGCAGGAGAATTATCCATGCCCTGATGCAAGCTGAACACACCTCCTGGGCAGCGCAGAGGTTGAGGACCATGTCCGCTGCAATGCAAAGCTCTTGCTTCTCCTCCACCAAAACCTCGCTGTTCGACAACTTCTTGGAGATGTTGAAAGCAACAACCGTTTGCATGGCAGGCATGAGGCATCCACCGTCAAGGCCTGCATGGCATGATCCTTTCCGAGGCATGCGTCGCAGATGGCGTGCAGATTGGGGTAAAGGATGAAGCCCATGTTGCAGGTAGGACAAACCTTAGTTTGTGCAGATATCTTCTTGCTCTTTAGCGTGGTTATGATTTTTAGGTCATGATGGTATTTATAGGGGACCAAAGGTGGGGCCCACAGTAGGTGGGCGTGGACTATTGGTTCTTCAGAATGCGCGAGGGCGCGACGGGATACCCATCAGCGATAGCCTTAGAGGGCGGAGCTTACACGAAATAGAAGCCTCCCTTCTCCTCACCCACAGTCCAAAACATGGACGTCTATAAGTCATGAAATAAACTGAATTAACTTGCAGATCCTCTTTGTGGTTTAGTATTTTTTTAAACAAACTACAACTACTACACTTGCTGTCTCACATAGTTTGCATCAGGCCAAACCACACACGCACGGCTCCACGGCTATTATTATTAATAATTAATATAGATAATTGCCACAGCCTTATCGTGTTCAGGAAAGAGTGAAAGGTGGAGAGGTGAATCTTAGTGGTGCTCACCCAGCCGTACGTCCTGCAACAACAGGTAAATAAAAACAAATTTGTATTCACCAGAGCGGACACCCACAGACAGCGTGAGGAGGAAAAACTTACTGTGGAGCAGTGAAGAAAAAAAAAGACGTGGATGTCAGCTGGATGTCCGCAATCAGCTCTTCAAACTGCTCCTGCTGATTTGTCAAGCAGCTGCTGCTGTACTGGTCCAAACAGAACTGGACTTCAGTGAGTGACAGCTCCTGCTGTAATACCTGACTGGACTGAACCGGACACTCGCTGCTGCTGCAGGTTGCTGCAGTCAGAACATCCACAGGTAGGGTCTCCAAACTTGAGAACATTATATAGCTGTGAGGAATTAATTAAAACGGGGGTCACATCGAATGGTAATTGAAAATCCGGTTGGATTCAGATCGTCGATGGGCAACGACCCAGGTGAAGAGGCGGCGATGGGCGACGACCCAGGCGACGTGGAGGCGACGGCAGCCGACCCAGATGCAACAGAGGCGCCGGCAGCCGACCCACCAACCTCCGGGACCACCATCCCAGGAGACACCGGGACCACGGACTCTGGGACCACCGACTGTGGAGCCACCTGGACCACCGACTCTGGAACCACCTGAACCACCAACTCTGAAACCACCTGGACCACAGACTCTGGAACCACCGACTGTGGAGCCACCTGGACCACTGACTCAGGATGACCCGGGGACTTAACAATCCCACCCGGGCACTCAGGACACTCAGGAAAACCCGGGGACTTAACAATCCCACCCGGACACTCAGGAAACACAGAAGGGACCGCTCGGCCTGAACCCTCCGAACAAAAAGGAGCAGTCGCTGATGACCAGGCAGGAGCAGCAGGTTGGGGCAACCCACCAGAACACCCTCGATCTGCCGACAAAGCATGAGTCTGGAGTCAGGAGTGGGAGACCACAGGAGGATGGTCAGCGAACCGCTGATTAAGGGGTGAGTCCTCTGTTGCTCCCCCGGCGGCAGAGAAGGGATGAACTCCTCCTGGACAGGAGACAGAGGACTAGTCGCGGTGGACCCCCGGAATGTCGCCGGACTCCAGTGCGGCAAGGAGGGAGGCTGAAGCGCCGAGAGGCGGCGAAACAAAAAAGAGCGATCCTCCCTCAGAATGCCCGAAAAAGTCATGCCTGTGGGCTGGGTACTTGGTCCACTCATTCTATCAGGATCAGTAGGCGCAGAACAGACCCAGGGCACAGGCAGAGGCATGATTCAAACAAAAGGATTTATTTAACTGAAAAATGCTGCAAAGCAGCTTCAAAAAGTCACTGGTGTGGCGTGACAAAAATCTAATGACTTGGAGAGATCCAAACAGGCTGGTATACAGCACAATGAGCGGACGCAGACTGAAGACAAGACACAGAATATAAAGCTGAAACAAATGAGACAATGGAAAACACCTGGGGAAGACACAAGAGGAAACAGGTGAGTGTGGGTGGGGCAGCAGGGTAGAGAGCACACAGGGAAACACTGAAACACTTAGAAAATCAAAACATAAAACCACAGATCATGACACAAGGATGTTTGAGTGTGTGTGTGTTCAGATGACATCTTAGTTTACTCCAGAAACCAGAACCAACATGAAACACATGTGCCAGCTGTCTTCCAGAGACTTTATGAGAACTATCTTTTTGTCAAAGCAGAAAAATGTGAATTTCATGTAACATCTGTATCATGCCTAGGATTAATCTTCGAGAAAGGAGATTATCGCATGGACCCCAAAAAGGTCAGCGCCGTCGCTGATTGGCCTATTCCCTGTGACCACAGACAGCTACAGTGATTCATCAGTTTTTTCAACTTCTACTGCCGATTTATCAAAGATTACAGCTGGGTGGCCACACCCCTCACACAACTCACCTCCACCCTGAAGTCTTTCTCCTGGGTCCCTGAGGCAGACAGAGCCTTTGGTGAGTTAAATCCCATTTTTTCTTCTGCACCATTCTCAGTCACCGTGACCACACCAGACAGTTTATTGTCGAGACTGACACATCTGACCTGGGAATAGGGACAGTACTCTCACAATGATCAGAATCAGGCATCAAGAGTCACCCCTGTGCGTAATTTTCACATCGGTTGTCCCCTGCTGAGCAAAATTATGATGTTGGCAATAGAGAATTGTTAGCTATCAAGTTAGCCTCAGAAGAATGATGGCACTGGCTGCAAGGGGCAGAACCACAACATGTAAGGCACTGGCTGGAAGGTGCAGAGGTGCCTTTCATTATCTGGACCGATTATCTCTTACATTTAAAACACCAAAAGATTGAATTCCTGGCAAGCCCATTGGTCTCTGTTGCCTGTTTTAACTTTTCCATCACCTACAGACCTGGATCCAAGAACATCAAACTGGACTCACTCTCACTTTTCTGCCTCTGAGAACCCCAAGACTAAAACCAAGATCATCCCATCCACCTGTTTTGGTGGTGCCTTAATTCGGTCGATCGAAAAAGACATCAAAGAAGCCCAGATAACCGAGCCAGATCCTGGGACAGGTCCGGCAGGTAAAAAAGGTCCATAATCACAGTCTCACCTGTCATCCAGGAGTTAATCGGATGCTCTCCTTTACAAAATATTTCTGGTGGCCCTCTTTACACGGTGACATCAAAGAATATGTTTCAGGGTGCCAAACCTGTGTCCAAAATAAGAGTGGGAACCAACCACCTGCCAGACTCCTTCAGCCTCTCCCCCCTCCTGGTCACCCATGGTCACACATTGCATTGGATTTCATTACTGGCCTACACCCTTCTGATGGTAAAACTGTTGTCCTTACCTTAATCGATCAATTTTCCCGAGCAGCACACTTCATCCATCTACCCAAACTCCCTCGAGACACTTACCCTGGATTTAATACACATACAACTCCCACACCTCATCTGCCACTGGTCTATCACACTTTGAAGCCTCCCTTGGTTACAACCCACCTTTCTTTCCTAGTGTAGAAACTGACATTTTGGTACTATCTGCCCAGTCACATCTCCATAAATGGGTGTGGAGACAAACCAGAGATGCACTTCTAAGAACCACTGAGCAAAATTTGCTGATCGTCATCGTTCCCAAGCTCCCACCTACCAGGTAGGACAAAAAGTTTGGCTTTTCACCAGGGGCATTTATTTAAAGGATACACCAAGAAAACTGGGTCCCCATTTCATTGGTCTTTTAACTGTGTAACACATTATAAACCCATCCTCTGTCCGCCTTCTCCTACCATCATCCAGAATCCAACCTTTCACGTATCACAACTGAAACCAGTCTCCGATAGTCCTCTATGCCCTCCTGCCATCCTCCCTCTGCCAACCTGGCTCATTGACAACAACCCTGCTTACATGGTTGGTTGCATTTTGGACATTAGATGATGTGGTAGGGGTTTCCAGTATTTGGTCAACTGGGAGGGCTTTGGCCCGGAAGAAAGAACCTGGATCCCTAGGTCATTCATCTTGGATCCTACCTTCATCATCTCCTACAGGGACCATCCTGAGAAGCACCCACAGTCACCTGGAGGCAATACTTGAGGGGAGGGTACTGTGACACTGTGTGTGTGTTTGTGTGTGTGTGTGTGTGTGTGCTTATCTGTTTTCCTCCTGAGTAACTGGCAGATGATTAGGCACAGCTGCAGCTCCTTCTCCTGATGAGCTCTGAGAAAATATAAGGTGGCACTTACTACCTGGTCTTCACTGGAGCAACATGTATCTTATGAAAATCCTGTTTCTCTCCTGAGACCTGTCTGCCAACTTTACCTGTTCGCCTCCTGAGACCTGTCTGCCAACTTTACCTGTTCGCCTCCTGAGACCTGTCTGCCAACTTTACCTGTTCGCCTCCTGA
>JARVJO010000431.1:2322658-2338424 GCA_031762555.1 Cynodonichthys magdalenae | reverse complement strand
TTATACAATTCCAATATTTCCCTAAGGAAAACCAACAGAATGTGTAATGTTTTAAAATCAGTAATTAAGACAACTCAAATTCCTTACACAACTTTCCTGATAACTTCTCTCCATGGTCCTGGGATGTGTCCCTGAGAGTTTGACTTCCACTTCCTGTTTACTACAGACATGAGTCTGATGTAATTACACTTTGTGTAGCCTGGTTGAGTCGCTTCGAGCCAGTTGATGGAAACATGTCTGATTCGCATTTCTTATTTTTTTTCCTTTTTGTGAAATTTTAAAAATTTGCTCAAAATTCGAATTAAAATTGGATGGAAACACGGTAAATGATGACACCCAAAAACTTAACCTTCACTGACTCTACAAATCTCAACACCATCAACACTAAATGGAACATTGATAGATTTCTTTCTATTTCTAAATATCATGTAATTTGTTTTATCCAACTTTAGTGTGAACTTATTAGGTTGAAATTTTGTCCTGATGCATCTCAGTAATCCAGGTAGAAAAATCTATTTTTGATTGAAATTTTGTATTTTTACAAATTTTATCTGCATCATCTCCACCATCTGTTCTATGTCTTTACCCAAACAAAAATATGTGGTAGCATCTGCAACTAAAACACACTTAAAAAGCCCAGACACATTTACCAAGTCATTCACTTATAGTACAGAGCCCTGAGGAACTCCACATGGGATATTACAGAGTTCAGATCTTACATCATTTATTTGTTAAAAACTCTTTCCTATTTTTTTATAAATGATCAGTTCTGCTTGTCCTGATATGGAGAGATTCTCTTTTTTCAGATTTTCACATATGCTGATCAACATACAGTTTGATGTTACAAATATAAACCCATTATCACATGAATTAATAAGATTTTTATATTATCATACGTTCTTTTGCCTTTCAACTTTTACCAGCAAAACTAGAACAACAGCAGTAAGTGGAGGGCATTTGAGTACTTACATGGCCCACCACAATAGGTGAAGCAATGTGTTTAGGGTGGCTACAATATCTTATTTTTATCTATTCAGAGGCCACAGCTATTAGGTTTCAGGGTGTACTGTGTGATACTGTAATGGTATACACTGGATCCAGCTTGTTCGCTCACAAGTGCTTTGTTTAATGAATTTCAAAAGGCTGATGGGGTGTCTGATTAGGTGCAAGTCAAAAAGATGTAATCATGATCTCACTAATAACTATCCATTTATAGTTAAGAATGTCTTACTGGATCAAAATACTTGGCACAGTTGAACATGAGTGAATAAAAAAGTACACTTATAGGTCTAGCATTCCTTGAAGAATTAACTAGGATCATATAATGTTGAAAAATACCTGAGCTGTAGCTGTTTTACTTAACTTTAAAAATAACATTATGGGCAATCGTGCATTACTGCGAGACATCGCACTAAAAATATGTATTGTATGACTCACAGCTACAGGCACAGACTTTAGCTCATTATAAAACTAAATTAATTAGGTTACTGAAATTGCTGTATTAACTTATGTTGATTAGGAGCAGCCATCTTGAATTGAATTGCCTCTAAAAGTTTGTCAAGTCTAGATCTACATTCAAATTTTGCTCTATAGAAGTTTCATTAAAATGTGTCATTCATGAAATATTTTGCTAACAAACAAACAGGGTCAAATACAACAGTTAATGCCATAATTTTAGGCCAAGATCTCATACAATTGAGCACCATTTTTAGAATGAATCTCAGCCACTTTGACAAAATTTTAGCTCAATATCTGTACAATCAACTTAATGTAGCTATTTGGTGTTTTTTAAGGTCTTTTGACTGTGGTAGCTATCGTGAATTGGGCTCATTCCAAAATGTAATCAGTTGTAGATGTACATTCAGTGATTACTTTTGGAAAATTTCATTTAAATAGATGTAGTGACCCGTTAAAGATTTTAGTAAGAGACAAACAAGGTTGATTCCAAAAGTGACTGAGAAAATCAAAAACAAACAAGCTTGTTTCTGTTAAACAAGAAAAAAAGAGCCTTTAGGGCAGGGCTAATCAACTAAATTTCTATGGGGGCCACAGAGTAATTAAAGTAGAAAACCGGGGGTTTGAGCTTAAGAGATGAATGAACCAATGAATGGGCCATACGTTGGTCACTCGTGGGCAGGATGTGGCCCGCGGGCTGCCAGTTGAATAGGCCTGCTTTAGGGAGCGAGACACAGAGTTATTGAGGAGTTTACAGAAGCAGCTCAAAGTCAAGATCAAAGACAGCAAGGAGGTTTATAGAAGGAAGCTGGAGAGTAAACTGCAGAGGAACAATATCAGAGATGTTTGGTCAGGGATGAAGGATGCAGGTTTTAAGCAAAAGGAGAATCTGATGGATGAAATCTGGACAGACTAAATGATCTGAACACATTCATCAACAGATTTAGCTCAGGAACAAGATCATCTTCCTCCTCTCCTGCCTCCAGACAAGCAGACATCCCTCCTTTGACCCACAGCTTTCCTGTCAAACCTGATGTTTCATCTTCAGCCTCAGTCATGGACTCTTCTGCTTCCATAAGTTTGTCTTCAACCAAATCAGGAGATGATGCTGCTCCCTTTGCCTCCTCCTCCCACTTTTCTGTATCCAGAAGTCAGGTGAAGAGGCAGCTAGAGAGACTGAACTGCTGCAGCTAACCAGCCTCAGCAGACACATGAATGAACTCTAGATGGTAGTAGCTAAAGGTTCTGGTGGAACTAGCTAAAGTAGCTGTTACAAGCTGTTTTGTTTGAGCCTCATATTTTGGACCACTAAAAACAAGCAGATGTTTGTCTGTTGCCTTAAGTGATAGTAGCTAAAGGTTCTGGTGGAAGTAGCTAAAGGTTGAGTTGGTAGTAGCTGAAGGTTCTGCTGGAAGTAGCTGAAGGTTCAGCTCTTAGGACACCACTGCCATCGACTGTCGCCCCGGCTCACCACAGCTATCAACGGTTGCCTTGGTCCACTAGTGGCTCACCGACGCCATCAGCCCTCACCTCGGCCCCCCACCAGCTCACGGCCGCCATTGAAGGTCGTCTCAGCCCGCTAGCGGCTCACTGCCGCCATAGGCTGTCGCCTCGGCCCACCACCAGCTCACCGCTGTCATTGTCGGTTGCCTCAGCCCACTAGCGGCTCACCAACGCCATAGGCTGTCGCCTCGGCCCGCCACCAGCTAGTGGCCACTGGGCCCATGTGTTGGACGTTGGAGTGGGGACCTGTTGTTGGGCCTGGTCGTCATTCAACCAGGCCCGATAGTGTCATGCTGAGAGGCGGCCAAGGAAGAGGGTCAGTTTCAGCGGAAAACAACTCTGTAGTCATGTCCTGATGCTTCTCAGTAATGCGGGTAGAAAAATCCCCAAAAAAATTTAAGTAGGTCCTCTGGACGGGTTCTTCAGGCTCTAGAGCAGTGCGGTTATCCTAACTGGGCTTTCCTGAAAGCAGACAAGAAACCAAAACAGGATTCCAGCCAACCACCAGGTGAAATTGAAGACCCCAAACTCAGACCCAGACCAGTGGTCATTCTGTATGTTGCGGGAGTTTCAGAGAAACTGAGACATCTATTCTCTAAATATGACGTCCCAGTGGCTTTCAAACCCCAAAACACATTACAACAAGGATTGGTTCACCCCAAAGATCCATCTCCCCGGCACAAACAGAGTAACATTGTGTATGCTGTTAAGTATCAGGAGGACTGTGATCAGTTATACATCGGAGAAACAAAACAGCCACTGTTCAAAAGAATGAGCCAGCACTGAAGAGCAACTTCATCAGGCCAGGATTCTGCAGTTTACACTCATATACAGGCAGTGGTCACTCTTTCAGAGATGAAGATGTTCTCATCCTTGATAGAGCGGAACGTTGGTTTGAGAGAGGAGTAAAGGAAGCCATTTTTGTGAACAAAAATCGTCCATCATTAAACAGGGGTGGAGGCCTTCAAGTCCAGTTGTTCCCCTCGTACAATGCTGTTGTAACCCGTGATAATTTCCTCAAAACCTTACATTTTGAGAAGTGTTAGACTTCTAATGGTCTCTTACAAACAGTGGCCTATGACCTCTTACACTGATTAAAGACTTTATGCACACAATATTCTTTTTTTTTTTTTTTGCCTAACCAATGAAAATTGATAACAGAATTGATAAGGAATTGAATCGTCAAGTGATATCGACAATGGAATTGGAATTGCTAAATTCTTATTAATTCCCATCCCTACCTACCACTGGCTTATGTAAATGATCACAAGCAGCCATTTTTCCATTAATTATTAATTACTAAAACATGCTGCAACCCCAACAACAGTGTGTAGGACTGCCCTACAGGCCTGGATTAGACATCAACACTCAAACAGCTGGAGGGAGGAGACGGACTGTGGTAAAGCGAGGGAACTGATAAACAGCCCAAATCTTAGGTTTGGGAAAGCTCTCATCACCGTAACAAGGAAGACTCTTAAGTACACTGGTTGGAGTCCTAACTGGGCACAATTTGCTCAACCACCACAAAATGATGATGGGACTCCATGACAATGGTCTGTGTGAAGACTGAGCTCTTTACACTACTTATGCTACTTTCTGGCTTTGAGCAGTCAAAGGAAAATAATTCTTGGGGACCTCTTTATGGAAGCTCAGAACACTGAGTGTTTTTAACTGCGTGTCCTTCATCTGATGAACTTGAAGGTTTCCATAAAGCTCAGTGTCTTTTTGGGGAGAGCAATGGGCCCACTTATGAGGACCCCACTCATATGAGTTTTTTATCCATCCCCACTCATCATCGAGGAGCATCTGACATGAAAATTTCACACAAATTACTTAAGAATAAAAATAGCAAAATCAATTGCATTGCTGTATAAATTAAAAAAGTTTTTGAATGATAAAGCACTGTATATGTTGTATAATGTAACAACTGTTCTGCATTTAATCTACTGTAGTCTGAAGGTGTGCTGCACTATAATTCAGGGAATAGGTTTGTGGAATTTCCTTAATCTGTTTAAAAAATTGTCTATGTTTAAAAAACAATTAACTTAAATTTATTATGAAAGTAAAATGCTATATAATGTTTGGCAGAGATAGGATATGAAAGATGCCCAATATTTTGTTTGTTTTGCTTTAGTGAGTGTTCAAGCTTGGGTTGATGTTTGTTTGTGGGTATATTTTATAAGATTTTCTGCTCCCTTTTCATTCAATGTGTTTGATATACTTTGTTTTTTAAGGAATTTTTTTGTTTTGTGTCTTGATGAATGAAATAAAATCAATTCTAAAAATAATTCTCTACTAAATTTAGCAAACTACCTCTCATCCTCAATAACATGTACTTAAAAACAGCTGCTACTTCCACAACCTGTTAACCTATTTGTTAAAATATGTAGTCTGTGGGTAAAAGTAAAAAAAAGAGATTAATTTACCAACACTCTGCCAAGTTTTTGTCATAAACAAAGTCCAAATGTGGGAAGTGAAGAAATAATTTAAAATAAGTTTGTTTTCTTTTGACCTTAACAAAGCCCACACTGGTTGGTGAAGGGTCTTTCATTGACGACAGGGTCTGACCCAGCAGTCATAAATTCTGGGGCTTTATTGCATCTCAGCAAAGATGAGGTGAAGGCTTGGTGAGGAATGAGAGTCTGTCTGCAAGTCACCAACAGGTACCAGCCAGGTGTGGACAGGATTGCCAGAAATTATTATTTTTCCAAAGACAAAGAGAAATTTTGCACATTTTTTTAACTCACTAGAGTCTAGAGCACAATAGGGCATGTTAGACTCTAAATATCACAACTATTTATTAGCCTTTATTGGTGATTAACCAGTACAATGTTATGTTTGCAAAAACAAACAAAAAGCAAGTATGGTAAAGTTCTTGATTTTTGAGGAAGTAATGTAATATTTGTTCTTTATGTTTTAATACACCATTTGAGCTTTGATGCAATAATGTATGTTTATAAACTGTCAATTTCTTAACTACTTTTTTGTAGTAGATTTCTTTATTTTTGGTAAATTATTAATTGTTTGTATTCTTTGGTTTTAGATAAGCAGCGTGACTGCACAGTGTTCTGATAATTGGTAACAACTCCAGTGTTCTACAAAACATGCTTTGTAAATATTCTGTTAAAATACTTTGCTATTCATTTGTTTTTAAAGTATACATAGGAAATTCAAACAGGGGTAATCCCAAAAGAATTTCTAATAAAGTTCAAATATATATATCAAGTGGAGCATCAAGGTGAAAGCTCTGTTGGGCCTGACCTTGGCACTCCAACGTTAATTCTGAGTTTCACACTGCCGGACAGAACGCAGTAAAAAAAAAAGAAAGAAAGAAATTCAAATAGGGTAAAGAAGTAACTGATGACAAACCACCCAGGTACTTGTAGTAAATAAGAGTTTTATAAGTCAGGTTATAGTAATGCTTTGAAAATGTGTTTTGTTGTGGGACGCCAGTAAAGAAGAAGCCTTCACCGTACGGTTTGGAGAGCTGACTGTTTTCCCTGAAGAAGGTCCAGCCCATCATCTACTGCTGCTGTTTTTCCTTCAAGAAGTTTGAAACATTTGTTAAACTGGTTTCAGTGTTGAACAATAAAATAGGGTTTGATGGGACCATGTTTTTTTTCTATAAGTTTTGATTTAAAAAAAAGATGGGGATGTACACAGAAAAACAACATTGCTGAGAATAATTTACATTTTTATATTTAAAAAATTCCGGACATTATTTCAAGTGGAAAAGTTTTGACCAAATTTCAATACTTAACAAAATGTATCAAGTTAGGTGTGCAATACTTAAAATGCACAATGTAACTTTTTTATGTTTAATAAAATTGATTATTTTGAGGCAATGAGTTTGCATAAATTTTTAGGTAATGTCCAATTATTGCATTTGTAGAAGTGTAAACACTTGATTATTTTTTTATTTCATGTTGCACTGAGCACATTGGTCTTTTGTTAAGATGCTAAAGGAGAACATTTTGTTAAAAGAAAAACATTAAACCTTGTGATCTTATCTCTTCTTGTAGTTACTTTAATCATTCAAGGCAATCAGTTTCCTAGCTTCTATATGTAAACAGCACCGTTTATTTAAGTCAGACTAACTGTAGCTAAGTTAAAACAGATTAATTTACTTGCTGTTTCTAAGTTGAAACAACTTCACCAAACTAAGATTCACAAAAATAAGTTCAAATAACAAAATCTTAGTAAAATAAACAAATATATCTTAAGTAAACAAAATGTAAGATTAAGTTCTAGGCACTTATTTTTCAAGTCAATCGGATTCCAAGATTTTTAAAATAACTTTCCAGAACTATGAAGAATGTGTGACTCTTTGTATAAAAGCTGGATATGATAGGAAGTAAATTGCACAGAATAATTTTGAATGTTTATGACTGTTACTTTACACATACTGTATATTCAGCCTACGTATAACGGGAGCCCAAATATTACTAACCGCTCGTGTTTTATGTCTTAAAGCCACAACATGACAAGCCGTCGCTCCCCTCTGCTCAGAGGAAACAACAAACACTTTGTAATTCGGATTCCGGGGCTGATCATCATCTGTTGTCAGCAGGTTCCCCAAAACAAGCCTGCAAGACGGAACAGGTGTGTGCGCGCGAACGCTCGCAACTGCGCTCGTTCATGCGCATGCTTGTGTAACTCAGTGAAACAAATACCACACAAGCAGCAGGCCTACAGCACACTGGCTTACAGTTACATCAGTGCGCGTTTTTCTTGTTTCCCACACACAGCACAGGCCTTCACACTCACACACAAACCGCACGCGCACGGCGTGTACAAAAAAAAAGTCTAAACGAACTGTGCTCTATTAAAATCATAGGCGTGGCCACTGAGTAAAAAGACAGTTTTTACATTTATTTTATTTTTTTAGTTTAAATTGGCTAATCAGCGTCCAAAAAGCGGGAGGAAATAATAAAACAAAAGAAATGTACCTTATGGAGGTCGATGCGTATCCTCTCCTCTCCTTTGTGCGGGCTCTCCGGCCACAGGTGATAGCTGGAGCCGTAGTTAGGGCTGCCTTTGCTACTGCCGCTGCCAGTGGTAGACCAAGTCCCCGTGTGCGCGTGCGGTGATGCCAGAGGAGTTACGCGGCCACGCGGCTGCGCTCGGCCGGCGGGTCCACTGATGTTCCTGCACTTATTGCAGTTTTGCTCACAGTGCTGCTGCGGATGCTGGGGGCAGACGCCCGACAGCGCGCCTTGCCGCGGCTGCTGCAGCGGCAGAGGAGTCCGCTGGGTCCTACATGGCTCTCCGGAGCCGCTGGCGCAGTAGTTGACGGGTAGGCTGCTCCCCACCAGCAGCTGCTGCCGCGCTCGCAGCTGCGGAATCTGTTGCTGCTGCGGGTCCTGAGCCTGGGACTCGAACGGTCTCAGAACCTCAGTGGAGTTACATGCATTTAAAGAGCGCCCTTTCTGTGAGTTTCCACCCTTTCCTTCGGGGGAGGGGTCCCTCTGATGGAGTCTTAGATGACAGTGCTGCTGCTGCTGCAACAGCTGCCTGTGGTCTCGGTGCCCTCCTGCTCCTCCTCCTCCTCTGCAGCGTTCCACAGTGCTCGCCTGTTGGTAATTACTGACGCTTCTTTTGAGGCGATCTCCTCTGTCGGATCTGTGGGGAAAGGAGGCTGGTGGCGGCGGTATGGGTGGAGGAAAGGGTGCGGAGAGTTGCGGTGGGAGAGTGTCGGCAATGTGGGGCTGATTTTGAGGGAAGCTCGCTTCTTGCTCCGAAAAGCTGCAGTGGCAGCTCGGAAAAACAGGCTCCCCCTCAGACTGCGGCGGCGACTGATGCCGGGAACCGGCCGGGGCCCAGGGATCCTGCTGCTGCAGGTGTGCCGGCTGCCCGGCGCTCGCTTCGCCCCCTCGGTGTGAAGGTCGCCGATTGGTGTCGTAAATCGCCAGCGGGAGGGGGTCTCCGCTGTGAACGGGTCTTCGGGAGGGCTGGCTCAGACACGGCAGCTCCTGGAGGCTCTGGCGCTGAGCGGCGGTGGTAAAGGAGCGGACTCGGTGGTGAGAGGGAGGAGGGGGTGGCAGGCTGAAAATGGGAGCGACTCGGTCACGGCTCGGTTCTTGGGTTCCTGGCGTTCCGTCGAGGATGTGGTGCTGATGGACAGCTCCCGCGCACCGATGCCGCATCCCCCCCCTGATCGCCTCGTCTCGCTGTGCTTGCTCCTTTGCCGTGCAGAGCACCGACACCCATTCATTGCGCTCAGTCCCAGCAGAGTAGGATCGACTTGTACCATTGGTAGGTTGGACCGGGACCTGCCTTAAAACGTCACCATCCAGCTACAACACCGCCTTCGCCTCTGTCGGTCCTCTGCCATGCGCACAGGTTGCAGGGATCGATCCCTCCGTCAGGCAGCTGCTTCACAACATGTGCTGATAAACCTTCAGATAAGCCTGCTGCTTTTCTCCCAGTGTTGCCATAACTACCCTGCTGCCACGTCACTGTGCTTCCCCGAACTTCTCAAACATGCAGCAGATGTTTTTTTTTATTGTCCTTTTTATATCACAAAAAAGGCTTAGCGTCCATTAAGGGACTGCACATCAACCAGTCTTTCATTCCTATATGGAAGCCAAGAGCAGACATTTTCGCATATATTTTTCCCATGGTTTTCTCAAAAATAACAAGTTAATTATCACAAAATAATGATGACCGTTTTCTTGAGATAATGAGATGATTATCTTTTCTTGAATGATCATGATCAGTTTCTGTTCTTAAAACCTTGCTAAGAACGAACTCAAGCTGAAAATATCAGATTGTGGAGAACCTGGGATTAATCACAAGCTGAAATGGCAATTTGTTTATCTTGTACAGATAACATTCGTATAAGGTCTCATTTAAGGAGATGGCTGGCCCAACCGCAGCTCAGCAGGCATTTACACTTAAGTGATCCTTCTGATAGGCTAGAATAAACTTCATTAGTAGCCAGCTGAAGGGACCAGACGGTCTTCAAGGTTACTGAATGATGCACAAAAGGAAAATTATAACTCCTTATCTCAAGAAAACTATCAGTAAATTAACTCATTACCTCAAGAAAATGCAAAAGAGCCGGTGAAGGTGCTGGTTGAAGCTGGTAATGTGTCACTATCCACAGTGAAATGAGCACTGTATCAATATGGGCTGATCTATCTTGGTTACAGACAGACACAAACAAGGACAAAAATATTTTTGCTACATGCTCTCTCCATATCTCATTTTTATATCAAGTGACAAAAAACAAAGAAAAGCTTTGTGCAATTTTCACTTTTTTAAGATAAAATAGAAATCAATATATAAACAGGTTATATTATGTCACACAGCAGAATCCTGGCAGAGGTCTGTAGTTTTTAATTATTTAAGAGGCTGGTTTGTATTACCAGGCAGAAATGTTCAGGATGTGGGGGCTGCATGCAGGGAGCTTGTGCTGTGTGACATTCAGGTGTTTCTGGTATTTCAGTCAGGAAACCAGCAGCACTAGAATAACCAACAACTCTGTTAAATAACCTCTTTGTGCTGAAAACAGCTGAAGTTATAGTTTGAGCTTATGTAGTTGTGAAATATATGTTTTTTTAAATTAACACTTAAATTAAGTGATTATTTGCATTTTCTGTAGTGTGAATGTGCATCTACACTATTGTTTTTCCTTTGTTTTTTGCAGTCTAACTACTGCATAGTTTGACCTACTTTAACCATTCATTCATAATGGGTACTATAACTTTTGCTTTTATGAATTAGAATTATCAAAATATTCATATCAATTCAGAATTTGTTGCCTTGTGGAAATAGTGAAATATTTTCATAAACATTATTCTTGTTGAAGTCTGCTTCCAGAGTTGTAAAGTAACAAAGTATAACTATTACGTTACTGTACTTAAGTAGAAATTTTGGTTATAATTTACTTGAAAAAATCTTTTTGGTCAACTTTTTATTTCTACTCCTTACATTTTCTTACAAATATCTGTACTTTCTGCTCCATAAATTAAGAAAATCCATAAGAAGTAGAAAGTTATTACCCCTATTTTATTCTGGCTTGTTATTGTTAATAAACATTAAAGGGCAATATTATGTGTTTCTCAGGCATATATTTAAATTCTATACCATAATAGAGTAACTATAGCCGCGTTTCCATTGACCATGAAAATGCGCAAATTAAAATTTTGAAAATTAATTTGCTTAATGGAAACACGTCAATTTCGAAAAAGCATCCTTTTTTCAACAAAATGGTTTTGCGCTAGGATGAGGTGGTTTTTTGGTCGTATCGAAATTGGTTTATTTCGCAAAACTGCAATGGAAACCCCTTGTTCGCATTACGAACTACATGATAAACAACCGGATGTTTCTACTGGCGAAAAAGAAGACGAAGAAGAAGACAACAGGAAGTCATAGGATGAGAGATGCGAGAACAAACGTATTCACGCGTGATTTTAATAGCATTTCCTAGTTAATGGAAACACTGCAGTTGTGAAACTGTGTTTTTTCAACATTAACAGAATATCGACAGTTTGGCACACTAACTGTTTCTATGTTGCCCTGTGTTTCTCTACCTGGCTGTTTTGCCTCCAGCCCCACCCAAGCTCACCTGTATCCTCTTGTGTCTCCTCCAGGTGTTTCTTGTTGTCTCATTAGGTTCTCCCTTTATATTTGGTGTCTTGTCCTCAGTCGGTGTCAGATCAATATGCTGTCTACCCCCCAGCCAGTGTGGTTGTCCTCCGTGCTCCATTGAGTCCTTGTGTGTCTCCTGAGATATCTGTAAGTTTTTGCTGCTACAGCAGCCCTCCTTCTGTTAATTAAATCCTTTATTTTGTACTTAAGATTTTTGCCTGCATCCTGGGTCATTCTGCAACAAACCTCACACTTTTAGCTGTGTTCAGCTACTTTTAGCTAAAATTTTGTACCAGCCTTTTGCTGCTTTCAGATTTCAATCAGCATTTGTTACATTTAGATGTTACCTATTGTTTTATAACTTTTAGCTAGCATTTTAGTCTTTTTGGCTAGTATTGTGCTTTAACAGCTCAGTTTCAGCTTTTTCACCAATTTTTAGCAGTTAGCATTCACATAATGTTAAAAAAAGTTCTACAGAAACAACAAAAGTTTGAGGCAGTAACAAATCGCAATAGCAAATTATTTTTATTAAGAAAAACACCATCACAACATCCAGTCAAGGGAACACTTTTCAGATGTAAGGCAAACAAATGGGTTGAACATCAGCTTTCCAAAAATAAAAATAACAAAGTCAAAATAAGACTTTACAACAGACCAATCTGTAACACCTTCTTTTAGCACATTTTTTAACACGTTAGGTTAAGATAACCTACTATGGACACAACAATGAAAATATTGGACAAGCTCAAGGCTTATTGCATTCATGGCCACTTTCTAATCACATAAGCTTTTTTAGCCAAAAATAGTTCACTTAAATGAAAAGTTTAAATGGTCCAGAAGTCTTTGAAGGTAAGCAAGTTAAACAGTGATTGGTTCAAACAGCTAATCTCAACCCATTGCTCCATTTTTCTTAAATGCATTGAGACACGTATTGTGACAAAAGCTGCAAGATACACATACCTTAGTAACAACCACGGGTTCTAGTAAAATATTTTCAAATAATTAAAAAAGTAACAATAAATGGATATAATCATAAGGCATTTTATTTTTTATTCATTTAAAAAAGGTAATAAAATTGGAAGAGATAATGTAAAACATAAATGACTCAGACACAGCATTTCAGAGCAGAATGGAGGTTGAGGCTGAGCCAAAAAGACAGGAGATAAAAAAGAAGCCCATTCTACATCATACATTGGCCATTAATAATAATAATAATAAGTAATAATCCTATCATTAGGGCTGGCTCAGCTTTGCAGAGTTTTGATGTATGCAGCATAATAGCACACTTTGACAAATTAGTGAAGATTGCTGCAACACTTTGTTTTAAAGCTCCATGAACAACTGCAGGAATTTAAAGCCGAACATCAGCCAATGTTGCATTAGAAACCTGATCATTTTCATTAGGTAAGTGATTGCAGTGACCTGTGTTAAGTTCCTTGGCAAGGTGGAGTTTCATTTTCCAGTTTGGGAAGCAAAGTTACTGGTTCTACATGAATAATTAAATCAAACTTTACAATCTTAAAACTGAACCAAATCAACTGACTATGCATTTTTCTCTTTTTGATTGTTTGCCTCATTGCTTCTTTTTAGTTAGTCCAGCTGTGTAAAAAGCAAGCTGCATGCTTGCCTCGGCTACAGAAGGAAGAAACGATAGGATCTCTTTAACACTAGAGTGAAAGAGGAACAAACACAAGAGCAGGACCAGTAACTTAATCACAGAACTTAGGAAGTAGACAAGAAGCCTGTAATTACATATAAAAAGGAAACCAAGCAGGGTGAAGCTGAGAGATGTGTACAAATTTGTGTGCAAGAAAAAGAGGTTGAGAAACTGAAATATGCAGTTTTGGAAGGAAATGGGACAAAAACAGTTTTAGGTTTAACGTACAGGTGCAGCAAAAGAGTTCAAACAAGAGGAAAACAGAAAATTCATTGAAAATACCCACAAGTTTAAGCATTATCTTAAAAAACACTACAAATACATCATACATGTTTTGTAACCATTCCTGCACTCTAATGTTGTTGTTCCAGGCATCTCTGTGTGCATTATGATACCAAACTGAAGGAAATTTTGTAATTTATCAACTGAATGTTCGATGCAGTTTTATATTTTACACTTTCTGTTCATTGCAGCAGTAAGTTTAAAACAGACAGAGTTGGTCTCTGTGTTATCAATGTGTTCTTTCTGTCTGTAAACCAAAGATAGTTACGTTCTACGTCTCACGTAAAAGTTACCACCTTCAGGAGTGTAACGAGGAAGAGACGGAAGAGGTTAATGTTGATGTTTTTTAGTAGGAGAGGGTGTTTTTGCAGAGTCTCTGTTCAGATCCAGTCTGGACAGACTGAGATGTTTTGTTTTGGCTGAAGGTCACTGAGGCCTGTGCTGTGCTAAAACTGATAGGAGTCAGAGACGAGAATAAAGCTTTTCAGAGGAAATCCAGTGGATTCCTGCAATTATTCAGACAGACCATTTTGAACATCGCATTTTTTTATTCTACAAAACTTTAAAAGAATGTCAATGTGAGCCCCCTTTTTTACAAAACAAAATGTATAGTTCTAGGACATCTGTGAAAAAACTTGTCCGTCTGTCCGTTTTCTTATCTGGGGTCGGGTCACAGGGGCAGCAGCCTAAACAGAGAGACCCAGACTTCCCTCTTGCCAACCACTTGGGCCAGCTCATCTGGGGGAATCTCAAGGTGTTCCCAGGCCAGCTGAGGAACATAGTCCCTCATCGTCTTCCAGGCCCCTGCAAGAAACCAGTCTCTCCGAAAAGTCGCAAATTGTAGAATAAAAAAAAAGGCTATGTTCAAAATGGTATGTCTGAATAAAACGCAGGAATCCATTGGATTACTCTCAAAAGCTTTATTCTCGTCTCTGATTCCAATTTCAGCAGTATACACACAGGCCTCAGTGACCTTCAAACAAAACCAAACCAAAACATCCCAGTCTGTCCAGACTGGATCTGCACAGAGACTCTGCAAGAACTCCCTTCTCCTCAAAAACATCAACATTATAACCTCTTCAGTTTCATCCTGGTTACACCCCTGAAGGTGGTACCTTTTACGTCAGACGTAGAACAAAACTCATTTTTGTTTATACAGACAAAAAGCACACTGATAACACACAGAGAACTCTGTCTGTTTTAAACTTACTGCTGCAATGAACAGAAAGTGTAAAACATTAAACTGCATCAAACATTCAGTTAATCAATTACAAAATTTTCTTCAATTCCTCTCATTTGACTAATATTATGTCAAATAAAACTATAAGGACATTTTATGTATTTATCACATCAGGATATTTCTAAACATTTTCCAACCCCAGAAATTAAATTTTTTATTCCTCCCAAACCTAAAAATATTCATTGACCCAAAACTTGAGTCTCTGGAACATCTTGAACACAAACAGACTTGTCTGTTTTGATTGTTGGAAGAGTCACAGGGGGTGGTGGGGCCTAGCATGTCCTGGATCTTCCTCTGGGTCTCCTCCCAGTGGGACCGAGCTCCTCACCATATCTCTAAGGGAGAAATTCTGTCCATAAAAGTTATGAACAGAATCTGTGACAAAGGGCAACATTGGCGAAGTCCAACTCTCACCAGAAACAAGTCCAACTTACTACCGGTAATGCGGATCAAACTCTGGCACAGGTCGTACAAGGACCTGACAGCCCGTACCAAAGGGCTTGGTACCCCATACTCCCGAGGGACACGGTCGAAAGCTTTTTCCAAGTCCACAAAACACATGTAGACTGGTTGGGCAAACTCCCACGCACCCTTCAGGACCCTGCTGAGGGTGAGGAGCTGGTCCAGTGTTCCACGGCCAGGATGAAAACCACACTACTCTTCCTGAATCTGAGATTCGACTATCCGACAGACCCTCCTCTGAATAGACCTTACCAGGGAGGCTTAAAAGTGTGACCCCCCCCTATAGTTGGAACACAATCTCTAGTTTACCTTTGTAAATAGGGGGACCACCCAGTCTTCCAGTCCAGGGAACTGCCTCCGATGTCCACGCAATATTCTAGAGTGGCGTCAACCAACACAACCCCACAACATCCAGAGTCTTAAGGAACTCCAGGCGAATCTCATCCAACCCCGGTGCCACCGGGGAGCTTTTTAACCACACGGCTAACGGCACACGGTTAGGGGAGTCGTCCTGGAACCGGAAGGTCACCGGTTCGATCCCCCGTTCCAGCTGTCTCAGTCGTTGTGTCCTT
>JARVJO010000431.1:2230939-2243617 GCA_031762555.1 Cynodonichthys magdalenae | reverse complement strand
GTTTTGCACTTTTTTTCTAATTAAAAAAAAAAAAAAAAAAAAAAAAAGGTATCTAGTATTTGGGATGGTATAAATGACGTTACTTCTCTTGTTGTCCTTCGTACTCTTTGATTTCCTCTTTGGTAATCGATCCTTGGCTCCGCCTACTTGTGCTCTTCCTCTGGTCGCGATTATCGAAAAGTCCTTATATGGAAGGAAACTTCCCAAATTCCTGAACGGTGGGAGTGATTCACCGAACCCACCCTGCATACCAGACGCAAACCACAAGACACATTGTTAGACTTTTCACAACCAAAGGAAAAAAACCAGAAGTGAACTTTGAACTTTAGCTGCTGAGGTGACGTAATGTTGGTGATCTAATCATGTGGCAGGCCAAGCTTTGTAAAGGTTTTATTGTTGTTTTTAAAAGTATCACAGATTGTTGACTCAGCAGTGGGTCAACAGGGTTAGTGATGCACACCAGGCTTACTTTTTCCCAGCAGCAGACATTTTTTAGTTATAGCATTTAAATAACGATTTAGAACAATTTAGCTTATTTTCAAAAATGATGTCAAACATCAGCAAATTTATTAAACTGCACATTCATCCTTGCTTAATACGTATTTGGAGTTATTGACAGGTGCTCACCCTTGTTATTCAGATGTTGTGATTGACTTTCAGGTATTACCACATCACATTTTATTAACTTATAGACATTTATTGTTATTGTTAATGTTGTTCAGATGTAAAAATTGTCTTATTTAATCAAAATTCATCTAACGGTTCATGAAATATTTTGCTAACAGATACAATCGACTCTAAACACTTAATGACATCTTTTTAATTGAAGTTTTTGTGTGATGTGTTAGTGCTGGGAGTCTGCCTCAGTTAGTATACCACGCCACATTTTAGCTAAACAATGTACAGCTACAGACGTTACGTTTTTTAAAGTTTGGCAGTCATCTTGAATTAGATTGTCTCCAACAGTTAATATAAGTTAATCATTGTTTTAAGCTCTCTATGGCTGAAATCAGTCTTATATGGTAATTTAACTTCTTCTGCTGAATTTGTTTCTTTATTTCGTGTAACATTTGTGTTTTTTCTCACTTAGCCCATACCCTGTCTTTGTTTGGGGCGGCTGTGGTGCAGTGGTTAGGGGAGTCGTCTCATACTTGGTAGGTAACTAGTTCGATTCTCCGTTCCATTAGTCTCAGTCGTTGTGTCATTGGGCAAGACACTTCACCCACCTTGCCTACTGATGGTGGTCAGAGGGTCCGGTGGTGCCGGTGCATGGCAGCCCCGCCTCTGTCAGTGAGCCCCAGGGCAGCTGTGGCTACGATGTAGCTTAGCACCATCAATGTGTGAAGTGTAAAGTGCTTTGGGGTCCATGAGGACTTTGATAAAACACTATATGAATTCAGATCACTTACCATGACACAATAGCCTATGTTTACATGGACACAAGTAATTGGAATAAACGGCCAATCAGAATATTCTGATCTGATTCAGCTTAATGGGAATGAATTTGTAGAAAACTGACCTGACAGCGCATGTTTGCCTGATGTGAAACTGATGTATTTCTGCCTGGCTAGATGCTAATACTGGTCAGTTAGCGATACCACATTTCTATTAGAAACTTTGAAAGGGCTCAAAATGATGGAAAACCCGGATGGTGGAAAGTGTAGGAACACAGTGCAGTAACGTCTGTAACCGTTATTAAAACCTGGTGCGAGTTCATTTTGGGCACTAAGAAGACTCGTTTGTTTATGTTCATCATGGAAGTACGTCTGTGGTTTTTTGAGGGGAAAGTTTACAGCTCTGCATATGTTGGTACTTCTGTTCTGAATAAAAGCGTAGTGCAAGTAAACTATCATCATGATCGAACTAATACATTTTGTGTGCATATAAACAATACATTTGGATCATTTAATCCAAATACGTTACGATCCGATCAAAGAGTTGTCCAGCATTGCCACCCTGCCTAGACCTTAGATCTGCCACTGCCTTTGGCTTTTATATAAATATTATTTTTTTTACACCACTTTGGTCAAGACCTGTTCTTAATGTGCCATATAAATAAATAGACTTGACAACTAACTTTCTTAGTCAGTTTCATACTGTGGAAGCCATCTTGAATGAGACTAATGCTGCATTGTATTTGTACACAGATGTCAGAGTTTTGGGTTTCTGAGTTGAAAATATAAATGGGACCAGCCTCTAATGTAGTCATTTTGAGTTGGCAAGTTGGTGCAACACGACCATACCCAAATCATTTCAACATGTCCTCTCCTTGCATCGACAGAGAGTAAAACCTTTCATGGTTTTAACAATTCTGTTTTTTAATTCACCCTAAATCAGTCATGCTTAGGGATGGGAATCAAGAACTGGTTCTTACTGGTTCAATTCCTTGGAATTCCTTACTCATTTTCTTACTCATCAGAATGTGTGCATGGTGACAACACGCTCCGTATTTGATATCCAAGGAAGAAGGGGTCTAGTCATGGTTATTTTTCACCAAAAAAAGACAAAACTAGGGTCAGGTTACAACACATGCAAAGCTTCACACACTTCACAACAAAGGGGGGAAATACTTCCAACATGCAGACATTTTGTGTTTATTTTTATATTTTATTTGAACTAGTTGTTATTTTTATGATTAGGACTCATTAAAGACTTTATGCACACAAACAATGTTCTGTTTTTTTGCCTAATCAATGAAAATTGATAACAGAATTGAGTCGTTAAGCAACATCGACAGTGGAATTGCTAAATTCTTATCCTTTCCCATCCCTAGTCACACTTGTACTACTTTATAGCGATTACTAGGTGAAACGTTTCAACACTGTTTGTACACTCAAAATGTTGGGTTGCATTATTCCATTAGAGCAACAAATAGAAACACTTTCTCAGATGTTTGAGAAGCTGGGAACTGGAACGGTTCTAACTCAGAACTGACGTCAGTCCCGACTTCACAGTTTTGCTGCAGTCAGAATGCAGTAGAACCCCCCATGGCTGACACAACCAAACAACTTTAGCAAAGCACAAAAATGCATTTATCCTTTCCTTTACTCATATTGAGCTAAAATTCTGTGTGGTAGTACCTGAGATTGATCTCCAATTTATACTCTGAGTGCTAACTGATTGAGCAAAATGTTTTTAAAACTTTATTTTTTTAACTACTGGAGTCAATCCTGTTTGTTTTTATCAAAATATCTCATGAACCATTGAATAGATGTTAACGATGTGATTGATGTACACACACACACCGAGTGAGTTTTGGGAGTCAGTCAACCCAATTCAATATGATCACCAGTCAACTGATATTAGGAAACACTGAAACAGACAATCTCCAATTTCTACCCATTCTGCAACATCCTGGCTTAATTCTTCTGCTGCCCCTGGATTAAATCTTGGGTTAAATCTTTAAAAATCATGTGTTGGACTCAACACTGTTATGTATGGTAGTAGCTGAGAGTCATTCCCATATTCTTTTAAACTAACACCTTTCACATTATTGCATGAGAATGTGCATTATTTTCAACATGTCTGTAACCTGATTAACTCAAGCATGAAAGGTGGCATTGCTTTGAGGGGTGCATACCTTTATTGTTAGAGTATTTCATACTCTACACAGATTTTAAAGTAAATAAAAATGATATAAAAAATATATTTTTTTTTAAAGCCTTTCATAGCAGTTTTATGCTCATTATTTGCTGTTGTTGATGTTGGGAGTCACACCATGCCAGCTTCATGTGTGTAATATCACAACCATTGATATGTATTACTAATATATATCAATGATCATGACAGCTCATGTGCTGTGAAAACCTCAGCTAACACATCAAACTTCAGCACATCTGTAAATTTACCTGAGGTACAGCTCTAAATACAGATTTGTGGCTATGCTGTTTTGATAAATGTAGATCCAACTGGTTCAGGAGATATTTTGCTAACATACAGATGCACCTGATGCAGCCAACAGGTGGCACAGCTGAACATCACCACCTTGTGGACAAACTGGGTAAGCACAACAGAAGGATGCATAAAAAAACAGGATTTATAGGTTTTGAAATGACGTTACTCTGTAGTATTTATTAGAGACAACAGAACTTTAAAGTACCCACAATCCAGCTGACAAAACTAGATTTAAATCATTTTATTTTTTCAAACAATTTAACCATGTTAGATCCTGAACAAATAAAGAGCCAGTTGATAGTCCAGGGAAACTGATTATTGAACCAGTAAAAGCATTTTGTTTTTATTGCCAGCTGTGTTGTGCAGCTTCACCTTTCCTTAAATCAAAGTTTACAAAAATTTAACAGAATGGTGCATATACCAGGCTCATTTCAATCCTGGGATTTCAAATTCTCGCACATAAAGTTACAGACAAGCATGTTTTATGTGGAAGTAAATCCAGATTTACCTTTTTTTAAACCAAGGCACATTGGTAGAGATGAAAGAAAACAAGTGGACAGAGGCTGCAAAAAGGCCAGTGTTGATTTAAATGGTGGAGATTTAAATAAAAATGAAATTTAGGTAGTTGCTCATCATCACCAAGAACTATTGATTCACATAAGCTTTTCTTTTGCTTCAGGATGAAGACGGGAGCAAAAACTAAAATAAAAAAATCTCTTATGCCAGAACATTCTGTCTGAAACTGAAAGAACTTTGGGCACAACTTGGGTAAGTTTACAAAGGCTGTTCAAAACAATAAAATAAAAATTTCTCAAGAACGTTTCTGAAGGCAAAGAGTACAGAAAGGTAATATCTCACCGAGCTGGGACTGTCGGAGACTAGTTTGAACTGCACACTGTGAGAGCATCTCCAAAATGTCTCAGAACATTAGCAGAGGAGCGCAAAAGTCATTTAGGTTTTGAACTTGTTCAAAACATTTGTGCAACAAACATTTTCTCAAATAACAGTGTCTCACAGAAGCTCACCTCTGACAGAAAACATCCAGATCGAATCACAAACCATACCTTTATAAAACTGCCCATCTTTAATTCTAAAGTAGTCCAGCAGATTATATATAAAGGAGGGGGCTGCTCCCATAGTTGGTATGAAGTCAACTGATTGAGTATAATGCAGGGAAGGTGTGGTCAAAAATACTCTTTTACAAGCTGAGCCTATCTGAAAGCAGCTGTTGCTTTCAAAAAAATAAACACGTAGTTCAGGTCAGAAATCAATGATGCTATAATTATTTTTTATTTTTTCGCAATTTTGTCCCCCCGACAGTTGCAGTCCAGTGAGATACTAACTTCAGGAAGCAGAAATGCATTTTTGTCCAAATCCAATGCACCAACCAACCTAAAGCATCTGATTTGACAAACTATTGGATCAGATTTGTTTCCCTCCTTAACTAAATAATAAATCTGCATCAAATGATATTTATGTAACCATTCAAAGATAATTTAGATGTTGAGACAGCATTAACTTCTTTGACCTGTATAAAAACTGATGAAGAATGGTCTCTGGAATGTTCGTAGCCCTCAATATTTAGGTCAAGAGTAAAGATCAGGCAAAAAAAAAAAAAAAAAACTTCTTGTGTTCAGAATTACACAAACTAAATTGTAATGCAAACAGAAAAAAGTAGTTTTTCTTGAAAAGCTGTTTCAATTTACATCCCATAAACAAACTAATTTTAAATAAATAGATGTATACATAAGAAATTTATAATTTACTTCTATATTTCACATAAAGCCTCTTGTACCTGCCAAACATGTTCCAGTATTTTACATTCTGGACATGTTCTGAACGAACTGTTTGAACACCTTTGTGGGAACAAACATGGTTGATTAGATGAGATGGTTAAAGCCCAGACTTTCCTCTTATTTCAACCTCAGGTTACAATAAGCTCAACTCAGGAATACAACTACTGATCGTCAAAAATGCACATTAAAATGACATTTTAGATTGAGAGAAATAATTCAACTATTAAGCACTCACTGCAAGCTGTTAATCTGCAATGTCTAACTTTTCTGTGATGTTTGGTTTCAAAATAAAACAAAAACAGCCCGATATTACAAACGCTTCTTTCAGTATTTATGTTTTTAATACCAAAGTCTCAGCAGATTATCACAGAAAGAGGCATAGGGAAGGGAGTTCAGCAGGCTGGGTTGCTGCCAAACTCACAGTGGACAAACAAAATCACAACATATCTTGTCTCAACTGAGACACTGAGAAAGGAGTGGAGAGAAAAAAATGAAAGAAAAAAAAAAACAAAACAAAAAAACACAGCAGCCTTTCCAAACCTCTCAGTCGAGGCAAACATATGGCAGGATGTTCAATTTGCTTTCATCCCCATGAGGGTCCAGTGCTATACACTCTGTCCAGTCATACCAGGTGCCCTTGGTATCATAACAACCATTAACTCCTGGCCAGTTCTGTGTGTGTATCCTCTCCAAGTCATCATCCGTCACCCCTCGGCTCACACCTGGTAAATCCCCTATTATGTTGTACTTCTGCAAAACGTGTGATTTCCTTAACTCCTTGGTCTCTTGTTCTTCCCTTTTCAGATATTCTGACATGAAAAAGTGTGCACTAGGGGCCTGAACACCCGAGGAGGTGAGCAAGTTGCTCTGAAGGTTCAAGTAGGACTGGATGATTTCATTTCTAGACAGCTCTTTCCAGTTAGTCTGGTGGAAGGGGTTCGGGCCTGGAGCTGGGGTTGAGGTTGTGGCGATGGGCTGTTGTACAGGGATTTCAGTTCTCTGCCTGGACTCTGCGGGATCTGGAGTGGGGGTGATCTCTGCTTGAGAAAGTTCTTTATGCACTAGAGGTTTGATCTGACCTGTGACTGGGTCAAATGTTAGTCGGCGTTCTTTTAACCGCACGGGCTTAGTCGTGTCTTCTATTTTCTGGCCGTCTAGGTTAACAGAATAGTCTCTAGATCTATACTTTCTTCTTTTATGCTCAGAGTTTGGTACCACGGTCCCATCCGTGTCATCAGACACAGCAACGCTCCCATCGAATGTCGTTCTGTGCATTTCCAAGTTCTGCTGCAAAAGAAAGAGGGAAGGGGAAACTGAAGGGGATTCCAGTGTTGACGATATGTCTAGAGTGGGGTAAGGAGAAGGGACTTCTGATGAATTAGAGTGCACTGCAGATTTATGAGAAGAGTGAGGCGGCTTCTCACTGTACAACGCTTGGCCTGGAGAGGACAGAGGCTGGGAGAAAGAGAGGGGAGAGTCTCTGGAAGATGGGCTTGGGATCGGCGTTCCTTTTGCTGCATATGCTGAAGAACGCTTGGAGTCTTGCTTCAGGCTCCTCGGACTGGAAGTAACACTGCGGGGACTTCTGGCTTGATAATAGCCCTCTCCTCCTTCGTCCAATTTAAACTGTTGCTGCATTACAGCAACTTTAATCAAAGAGGAGGTGCTAGGTGGTTTGGCCATGCCAGGAGAGCTGGGGCGGGGCTTGACAGCATTGACTGGAATTCTGTTAACTTTGTCATTTTCAAGATGGTCTGTTCGAGATCTGTCAGGAGACGGGACAACGCCCTGGTCAGGCAGGCCGTCTGGACTTCCTGCAACTCCATTGGTGGGTGGTGGTGTAACAGAATTATCACTTGCTGACAGTTTGGAGATCTTTTCAGGTAAATGCACTCCACTGTCCTTGTGCTCTGCCCGCCGCTTACGGGTACCTGATTTCTCAGCTTTAGGTGAGTATGTGTTATGAACATCATTTCTGATTTTGACCTCAGGGATCCCTTTCCCAGATACAGAAATGTCTGGAGGAAATGATTCTGTTCTGCAGGGATGAGAACTGCCATTGGTAGACCCAGGAACACTCGCAGACACAGGTTCTATTAGTTTTTGCCAGTTTCTCAAAAGTTTCTTGGCACGTTTAGCAAGGTCTTCATCCTTGGTCTTCTTCCTAACATCGTTAATTAATTTCCCAAGTCGAGTTTCCTGGAAAATAATGTGTGTGACGGAGAAAATAAAAATCATCCCACAAGTACTAAATAAAGTAATAGCTCGTGAATTTTAAATTCTTACCTCAAGAGCTTCTTTGGTAATGGGATACTTCTCAAGACAAGAAATTACTTCCAATACAACTACCATATTGCATATCTGCAACAAAGAAAAAACAGTTTCTATAACTTAACTTTTATCACAAATGGTAATCAGTTAACACAACCCTGGGACTGTGATGAAAAATAAAGGATTTATTCCCTGAATTACAATTGTAATCAGACGATACCCATTATTTATATTGTAAAAAAACTGTACCAACAATTTATATTCCCAATAAAGTATAACATGTATGTGAAAATATGCATATTTCTCTAATTTTAGTTTGGCTCATCGTCTCCATGTAAAACTCACAATATACTTTAAAATCTTGTTTCTAACATTCAAAGCTCTCAAAAACCAAATCCCATGTATTTTGTATTTTCCACACATTTTGCTCAGACTGTGGGTTTCCTTGTGGTTTCTACAGCTTCTAAAAGCAGAATGGGAGGCAGAGCTTTAATCACAATTTTTTACATTAAAAAAATAATAATAAAGCTCCTCTCTTGTGGAACTAACATCCAGTTTTTGGAAGACAAAAAGACAATTCAAATTAGCATTTGAAAACGTAAATACATAATATCTTAGAGCACAGCATGTGTGCAAATTTTGTTTGCAAAAAGTGTTTAAACTTTAAGCAAATGTAGCTCTCTGTCGTTAACATACGTCATAACTTCAGATTTAGAGTACGTACCGGTATAAGCTGGTTTAGCTACTATTCAACTTAACTTGAGAAGGAAGGATCTGACTATTTCCTAAAACCGTTGCTTTAGCTATTCAAGCGTTACCTTGATAGCTTGAATAGATAGTTCGACCTTTTATAATTTGAAACTAAGGGATTCAACAGCGCGCAAAAAAAGTTGGTTATTTAGGAAAACTTACAAATGAACTTTTTCATAAATAAGCATTTCTTGAGACAATGAGTGGATTGTGTTCGTTCATACGAAACCTGCTTTGGCGTTAAAGCTAGGCTAGCAGTTAGCATGCTACGGTAGATTCCTGTCTAATCAAGGCTAAAGGTTAGCTAAATTGGCGTGTAAGCTAGCTGTCAACTCCCTATGTCGTTCTGTCACCGAAGCGTTCGACACTTCGGTGCAGACTACACAGTCAAGTGTTTTATTTTAACACAACAAAACGATAAGTGGCAGCTGCTGAAAACTGCTATGTCGAGGTATATCAGACTGAAGATAAACAAGCTGCCGTTAGCTTTAGCATTGCTCACATTGCTCTGACTGTCAATGGCCTGCAGCAGCCGGTCCTTCATCTGCTGCGGGGTTGCTGGGACCGTTGTCATTGCCTGTTCGCTGCGATCCGGGGGATGGAGGGAGGAATACTCCAAAACGAAAGCCGGGTGACAATTGACTCAAAAGCCGATTCGGGAATACACCGGGCACCCGAACAGCATATTTTCTGTAGCATGTACGGTAGACGACTCAGTTTATCTCGCATGAAGTAGGAAATTTCCTTGCTGCCTTGGTTTATGCCTGCTTCGGCACTCTTCTAACTACCAGCTGCTGGATGTCTCAACGGCCTCCTGCTGCATGCTGGGATACGGTGTCTGCGTCATGACGTCTGTACGTAACCAAGGGAACGTTCTTCTTCTTCTTCACAACTTCTTTTTTTGGCGGTTGGCAAACAACTGAAGGTGCATTACCGCCACCTACTGATGTGGAGTGTGCATTGGATCAGCGCTCAATACAAAAACAAACAAAAGAAAACTATATTATTTTAAACAAGCGCGTTTGACTCAAGTATTGTGGTAGAGCCATTTTACGTTGCTTGTGTCATTTTTACTTGTGAGCACCAGGGGAAGGAAAAACGCCCCCAGTCTCTTCCTGTTAAACATCTCATTTTATTTAATATTTTACTTATCTATTATCTGTATATATAATTGTACTGTATGTGAATTGATAATAAATTATTGATCTCTTTTGTTATCCATTAACTTCATATCAACTGTAGCTTCTGGTAAAATCCAGGGTGGTATTATTGACATTGGTAGATTTGGACTTATTGTTAGATCATCTGTTTGATATTCCTGTTTTTCTTTACTCACCCATCCAAAACTTCCTGTCTTTCCTTTTCCTTTTTCCAAGCATGCATTTAAAATGTGAAGGGTTGGGTGATCCGGGTTATTGCTTTTTAAATTCATCATATGTTGGGTTCTTCTCAGGTCTAAAGGTAGTTCACCCATTTCTACCTCTAGTGCTGTTGCGGTTTTGAAAGCTTAGTAGCGTCTGATGTTGAATGTCTAAATTTCTGAAATGTGTTTTTGCTGCTGAACCATAAACTAAACTCCCACAATCTATGTTTGATCTGATTAATCTATCTTTTTTTAATGTTCCTCTGTCTTATTCCCAGTCACTGCCAGCTAAAGATCTCATATTATTTAATATTTTTTTTGCATTTATTATTTTCTGTAAATGGATATTCCATTATTTTTTTTTTCATCAAACCATATTCCTAAAAACTTTATACATTTTGGCCAATATCGAGGGACCAAATCAAAAATACAAAGTTCCTATGCATTTCTTTATTTTGAAATTGTCACTTTTCTAGGAAATCTGTTTGTACATTGTTGCAGCTTTATCTGTATGCTCACATAAAACTTGTGGATGTGGTTGAACACAATTTGCTCATTAGTAGCTTTATGACATCTACATACATGTGGAAGAGATACATGATTATGTCATTTAGACCGTCTTCATGCCAAGAGATCTGGGCCTGTATTTATTGAACATCTTAGAAATGCTCTTAAACCCACCAGTTACTTCCATAACCACTCTTCCACAGCCTCCAACTGGGAGAATAAGATTAAGAATTTTAACTTGCGTTTACACTTGAAAGTAGGTGTAAATTTAAGAAATTCTCAGCACTAAAATTCCACTATGAAATGTTTAATACAGGCCCTGATCTCAAAGGGATTGACCTGGTAACAAAGATTAATAAATATTTTTTAAACACTGCTGTTTTAAGATTTAAATAAAAAAAAAAAAAACAATGGGCAGATTTTTATTTTATTTTAAATAACGTAAGAATTTTGACAAGTGCAGATATATGCTTTAAAACTAGTTGCTCTGTTTCTGCAAACTGAACCCACATGCAAATCATTCTCCCTATCATCATTCATGAGGGGAATTTTGTTGATTGTGATTTTCAAAATGAATTAAAAAAGGTTCACAATTGAGAAATGGATTTGAAACCAAAGCACAACAAAACTTTATGTTCCAGATGACTGACAATGCTTTTATTTTGAAATAGTTTTGTCACCAGTCACCCAAAAATGTTTAAAAACCTTAAACCTATCAACTTCTCTACACAACTTTTTATTTATTAAGATTACCAATAATAAAGATGTTTCAAACACTTAACGCTTGTGTTTACAGCACATTAAACTAGACATTGAATATGTTTTCCCAATACACATAAAATGTTTTAGACAAAAAGATAATTCTCTTATGCAGGGTTTAGGAAAATGAAAAAAAACTACACACGAGGGCCGAACTCATTTGAATACACAAATTTATTTCAAATCATCTGAATATGTGATGAAACCACAGCTTCAACTGCTCCTCAGACAGACTTGCTCCCCAGATTTAGAAGAACTGTGAAGAAAAAAACCTTATTTAAAATAAAAAGTACAAAAATACAATAAAAAAATCAGACGATTTGAACTGAAACTTGCAATACAGGAATTGTTCAGATAAGACTTTAAAAAGGTAAAATGTTTCCATCATAATGCTGCAATAGTTTTTCCATCTGTGCTCTTTAGTAGGGCTGGGTTTAAAAAAAATAAATTAATCGATTCAAAAACCCTTAAATCAATTTATTCCTTTAACACCAAGCGTGTCGGCGCTGACACATTTTTTAAGTTTTTTAAAACGCAGAAAGTTCTCGACCGTTTGTGCGATCGGACAAATTCCAACGGTTCCTGAAAGCCGGGATTCTTAGCTTTCACCAACATATGGGTTATTATAGTAATATCATGTGACCGGGTGCAGGAAGCCCGCAAAACAACCTCTTTGTTTACCATCATCCACAGACGCTCGGTCCGGAGCGTAGTGGAATGTTACGAGCGACAGCCATTTTTTTTTTTTTCCGGAGCGGAGAGGAAATATTTTGTTAGAATAATGTCTGGAAGAAGTTCTTCAAGAGTCAGAAAACCACCACAGAGATTCCAGGAGGATTTTGAGACCCAAGAAGACGTTGAGGAACCGGCTTCATGGGAAGAAAGGTAAGTTAGTTTGATGGAGTTTCTGAGCTTCATTCTTGTGAATGAAGAGTTTTTAATATTATGTTATTTTATGAATATTTGGATAGTTGTTTGTATGTTGATTTTTAGAACAGTGTAACAGGTTTGTTATTTTGCACAATATATGTATATATATAGTTAGTTTGTCTAAATGCTGTGCGCATTTGTCTCTTCAAAACGTGAGATTTTTATTTTTTGGTGACTTACTGATGTTTGCTCAGTAAATCCTGCCTTGTTTTTACTTTATGTGTGTGCGACTAGCTAAATATTTATTGCTACTTTCTTTTTGTCTTGTAGTGAGGACCAGCCATCTTGAAGTTTGGGAGGAGGGAGAGGCAGAAGCTGAGGTCCAGTTGGTGGAGCCAGAGAGCAGCAGTGAGGATGATGAAGGTGATGCTGTGAGAGACAGAAGCTGCTCACCAGATCATCTCAGAT
>JARVJO010000431.1:1973863-1992018 GCA_031762555.1 Cynodonichthys magdalenae | reverse complement strand
ACCACCATCAGTAGGCAAGGCGGGTGAAGTGTCTTGCCCAAGGACACAACAACTGAGACAGCTGGAATGGGGGATCGGACCGGTGACCTTCCGGTTCCAGGACGACTCCCCTAACCACTCCACCACAGCTGCCCAATGATAATCAAGTAACAATACAAAAAGTTCAACTCCTTCTCAAACAACAGCTCTTACAAATACACATTATACAAATTCATATTTCTTTAACAAACTAACTTTTATCGTTCTCTTATAAACCGATACATTGAGGCAGCATTTTTATAATCACTTTCCAGATTACTCCAGTCTTATTCCTTGTACTGAAGTACATCGGTCCTTCAAATCTGTTTGTATTTTGGGTTTTACGAACATCTCTAGCCCCTTAAGATCATAATTACTTGCTCTCTTAACAAAATTTAATTGAATATTTAAAGGTATAAAATTTACATGAGCCTTATACATGACCTGCAAAATATTATAATCAACCAACTGATACAATTTTAATAATTTCAATTGATAAAATAGTATATTAGATGTAATGTTTTCTGGTGATAATTTTTATGGCTCTTTCCTGTAAAGTAAAGATGGGATTTGTAATTGTTTTATATGCTTTACCCCAGACTTCAATACATTAAATCAAGTATGGGAAAATTATTGCATTATATAACTTAAACAAGGCTTTATCATTAAATAACTCCCTTACTTTGTACAATACTGCAAAAGATTTGGCTATTTTTGTTCTTCAGTGATTTATATGAGCTCTCCATGTCAGCTTTTCATCAATAACAACACCCAGAAACTTCACCTCATTGACTCTACAGATCAACACCATCAACTCTAAATGGAATATCAATGGTTCTCTTACTGTTACTGAATATCATGTAGTTGGTTTTATCCTAATTTAATGACAATTTATTTAGTTTAAACCAAGTTTGTATTTTTTACTAATTCTGTTTGCATCATTTCCATAATCTGTTCTATTTTTTCCCAAACAAAAAATGTCTTATCTGCAAATAAAACACACTTACAAAGTCCTGACACATTTACCAAATCATTCACATATAATATAAATAATTTTGGACCAAGTACAGAACCCTGTGGAACTCCACATGTAATGTTACAGAGTTCTGATCTTACATCATTTATTTGAATTATTTGAAACTGTTTCCTATTTTCCAAATAACTAGATACCCACTATAATGCTGGTTCTCTTATACCATATTTATTTAGCTTTTCAAGGAGACTAGTGTGATCAGTGGTGTCAAACACTTTCTTTAAATCCACATAAATACAAACACAGTGCTGTTTTTTTCTGTTAGAAAAATATCTAATGTACCAGTGGACTAAATTTATTGAAACTGAAAGTAATCTCTGAATTACTGCAACTAAATAACTTTTGGAGTTGGTTTTATTTAAGGTGGCCACCACAACTAACACAAAAATGTCTCAAACTCAGTCAGTTTCACAGATGTTGAGCTAAAATATGATGCGATAGTAATTGAAAATCATTTAATAAAATCTTTAATATTGTTTGAGGTTGTTTTTACCATAATTGTCATGGTTTGTCTTAAACAGCTACCACTCAGTCATCTCCCAATAAAAGATCTTAGTCTAAATCTCTGACATGAAAAGGGCTGGGCGAAACACATTCATTTATGGAATGCTAGACCCTTAAGACATTCACAATCGTTTTTACTTTGTTTTTTCATATAATGTTTTGTTATTTGGCTTATCTTTCTGTGTTGTTCCATCTACATCACTTTTTCCATCTGTTTGATCTTTGACTCAGTAGTTGTCTCCTTGCCCTGAGATATTGTCTTGGTCTAATCCTTTGCCTTAAGCTTGTCTTATTTGATGGTTTGTGTAGCTGTGATTTCTCATCCAGGTTTGAAATCACAAGACAAATACACTTAGCCTTTACAAAGCTTCCGCTCTCAATGACAACACTGCCATAGAGAAGCTCAGGTGTTTTGTATACTCTGACATGGGCAGTAACGCTATGTTCACAGGTTTCTGGCTTATAAAAACAATTTTTTTTTCAGTAAAGTGATGCCTTTTTCAGAATTATGTTAACAATTTTGGGTAAAATGATTTGACAGTTATAGGAACTGAATGTGTTATTTAAACAATTATCCCTTTTGTAAAGGAGCACAAGCAGTTTTATCCTCAGCTTTTCTAAGGCGGGTGTGTGAATGGGTGAAGTACTTCGGGGTTCATGTTGACTTGATAAGGCAGTATACAAGTTCAAGACATTTTACCATTTAAGTGGCACTTTCCCTTCACTTAGTTCTTTCCCCCCCTCTTTGCACTAGAAGCAGGTGCAATGAATTGGTGCAACAACTTACAGTTTGTAGACAAGGTGACTACTAATGGGTACCATAAATCTGTTTTGTTTTGTTATTTAAATTAACAACTGTCATGTAAATCATAGGACTGGAAAAAAGTTAAGAAGTAATGGAAAGCAAAAGACAGTCAGTGTATTTTTACTAGTTCTAAGTACCCATAGTTTTCAAACTGTGGTACAATTACCACTGATGAGAGTCAGAATGGTTCTTTGAAGAAATTTTATATACAAGTTAAGGGAAAAAACTCCACAGTAACTAACCTTTAATTTGCCGAACTGTAATGAAGCAGAAATAGACAAACAGCCGAGTGGTTCAACCAAATCACAATCTACGTTCTGATGTGAAGTGTAATGTTGAGTCTTGTGAAAACCAAAAAAGAATCATAATTGCAATGTAGATGATTTTTTTCAAAGATATTTTCATAAACCATCACATCTTAAATCACACCCTTCAACAAGGGTTATAGGAAGGGGTTTGGCCAGTGTGCTCATTTATGTTTGATATAAAAATCATTTTGTGAGGTTGTACAGGGCAGCTGTGGGTGAGTGGTTAGGGGAGTTGTTCAGTCCTCGCCCTGCAATTTAGTCACATGCCGAAGTGTCCTTGGGCAAGACACTTCACCCACCTTGCCTACTGATGGTGGTCAGAGGGTCCGGTGGCGCCGGTGCATGGCAGCCCCTCTGTCAGTGTGCCCCAGGGCAGCTGTGGCTGGAGTTTACCACCATCAGTGTGTGAATGTGTGAGTGAATGGGTGAATGCATGAAGTGTAAAGCGCCTTGGGGTCCACATGGACTTGATAAAGCGCTATAAAAGTTCAAGCCATTTACCATCTTGACTCCTACTGTTAGAATTGTTAACTGTGTGTAGGTCTGGTGAGTTTTACCATTTATCAAATTGGAGAAGCAGTGTTATTTCTCAAGTTTTGTTCATATATCCCATTGTACATCTACAATGATGACGGTTCTCACTTAACAAAACATACAAAGTGTTTGTAGTGCATTGTGGCTCATACACCAACAACCTATTTACAGTGGGACTGTTCTGTTTGTAATGTCCAGTGGCAAACAGGAGGTTGAAGTGGAGCCTCTGTGTCAGCAGCACTCTTAGTCAGAGATGGAGCAAATAATGAATGAAAAGGTTAGGCTGTTACTTTTTTCTCTGCAACCTCCTCACATTGTTACCTTCCCACAATGAAATGTTTTAAATTCAAGTTATATCAGTTATTCTGACATCAGGGTTGTATTTGTTGTATTTGTGACGTTTTCTGAAGCTGAAAAGGTGGGAAGGAAAACCAGGACACAGTCGTGTGCAAAAAGTTCTGTGATTGTTTGTAGGATCATTTTGCTTGAAGAAGTCTGAGGCAGACCCAAATTATCACTACTGCGTTCTTGCCTTTTCTGTTGCCAAATATTTTAATACAACACGCTGTCATTTTAACATTGTTTAATGTGTAATCAAATCCCTAAGATCAGTCTCAAATGTGACCCATTCCCAATCCAATCTAGCATTTTAATAACCTCTTTCATATAATGTCATTCTTCCAACTCCAAGAAAAATTTCCCCTTGGGGTTAAGAACAGTTCTTCTTTTGTGTTTCCTCTTCAAGGGTCTCCACAGAGAGTCATCCTCCTCAATCTCACTGTGTCCTCTGACCGACAACTACCTTCTTGTCCTCTAACTGCATAACTCCATATATCTTCTCTGTATTTTTTCTGGCAGCTGCATCTCTACCAATCCTTCTACCAATATATCTGGTGTCCTTCCTCTGGACATGTCCAAACCATCTCAGTCTGGCCTCTCTAACTTTATCTCCCAGTAGTTCAAACCTGTGCTGTACCTCTGATGATCTCATTCCTGCTCTTATCCATCCCTGTCTCTCCAAGGAGAACCTCAACACTTCCAGTTCTGTCATGTCTTTTTGTCAATGTCTCCAAACCATTCAACATATTTGGTCTCACTACTCTCTGGTAAACTTTTTCTTTGACCTATGTTGCCATCCTTTTGTCAAAAATCATTTTTGAAACTTACTCCATCCTGCCTGGACTCTCCTTTTCACGTCTTTACAGCACTCCCCGTTTTCATCAGATTTCCTCTTCTTTGGAAAGATCCCAACAATTCTAATTATTTTATAAGCATTGTCCACTTAAAGAAACTCTTATTGCATTCACATCTTTTATAAATCCACCCTCAGATCTTTTATGAGTAATAAAATTTGAACAGCAATAAAACTGACAATATACTGACTTTTCATTAGAAAAAGTGCATTTTAGATTGAGGTCAGCCGTTTTTTAAGTTTCAATATCTGTAATCCTTTAGTGATTTTACATTCCTCTGGCTGAATTTTGTTGACCCATTTTGTGGTATTATTTTCTTACACTGAAAATAATTAACCCTCCCTTTTTGAGAGGTGCTGTACAGGATCACACAGCCTCATGGATATATTTAAATCTGATCATTCAGCCCAAAGTTATTGCAAGAGGAGGATAAATAGTCATTTCCTCTCCAACCATAAACCATCTACAGTCCAACCATCCTAAGTTACACAATTCTGTTCACCTTTAAGCATTAATGAATGAGGAACATTCTGTAACTTCAAAAGCCACTGTTGCAACTGTTTATCTTGAGAAACTTTAAACCTAGCCAAATAAGGTTTAGGTGAAGTTTTTATCTTAAGTCACCTGTCATAAATGTACATCTTGTTACTAACTTTTAGACAAAAACACGGGATCTTAGTTAAAGTCACATTAATTTTTTCTTTATTTATTTGACAGCTGAATACTCTGCTTCACAGCACCTTGTGGGTGGTTTCAGTTGACTTTTTAATGTAAGCAACTTCTTACATTCCTTAACCTAATAACAGCCCCCTCCTTCACAACAGCCCTGAATCCTTCCATGCTAATTGCTCTTACATTTCTCAAAGCCACCTTTACTTGTCTGAAAGTCTTCAAAAAGATCCCCACCCTATGACTGTGTATGTACATGTACACAGACTGTCTGTGTACATGTTAGGTCATTGCTCTGTAAAGCAAGGGGTGTGTGTTATGTGTCAGGAGCCTCTCTTCTTCCTAGAATAAAGGGGGAAAAATGCATTACTCTTTTTATTCAGTGCACACAGACATGCACACATCCAAACAGCTCCACTAAATAGATTCCTGGCAAACATAAGCTGTGTTGACAAGAGAGATGAGCTGCTGTTCCTGTTGCAGCTTGCTGTAGGCACAGATCAGGCCTCACTTTCAAAAAGAGCCGCCACCATTAAAGCCGCAAAGTCAGTAGACTTGTTGCTACTGCATCTACCAACGCTCACACATAAACACACACACGTTTAAACAGAGTTATGTATTGCTATATCAAAGGTAGCAGGGCAGGTGCTGGACTGTTTGAACAGGTGATTCCCTTTTACATCTGCTGACCCATTTGGCTTATATCTTTAAAAAGTCCTATATCAGCCAGTCAAGCACACAGACCTAGTTTGTTTCATGTTTATAGACTTTTACTATAATATTTTACCATGTTCCTGTTGTTTTTCTAGCATATGGGGTTTGTGTTCCCTTTCCTTTGAGTAATCATCATCACCTAGCTGTTCATTTGGCTTCCTGGCTCTTTTGTTGAATGACTATATGACTGCTATTCCTTAATCTACACAAATGACTCTTTATTTTTTTAAAAGTTGAGGGACATTACATTAGCTCATAGCTGCTTCTGATCAGTGCTGCTGAACATTCACAGCCTCGCTCTGCGCCGTCTTTTTTCCCCTGTTTGACGAGTGGTGTACATGGAGGAGTGACCACAAAAATAGCTCTCGACTTGATCTGTCCTTATTTAAATAAAAATGACCACATGCTGTGAAATTCTTGGAGGGACAGGCCGCTGGTCGTATACTTTGAGGAGGCAGAGTCTGAAGACCTGAGGGAAGATATGTCTGTTACCATGGCAGAGTTCAAAAAGATTAGTTTAAAAACTCCCTGGTAGCAGTGTGCCAGTGGTGGACAACATTTACCCTGACATGCTGAAGGTTCTGGACATTGTGGAGCTGTCTTAATTGATGCATGTTCTGATTGAGACACCTGCAGATTGGCATGCTGTAGTGAGGGTTTTTGTTTTTAAAAACTGGGAGTTTTCAGGTTCCCCAATAAAGTTTACTCCAGAATGTTGGAGAAGAAGCTCAGGTGGATTGCAGTTCTTCAGATTCAGAAGTAATAGTCTGGTTTTCATCTTGATTGTGGAACAGTGAGACTTTATCCTTGCATGGTAGCTAAAGGGGCTATGGAAGTTTGACTCTCCAGTCTGAATGTGTCTTGTAGATCTGGAGAAGGCTTATGACCCTCTACCTCAAGTCATTCTGTGGGGGGTGCTGTGGTTCTGGTTCCTGTATAACTGAAGCAGGAGCTGTGTCTCCAATTCTTGTTGTAGTGTACATAGACAGGATTTCAAGGCTCTGTCATGATGAGGAGGATGTCTAAGTTGGCAACCTCATGATCTCACCTACGTTTTGCAGATGATGTGGTTCTATTGGCTCACTAGTCTTCATACTATAACATTCAGCATGTACTGGGACAATCCTATCTCCTTTTCTCAGTCTCGCCGTGGAGAAAATTTGATCAATATCGTTGAGACCAGCTGACCAGATCCATAATTTCCAATTTGGATGATATGCAAGACAGGCTCTGGAAACAGCAAAGCAGGGTAACTAAGGGAAGGTTGAAGAGAGAGGGGAAAAACATTCACCTTCGCCAAGAGGAGAGGGGGGGATTTACTAATCGGTCTACATCCAACCTTCATCTGTGGTCCTGAGATTCTGGATACAAGTGACTGAAAAGAGCTTCCTTCATAGGGCTGCTGGGTTCAGCCCTAGACATAAGGTGAGGAGCTCGGTCATCCAGGGGAAGCTCAGAGTAGAGCTGTTGCTACTTTGCATCAAATATGGTCAGTTAAACTGGTTTTGGCAACAAATTAGGATTCCTACCTTTTTTGAGGTTTTACAAACTTTAGCAGACCCAGTACTTGTTGGAATTGTTACATATTTTGTTCTGGCCTGGCAAGCCTTGGAATCAGCAAGAAGTAGCCCAATTGTGCTACTGGTGAAAGGGGTGTCTGGGTTTATCTCCTCGACCTGTTGCTTCTGCAACCTGGTGGCAGATACAGTAAGTAGTAGAAGGTAAATGGACTGTGGTTATGTAACGCCTTTCTATAAAACCGGGATACTCAAAGCGCTTTACACTACAATCTGTGCCCTCATTTACCCATTCACACAGTGCTTTTAGACATTTGGGGTGAATTCTGTTGCCCAAGGACACAGCAACTGAGACAGCTGGAACGGGGGATCAAACTGGTGACCTACCGGTTCCAGGATGATTCCCCTAACCACTCCCACAGCTGTCCTCATCCATGTGGATGGCACATTGTGTTTTTGGAGCCAAAATGCACTTTGATGGGGATGGGGAAAACATTAGGCTGTTACTGTTCCAAGCTACCACTCAAATTAGTAACTTTACTGTAATAAAAGTGCATAGAAGTATAATCCGGCAATGTAACGTGTTGTTGTGATGGCAGGCGGTCAGTGCGACCAGGTGGCCATGGCATTTAGAATGAGCGATACTTGATGCAAAATATATGTGTAGTTCTGTCAAAATCTCACTATGGTTTCATGATAAGGCTTTAAATATAGCTCACTTTCACTGGAAATAAAGGGGTGACAACAAATTTACCTGCATCTATATTTATATACACTATATATAATTGATTTTTTATTTTTTTACCACAAAGTCCATACAATTTACCAAACAGATAAATTGTAAGTTATCTCTCAGTTGTAGTGCCAAGAGGTGGAATTGAAATGAAGTCAAAGTGTAATCTTGTCTCTAGAGTTTAGGAGGTCAAAATTGGTTATTGAATTACATTTTGTAAGCATTTTTCTTTCTGCGAGTGTCTCATTTCCGTGACATCCATTGGGTGTTGTTTTAGGGCTGAGTTAAACAAGTGTTTCACGAGCACGACGTGACCTGATTCAGGTGGTGTCGCTGGCCCGTCTGACAGGTTGTCCTAGCGATTGATGATGATTGCCCTGTGTAAAAAGACCTGGGGCCTTTCAGAACACCCTGAGGTCAGGGAAGGGTTTCAACCATTTCCTTTCCAATTCCTTACCTCAGTGCAGATGTTAGCTAGAGGTACAGTTTGAACTTGTGTGATTTCCAATCTGCACATTTTCTAACACACAAAGAAACTTCCATCATTTCAGTTTGAATCCTGAATTTGTTGTTCAGGATGAAGGATTGCATACATGTACGGATTGTCCGTAATTTACAGGGATTTTCTGTCATTTTGCAGGCATACGGATGTATAGAGCAATCTCACGGATTTTCCCAAAAACTCAGTTTCAAATGTTTTTAACATGTCAGAGCCCGTAGGACGTTAAAAAACAATAACATTAAATATCCACTTCCAACCCACTCTGCTGCTAGAAATAAGTTCTTCCGTCCTCGTTTCCTTCTCATTTTGTTGCATCCGACAGTCTGCCTGCACCCCGTCCCCTCCCCTCTGCAGCTGCCTGCACCCCCCCCCCCAAAGTGTGATTAATACAGATTTTTCTTTTTAATTTACAGATTTTTGAGGCTCATTATACAGGTAAATGTCCAAAGGGGTTGGCATGTATGGGATTAATTGAAACTGACATTTGCTTTGATGTATTTAGCTGTTTGACTATATATAGATTTATTATAACTGTACCTAGTTCATGTAAAGATTTTGGTTGAATAAATGTCTCACGTGGAATTAAAGTCCTAGACATTAATTTTATACACACAGCATTAATACACACAGTAATTGATGCTGTGCAAAAAACTGGACTGAATTAAATAATGGAAATCAAAGTCAATGCAAACTTTTTATAAGAACATCTCATTGTAGATTATTGTTTTAGTTTGTGGTCAAATCTGAGTTTAGTGTGTTACACAAAAATGCTATTTGTTAATAAAATTACCTTTTTTGTTGGGAATACTTTTACTATGTTCAAACGTATCATGTTTGTAAGATGCAGACAAATGAATGTAAAACCAGTGACTGAAGAAAATACATCCTATTATTTCAGATAATAGGATAAGACCTCTTTCCTACATCAGTCAAACTTTAAAGATGGTTTCTGCATGGCTCCAGAGCAGCTGCAGTCCTCAGACTTTTTTTTTTGACAGGTAATGATTACTGATGCCCTGTTAGAAAACTTATTTTAGCCTTTAAAGGCCGAACAGCCATTTCCTCAATGAATGACAGAGGTGGTCTGGCTCATGGTTTGTGCCCATGTTTTCTGTCATTGTTAAAAAAAGATAATCACATTTCCATGGTCACCAGGTAAACTTGACTTGGCTGTTCTCAGTGGAGGTGTCATGTATGTTTTTTATTGCTTCTTGCAAACACAAAATACAGTCTACCTCTGATGTTAAAGATGACTGACGCACAATCTTCTGTCTTCTCTGTTTCCTCTTCAACTCTTAAGAGGGGCTTGGATGGTTTCTGGAAGTCTGTAGCCCACCATGTGCCTCGGGATCCAACAGAGCTGAGAATCCTCAATCCCTTTTTTATCCAAGAGGCTGCATTCCAGTTCATAGGCCTGCCATTCAACAATGGATTAATGGGCAAAGGGGTAAGATGCAAACAGCTTCACACCATCACCAACAGTTGTAACACCTCTTTTAACTGGGCTATTGAAATACGTTTTTAACTTGGAGTTTCATTAAAAGGAGCTTCAAAAGTAATTTAGGAATAAGATGATCTATAACATTCTGACAACATTCTTACTGATTTTTTGTGAAAGGAACCCTAGACTGCTGGTTCTCTGAAGGCCTGCTGGTTTATCTGACCACAAGCTGTCCTTAGCTCATCTATTCTAGGTGAAAACCTCATGAGGGAGCTGATCAAAAAGCTTCTCAATACAAGATTCTAACTGAACAATATCTGGGTGGTCAATTCCCCCCCAAAACTTGTTGTTTCAGCATTTATAGTGACTCATATTTACTGTCGTTAAAGTTTTTAGTTTGGTATTGGAGTCTCAGCTGAACAGTGGAAAAAATATATCAAACAGCCTTTATGCATGCAGTTGTCTATAGCAACACAGATGTACAGTTGAGACAAAGTGAGCAACTGTCCTTTGCTAAGGAAACATGCTTTTCTTAGGCCCACACAGGAATTTATCACTTTTGTGAATGTGTAAAACGGTTTTATTGTTTCAGCCTTGCATTTGTGCAGAAACAGCACTTCAAAAGCTCTTAAATGCTGTTTTTTTATAAATGGGCTTCTAGAGAGAGAAAATCTTTTAAAAGCAATGATTGCATTATTTTGCTGACAGTCATAACAAACCCTTTGGAAAACTATGATGTTATAGCTTCACCTCTAATCTAATCTAATCTACAACCCAAAACATGACAACCGTAACACTGACAGATTACGTACTGGAGTTTGTGTCAGAGATGAATAAATGAATAACCTTGTCAATGAACAGACAAGACTGATAAACAATCATTTTTATTGAATAGATCAGAACACAAAACATTTATTACACCAAATAATCGAAGGCCTAAAATGATTTTATCACTTATTGAATTATCAACAAAATGAAAAGAAACATTGCAGAGAAAAACTAAATTATACATTAATATACATTAAAACATTGGAAATAGGAATAAGACTGATGAATTGAACATTATAAATAATGCTTCACTCTAACTCCTCAAATGGAAACTGTCCCTTAATTCATCTTGAAATTATTGAAACTATCTTTATTAGTCTACATTTAGATAATCATTTGAACTGATTTTCATCATTTAATTTTATATTATAGTTATTTTATTTTAATGCACTTTTATCTGTCTTTAGTTACTTGTTATTTTCTAATGGGGCTTCTTTTTCAAACTTTTGTATTCCCTCCAGGGATTAAAGAAAAGAATTCTGATTTGCATTTTTAGACTGACGTGACTCCAAGTCAGCATTTTCTAACTTTTGTTGTCTTCAAGGTAACAAAAGTTTAATGTGACACAAAGAAGTTTTGTTTAGTCATCAGTTCTCAAAAAGGACTTGTTTCTCAACCTTTTGTTGTCTTTTCTTCGTCTTATGTTTATAGTTAAAATCATGGACTTGCAGTAGAATAAATACAGTCTATGATTTGTACATTTTTGCTCAGCCCAACCCATAACCTTTAGGGTTCTGTTTGACTCATTGTTTCCTATTTCTGATGCCTTTTTCCTGTCTCTTCATGTGGATAAATACATTTCTAGAAATAGTTGTTTACTAGGATAATTTTTCAAATAATAAGTTTTTTTAAATGTTTTTGTGAAACATCTTCAATTAAAAAAACACTTTCAAGATCTCCCTGCTCTGAGAAGATTTTAGCTTGACTTCCTTCTGAGAACTTCTTCCTGAATCTCCAAACTGGGATTGTCCTGACTACCACAACTCAACCCCAGCTAATTAAAAAACCAGACCGCTCCTTTAAGTTGTGTAAGAAGGATTGGATTTATTTGTCCAACAAATCCCACTGATGTTCCTTCTGGTCAGCTGTACTGCTCTGTGCACAAAAAGCTGTGATGAAAAAGTTTGTCTGCAATTAGAGCTTCTTAGTTGGCTCAAACAACACAGATCAGCCTTGGCTCCTCATAGATCACTGAGCCTTGGCCACACCATGACCTCACCGGTTCTTCTTTTTTATTACTTTTTTCTTAAGCCACATTTGGAAGGTCCTGAACACTGCAGACAGGGAACTTCCAAAGGAGACACTCCTGTGTAGTAAACATTGGGGTTTTGTTGTTTTAAACTCAGACTTGCTTGGAAAACCTTCAGTTTTTCTTTTCACCTGTCAGTAATTAAAGGGTTACAGCTGATCAGTGTTTAACACAGGTTGATTAAATTGCTTTGTTTGTTTGAACCTAAATTAGTGTATTTTTAGTTGTGAAACATGTTTCTTACAGCCCATCTGCACTGTGCAACACTCATTTTGTTCACTAACAGGACAAAGTGTTGCAAAATCTCTTGTTTCTGGAGTCATTTAAAAAGTTCTGCTTTATTTTATGCAAGTTGAATGTCTCATTTGAAAGGTTTCTGATTGGAGGACTTCAGAGTATTTACCTGTGTTCATTTGTAGCCTGTGGTTCTTCATCCCACTGTTGCAGTTTACCTGCTGCAAGCCTCATGCAAATTGGTTTCTGCAAAACAATTTTTTGTTTAAAGGGGACTTATTATGCAAAATTCCTTTTTTTTTTTTTACATGTTTTTATGCTTCAATGTGGGTCTGTACCACTTTCAGAAACAGTCCAAGCGCCAAAATAGTTGTCTTTTGAAAATATATAAATGTTTTTTTTTTTAGTGTCAGCAAACAAGCATTTTCAAAAACCTGCAAATTGTTACGTCACAACCCAGGTAACCTAGCAACGTCACGGCGAGTTCAGCCCCTCACTTTGTAACCCAAGCAGAGACTCCGCCCACTTCTTCACAGGACGACCACGTTAGCTCTGCTGTTTTTACAACATCATGGAGAACAGAGATGTGTGGCTTACTTTTATTTATATTTTTGATGCCAATGTTCTGGCAATATTAACAAAGAAAGTTGTAATTTGCATAAATAATTTCCAGATGGACTCCTTTGTAAACTAACAGCAGGATTTATCCAAAGAGTTTCAGCTGAAGGAAACTTGTGTTCCTTTTGTTCGTCACAAATCTGATGATGGCGGTAAGTGATGTGATGTGTTGAACATGATTTATCATGTAGAACAAGTTATTGTTGAACGTGCTGCCAGGATGGACTATGGAGGAGGCGAGCAGCTTTACTTTCCCCCTCCACCACTCCGGCCTGGGGCAGCGGTGACAGACGTGAGTTTGCCTTCCCGGGCACCGGTCTGTCGCTCTCCCGTTGGGTGGCCGCACAGCGCGGGGCGCGTCGTCGTCACCCAATCTGGCAGGGAGGCATTGTGCTGGAGGACCGGAGACTCCCTCACCGCAGAGCTGGTGACACGGGAGCCTCCAGACTGCTGGGCACGGACCCTGACTGCCCCTCGGTTGGTCTTTGCCGGCTTCAGGAAGTGGCGAAGGAAACACGTTGGCCTCCCCGACACCAAGGCGCCTGACTACTACCATTGTACCATTGTGCACCTGCTTATACTGGCTGTGCTGGGAGGGCGGAGCTAGTGCAAACAAAAGGTTGGCAGGGCGTTGCCAAAAGCAACCTATTTGCATAAAAAGCTTGTTCAGTACAGGCAGAGGTGACCAGGTGAAATTTTATCATCTGAGATTGATTTTGTGAAATAAATCAAATGAACATGTTTTGTATAACCCACAGATGTATCCTAACTTGTTCAAGGACCCCATAATATGTCCTCTTTAATCATTCTGAGGACCTTTAAGTTAGGGTTGGGCAATATTGGCAAAGAAATGATCACCATTAATGTTAGCATTTAGCCCTTAACAATCAATAGAACATTTAATAGAAGACATTGCATGTTTTGACTGTAGATTAGCTACACTGTTCTAAAATTACACTTATAGGTCCAAATAGTCAGCTGTTAATTGAAATCCACCTTCCCCATGCTGTGGACTGGTGTTGTATCGTATCAGTGCTGCAGTGCCGTGGTCTGCATTGTCTCCTTCCAGCACTTGCTTTGCCTCCAGTGGGTGATGATTGGGTGTGTGCATTGTTCATTCTTAAATGAGTGAATTTAGTTGTGTCCTTTGCTGGAGAAGAGTTTTTTTGTGGCTGGTGTTGTGACCTCGCTCTATGTTTTCTGGCTTTCCTTGTGCTCTGGTTTGTGTCTGCGTGTCAGGTGCTTGAACAGGTTTGTAGTGTTGGGTTAGCTGCTCTGCGCTGCCGTCTGCCATTGTTGTTGTGTTATGGACTCACATCCACGCTGATGGTGACAATGTGTCACACACAAATACCTAATCACAAGGCACTAATTGCAGTAATCACCAAGTGGAAAATATTAATAAGTTTAACTGACAATTATTTGCACAAAATACAATTTTGCCCAACCTTACTTTAAGTAGGTCTCAATGCAAATTACCTGCCACCAAAATGCAAAGATGGATAATAAGGTTTTTACCTGTATGTTGGCCTGTTACCAAAGGTTACTGAACCACTAGACTTTTTATTTTAAATCTGCAAAAAGTAATGATTAGATGGTTGGAGCTAATTCAACATGGCTTAAACATCTAAAGCTAAGTCTGTTTCCAGATATTGATGTATAATCTGGTGTGCTTGTAGCTGAGACCTTTTGAATTAACTTTGTTTACAAAAGGTTTCATGAACCATGGGGTGGATTTTAATGAAACCTTCTTAAAACAATGATTTGATGTCAATCTACAGCTGGTTGATCTTGAAGTTATTTTCAAGTTACAACATAGGATGTTATTGGTCTAAATTTTTAACATGAAAAGTCTCCAGTGATAAGTATTCTTTCAAGGACTGCTAGGCCTTCAGGTGTTTTGACAAATGTTGAAAAGAATGAGTTTTCTAAGAACCAAAGCGTGTAAAGTGTGTGTAAACATGTGTACATGTTCAGTCTTAGTCTGTTTTGAAAGGAGGGGATAGTTGGAGGATTAGAGGAGCATGAGGAGCGTATCACTCTGCCCTCTGGGGCCACCAGTACTCCCTGCATGAACTCCACTCTGCAACATGTGTTGAACATGTGTGTGTTTGTGTTGCTGTGTCATACAATACAGGCTGTGGAGCAGCAGGATTTGGCACATCCCTTCTGTAGACCACTTGAGTATTTGTCTCTGACCCCTGCAGTGTGTGTTTATGTGTATGGAAATTAATGAGGAGCTCTGTTTGTTAAACTGGTGTTTATGTTGAGTGTGCGCGGTGCTTGTGTGTAAAGTAATCTGCATTGGAACACGCAGTAGGAGGCTGGCCAGCTGCTGGTCCAGCTCCACCTACCCTGAGGGCTTCAAATCAGGCTAATGATTTAAATGGGGCCTCCTTCCACACTCGCCACTCCACCTGCATTTTCTTCTCCCAGCACCGCCTTATTTTCCTTCTTTTTCCTGCAACAACCACACTCACAATCACGCACAGAGCCTCTGTACACCTCAGATTTGTAGCAGCCCAGGGCGATTAGGAAGCTCGGTTCAACCCGGTAGATCAGCGTGCTGCAGTGTAGTCTGCAGGGGTCGCATCTTAGAGGTAATAGTTAATCAGCAGGCACTCACAGTCAGTTAGCAGCTGACGAGCAGAACAAAGACAGGAGTATACAGGAGGAACCCGTGCATGTTTTCACTGCCTGATTATGGCAAACGTGTCATTATTAGTTTAGTCATTATGGAAATACTAGAAACGTAAGGCTTTATTGGTCTGTTCTGTTCTTCGTCACTTTCTGATTCTAAAGCGAGAACCAGCAGCTCTGTTTTACTTTTCTGCTTTGAATTAGGAGTGAGTGCTAAAGAAGCACCGCTGAAACATTTAAAGGATTCTCTAGGATCAGATCACAAGACAAAACTTGTTTTATAATAGTTGTAAGCCATGATTGTAATTGAAGAGCCAGTGGTTGCAGCTGCAGATGTGGTTCTGTGGTTGATACGGTTTGTTGGTTAACAGAATTTATGGACTAGTTTGAATAAAGTTTGTGACAGAATTAAAGCTTGTACTGAAACAGAGGTGTTGAGCTTTTGATCATGTTATTATAGAACCGCAGAATGAAAAATCTCCAGGAAGATCCATTTTTAGTTTAAACAGATTAAGATTAAAATCAAAATGTTGAAAAAGAAGCCAAAAATCTGAACATTATTTACAAATAAAGTAGAAGAGTGTTTGAATTTATTAACAAATGGCTTTGCCCACTTTTTACAAAAGTCAAGACATTTAAAGTAAATAATCTGAGTAGGATTTACAGAAACTTGGCATATTATTTACAAAACAAGTAAAATAGTAATTATAGAAAAAAGTCAGACTATAGATAAAGTTTTAATTGTTTTTAATAGGAAAAAATTTTTTTCCAGAAAAACGTCTGAGAAAGTGAACCTGAAGCAGACTGTTTGTTCTGTATCTCAGAGTTATGGGTCACTTTTACTGGGTTAACTACAAACTAACATGTAATATTTTCATTGGATGGAGGCTTTATTACTCCCACTGCAGCTGAACCCAATCCTTCATAAGAGTCTCAAACACTTTCACCTGCCTAAATACTGTGGTATGAACATATGAACATATGTACATGAGCTTCAGATGTGTCCTTCAGCTGAGACAACTTCTTTCTGTCAGTATTTCTCTTAACCAACAAGTAGAATCCAGATTTACATGTAGGATTATTTATTCATTCTTTGCTGTCTGATGTGTTGCAGAACATTCCAACTTTGGGAACAGTTGCTATAACGATGGCACTGCACAACTGTGACGAGGTGGCAGTGGCTGGGTTCGGCTACGACATGTCAGCACCTCACGCTCCTCTGCACTACTACGAAAATATCAAGATGTCTGCCATTAAAGAGGTGAGGATGTTGATGAACATCTGTCTTCTTTAGTCCTTTTTTATTATGGTTGGTCCAAAAACATCATTTTAATGAGCTAGTTAATAATGATCAAATATCTTGTTGCTTTAGAGATTGGTGTGTTTTTGTATCTCTTGATCTATTCTGGCCTAAAGAAAGAACTGAAAATAAAGTCTTCAGACCTGGACCAGTGAGGTCCATTTCTGAAGGATGGGAGGAGCTTTGGCCCAATGCAGACATATCCTCTACAAAGCACCAGCTATTTGTGCTGATGGAGAATTTTGAGATTTAAATGTTTCTCGTCTTGTTTCTTATAAATATGACCTTTAAAGTCCTGATGAAGACTGAAACAAAGGATGAATGTTCAGGAATAAGGCTGGGTGAAATGGGGGGAAAAAAAAGATCATGATTCTTTTTTTCATATCATCCAATCTCCATTATTAACACAATTATTTTATTAACCCAAAAAGTGTGTAATTATAAAATAACTGAAAAATAATTGAACAAATAAACAGCTACAGAAATAAAAACAATGTCTGTTATTTCACTTTCTGTAATATAACAAATAGCTGTGGTTCAGTAGAATATTAAATTCTTCTTGTAAGGTATTTACCAAGAACAAAAACAATCTATATGTGTAAATCATAGAATCTTATATTAATAAAATTATCCTTTTGTAAAATAAAAGTTTTAAGACTGAATTTCATATTAAATATGTCATAATAAAACATAAACCCTACAAACAAGACTTGTCTGTTGAATAGGATCTAAGTTCATTATTTACTTCTGTTTTGGAAGGAACCCCCCACCCCTGCGCCCCCTCCTGTTTACAGTACTTTATCAATAAATGGACGAAGCTGTTTCATTTTTTCTAAAGCAACATCTGATTCTGCACACACAACAAAATCTCCCACCGTCCTTCTGAGTGTTCAGGAGTTTGCATAAAGTCTGGCTGTTTGTGGCCTGACTCAGACGGGATGTGTCTGACTCAGACGGGAAGTGGCCTGACTCAGACGGGAAGTGGCCTGACTCAGACGGGAAGTGGTCTGACTCAGACGTGAAGTGGTCCGACTCAGACGGGAAGTGGCCTGACTCAGACGGGAAGTGGCCTGACTCAGACGGGAAGTGGCCTGACTCAGACGTGAAGTGGTCCGACTCAGACGGGAAGTGGTCTGACTCAGACGGGAAGTGGCCGGACTCAGACGGGAAGTGGTCCGACTCAGACTCGAAGTGGTCTGACTCAGACGGGAAGTGGTCTGACTCAGACGGGAAGTGGTCTGACTCAGACGGGAAGTGGCCTGACTCAGACGGGAAGTGGCCTGACTCAGACGGGAAGTGGCCTGACTCAGACGGG
>JARVJO010000431.1:1958335-1972430 GCA_031762555.1 Cynodonichthys magdalenae | reverse complement strand
TTATTGGAAACTCAAGACAGCCATGACATTATGTTTTTTACAAGTGTATGTAAACTTTTGACCACAACTGTAAATAAGTGAATCCTGAAGGACAGTTAACCAAATAAGCAAATAATGTGAGATTCAGTGTTTTTTCCTGGATTACAATTTATTTGGTCAATTCTGCAATTTCATCCGCGTTCCCTTAGCAACTTATGAATGAAAGTGGAGCAGGAGAAGGTGGACTATGATTGGCTGTTGTCACGCACCGTTCCGCCATGTTTGATGGAGTAAAGAGGCTCACAGCTGATCACCTGAAAATTTCCCTGGATCAATAATTACAGTGAAATAATGGCCCAGCCCAAAGACTGAGTATCTGTTGGTAAGTGTTGATTGGTCAGATATGACTGAAGGGTGTGATCTTCATTAGCTTGAACTCATTTCTGATACTTTGGACGCCCTAAAATGTTGCTTTTGGTTAAGACATGTGTATCTGTTATATAAAAGTTACTTTTTAGAAGGATTTGATATTGTAATTTTGTTCCACTGAAAAAATAATCTAACTTAAAAAAAAAAGGAAAAAGTTTTTAGTGTCAAAAATCTCAATGGACCACAGCTGTGTATTGCCTTAGCAATCGAGGTGAAACGTTGTCAAATTTTACATATCCCATATAAAAGAAAAGACAGGCAGTTCTCACTAGGTCTTTAAAATTAGAAAAGTCCAAACCTCACACCATCCATCCAGTCCTCATCCACAGGAAACCAGGAGGGCCTGTGCTGATCATCTTTTTACTGTAAGCACTTCTACACACACCACATTATCAGATCCACCTGTTCACACAGATAACCAGTTACATGACCACAGCTCGGTGCATTTATATGTTTAGATGTGGTGAAAAGACTTGCTGAAGTTCAGACAGAATGGAGAAGAAAGAAGAGTTAAGTTACTTTGAATGAAACATGGTTGTTGGTGCCAGACTGGATGGTCTGAGTGGGGTTTACAGGGTCTGGTCCAGGACAGAATATCCAGTGAGCTGTAGTTCTTGTTTGTGTCAGAGGACAATGATAGAAAGTCAGTCGCTCAAATAACCACTTGTTATAAACAAAGGTCTGCAGAACACATCTCTAAACTCGCAGCACGTCTAACCTCGAACAGGTGGTCTACAGCAGCAGAAGACCACACCAGAACCACTTCCTGTCAGCTAAGAACAGGAAACTGAGAATACAGTTCACACAGGCTCACTACAATTGGACAATAAGAAACTGGAAACACGTTTCCTGGCATGACGAGTCTCAATTCTCAGGACTCTGATAGTGTCCACCATGACTGGACTTTTGGGATGTGTTGGAACAGGAGACTCGTATCAGAGGTGTGCCACTGACCGATCTGCAGGAACATTGTGATGTTATGTCAGTATGGACCAAAACCTCTGAGGAATGTTTCCAACAACTTGTTCAATCCATGACATAAAGAATTGGAGAAGTTATGAAAGGCAAAGTATATTCTACGGAGGAGGGCAATGAAAATGTAAAATATAATTCCTGTTGTCCACCAGAGTTTTCAGTGACCTAGTGTGTTTTGAAGGTCTGGCACAATAAAACGAAAACCTGAAAGAAAGGTGAACCTTACGTTTACCAGCACTGTTAGACCCATCACAGGGTTAGTTTAGTAAAAGTCACTACAAATATCAGAGATGCAAACAGAGGTTAATATCATTTCTTTGTAATAGAAAACATGTGATCCAATATACTCATGTTCCAAAGAAAATAAAATGAAACAAACAAACAAACAAAAAGAATAGATTAATTAGCCAGAGTGAAGCAGTTTGGTGACATTCTCACAGAGCTCTCTGTCTCCATCAGTCACGTTGTCTTCTTGGTGTTTACACTGAAACTCAGTGGAATTAGAGATGTGTAAACCATCAGCTCAATATGTTGATGATATTTCTCTAAACTTCTAGTGAATCTTTGGTGTTTATTATCATCATCTTCATCAGGCATGTATTTGTCAGCTAATTAATGGAAATGCTTTAGGCCTTGCTGTTTGAATGTCTGTGGTTCTCTTGTGAAACCACACAGCTGTAAAACCTCTTGTGAACAGAGCTGTTCTCCTCTTGTCTAAATGTGCTGGAGCCGTTTATTCAAATGTTGGACACATTAGACTTGATCTCTGCTCGTTCTGAAAACAAAAAAGCAACTGTGATTATAATAATTTCAGCGAAATGTGCAGAAAGAAGCACTGCTCAGAGCACTGCTTCACATGAAAGAGTTGCTACTAGCCTGTTAGCCTGTTAGCTTGTTAGCCTGTTAGCCGTAGTCTGCTCTCCCCTACTGCAGCCTTGTTCCAGGCCCTCAGTGTAGCTTTCTGGACAATGAATGAGGCAGACCTGATTATTCTCTGTCTTAAGAAAAAGCAACACCAGTTTTAGTTTTCAGCGCATGCCTTTGGCTCTTAATGCTGCAGCAGAGTTCCTGTTCCCACCGCTGCAGGGTGTCCCCTGTGGCTGCACTGTTTTTAATCTGGCACATTAAATATTGTTGGCGTGGCGTCCTCCTACAAATTGAGCCTTTTGGTCACAAAATCGATTGATCTCCTCAAACGGCGAGACACTGAAAAGGCAAAGTCTTGTGTTTTGAGTCTTTAAATGGTCTGAGCAGAGCTAGGATTCGTTGTTTTCCATCTTTCCTCCGCACGCCATCAACACAGATGTTCTGCTCTCGTGGATCTTTCTGGAAATTAAAAAAAGCTGGCAGCTGACCCTGCACCATTTGTGAACCTAAACACCACACAATATTCCATTTCATGTCCACAAAATAACGTAATACTTTAAAAACAAAAGCTGCTTCTGCATGTAATCCTTATGAGGAGCGAGAACTGTGACATCACACAAGCTCCGCCTCCTTCAAGAGCTCTGAATAGAAATTCATATTCTGATTTTCATGCAGTTTTTAGAAAAGGGCATGTTTTGGTTGTATTTATTACAATATTTAGAAATGTTATTGATATTCATACTGCATATAGCATAAACTATCATGTATTTGACAAACTAAAGTAGCCTTCATTTGACCTTTAAGATCAGAGTCAGAATGATGAGTTCTGCTTGTCTTTGGTTAGATCTGTCTCAGATAATTCAGTTAGAAGTTGACATATGTCAGAAAGCAGCTAAGCAATCATGTAGCATACAAGTAACTTCCTTCTAACATAACTTATATCAGATGTTTGCACAACATATAGCTTGTATAAGGTATGATAAGCAGTGCAGGGTTTTCTCATCATTCCATCTTTTTTTCTCTACTTGATCTGAAAACCAAAAAGCAACTGTGACTATAATCATTTTATTTTTTGTTTTATTATTGTTCCTTAATACAAATCTGTTGGAATAAATAAATGTTTTCACTAAGGCTTCTTCAAATGTAAGAAACATCGTTCAGGAGGGGTGTTCATGTACATCCAAGGAATATTTTCTGAAAGTTTAATTAGAATCCAGTGTTTCATGAGATATTTTGCTAACAAACACACACACAACTTTGGACAAAGCAAAATCTAAATTCTTAATTTGAAATGATTGTGCACCTGTTGATGGCTGTGAACTGTGGTTTGGGTGAAGTTCCTGCTAAATTCGTCTCTTTTTCTCTACATAATCTGTGATGTTTGATGTCTTTGAATTGTATTTTTCCTCTTATTTCTTTCAGTCTTGGACACACGACATATCCAAGGAGAAAGAGTTTCTTCGTAAGCTGGTGAAGGCCAACGTGATCACAGATCTCACCAAAGGTATCTGAGCTTACACGCACCAGCAGCCTCCCCCTGCTGGTCCCAGTGGACCCTGAAGGACTCTAAGACTCAGTTGTGGATGGGACTGACTCGGGGAGAAGAGAAGCTGTCTGCGAGGCCAGCTCCTACCAGGGTCTCTACATCCAAGGAGACCAGAAACCAGATTACAGGAGGAGTTTTGTGGAAAGATGCACTCATGTGCCTTCTGAACCAAAGACTCCTGCTCATTGAAGCGGGGGGGTTGAACAGGCTACAGGAGGACTGGATCGACCCGGCTCCTGTCCTGTAAAACCAGTCTCAGTATTGCTGTGCCGGCCCTCCACATCAGACAAATGAAGAGCAGGAGCGACGACGCATTGATTCATTTAAGCTTCAGCTTGACTTTCTGTTGGATTAAATGAGGGGAGGAGAAGCTGAGCGGAGCTGGGGAGTATTAGCGGTGCCAAATGTACCTCGTACAGGGAGAGGGCGTCTCTCCTGCTGCCTGAATGTATTCACTTTACTCAGTGTAAATATTGAAGATTTGTACAAGCTGCCGTAGCTCCGTGATACAATCCCTCACCTTCCACCTCCGTGTGTCCAGATTGGCCTGACTGATGTGTTTGTGACGCCATAGAAAAGGAACAGTGTCTAAAAGACCAGGAGGACCCTGTGGTCATCAGTTTCACATGTTAGTTATTTACATGTTGGTGTGCTGCAGGGAGCAGCAGTTCCTGCAGAAATAACTCACGTCAAACTGACACTTTACTGAAGAGTTAAAGAAGAACGTCTGTCTGAACTGTGTTTCAGAAGAAGTCTAGTTTTTGAAGTGATGTTCTGTCATTCAGTTGGTTTAAGACTTGACTAATAATTGTCATTTTTTAGCCTCATAAAACCAAATTGAACATCTGCACTTTTGTTTGAGACGGTTTAGTTTGTTGATGTTTTCTAGACTGAATGACATCCATGTTACTGCGCACATGTTTGTGTGCTGAACGTAGATAAATTATTTAATATCAGTGGTGCTGATGGATCAGTCCAGCAGCAGGTGAGGAAACCGTTGGACCGACTCCAGGTGCTGATCAGGCTCATTACAATAGAACAATTAATCTGCAGATATTAATCACTTTTTTAATCATCACTCAGCCGATACTTATGAATTATTTACCAAGTAAAAATGTAAAAACTCTGCAGCAGAGTGTGAACCTGAGTGTGGTTTTGAGAACATGGACCCTTGTTTGGCTAGCTGCTCCGAACTCTGTTAACCAAATGACAGAAAATCACTTCAAAGAAACTACATTATCCTTTTAACGCAGTAAAATCAGCTGTGAACGTAGGTCCAGGCAGTGATGAGTATTACCTGCTAGCCCAAGCAGACCCAAATCTTAAGATTTTTACCAATCTTACAACAGTTTCTGTCTTCAAAATGTCACAACATAAAAAATTGACACTGGCAGCATTTTTGCACTATACTGTTATTTTAGCAGGAATATGGTATTCTTTCAGGAAGTGCCTGAATCTGCACAAAACGTGCTACAGCTGACTGCTGCTGCTGGTTTAAATGACCACAGAGTTCTATGGAAAGAACAGTGTTGTCCAAAACATACCACAGTGTTAACGCATGTGGAGAAGTATTTGTATGAAGAGCTATGAGAAACTTTCTGACTGCATCCATACAGATGTGTCCTGGTTCTGTTCAGATTAGCTGTTAGACCATCCAGTCCTGTCAGAATACTTTTTGATTTCTCTATACTGAGGTCGTTTTATGCCTACAGTGGATGTTTAATTATTTTATTGATGTCATAAATCAGTCAGTAAGTGTTTGCTTAAATATTCTTCTCCTGTCCTAAATCAACTCTGTGAAAAGATTGTTGAAAAGTACGAGTCAGGATGGTTACAAAAGATTCTCTAAGGTCCTAAACATCCTCAAGAGTTCTTTTAAATCCATCATGAAGGAATGGAAGGAATATGGGGCATGAACATCTACCAAGAGCAGGACGTCCGTACAAACGGAGACACAGGAAGGTAAGAGAGACCACCAACTCGTGACCCCTCTGAAGGAGGGATAGCTTCAGACCTGTCCTGGTAATGGTGACGAGCTGCTGCAGAGACGCACTGAACCAAGTCTTTCTTTTGTCAAACTCTAGTCAAGAGTTAGACCTGCTGAAACTTCTACTTCCTTCAGAGTGGTCCCAGGTGTGTTGGTGGTCTGTCTCACTGTACTCCTTCACTTAGTTTATAAGGAGACCTGCTCTTGGTAGACTTGGAGACCCATATATCTGCCTTTAATTGATGATGGATTTAACAGAACTCCTGGGGTGTTTTAGGACCTTGGAAATACTTTTGTATCCATCCTGACAATCTTTTCTCTAGGTTGAAAAAAAGTGAATCTATATTAACTCTGGTTGATTTAAGACAGCAGTAAAAGCATAAAACATCTAAAGAGATGAACATGTATCACAGTAAATTATCAATCTTTTATTAAATGTGTAGGATTTAGTTCTTTTGGTATTTATATTCTTCTACACACTTGTTCTTTTTCTTGGCTTTCCATATCACAGGTTGTGCAGGTCCTGACAGAACATCAGGTTTTTATTGTTCGACCACGAGAATGAAAAATCAATACGGTATCATTAACTGATAGTTATCCAGCTCTTTGGGTTCAGACACTTCATCTCATCTGTTCTGCTGTTACAGTATTTGTTCTTTGTTGAAATTGTTGACAAAGGATTACAAATTCATACTTTTTTGTTTAGCTTGATTTGTAATATTTATTTTGCCACAAAGTTCCCTCATTTAGGGCACAAGTTGACCCACTTCCTGTTCCAAGTGATATTTTCTGGTTTTGTTTTAAAATGAAACGATAGCCTGGAGATATGATGTAGTTGGAGAACAACAGTTTGGAGAAAAAGGCAAAAGTCTTTGTGCAGGCTAGGCTAAAGGCCCGTTTCTTTCTGTCAGACTTATAAAGAATAGTTGTGTGAAAGAATGTTATATGTTCAATATGAGCTAATGTGTGGTTTCACACATGTATGTGGTTCTGGGATATGTTCAATAATAAATAGGCTAATCATTAGCATAGCATAGAGGAAGATTTTTGCCTCTTTTTCCATACTCTGTACACTGAGTGATGTCACAGCTGACAAGGTACAAACTATAGATGACTATTAAACAACATGTCTTCAGAAATGAGCAGACTGTCCCTTTAACTGTTCATTACTTTGTGTTTCATCAGCAGATCTGCTGCTTTTCTTTCTGTTACAAGTCGTGTCTGAAACACGACATCTTTTACAGTCAAAACAAGACCAAACTGATCCAAATGAGACTTTAGAGTGAGCCATCACCCTGCAGCTCATTCCCAGTCAAATATTATCCTTTTTGTTTTCTGTTCAGTCGATCCAAACCTCCAGCTTTACATTCAGTTCTGTCAGGAAGTCCAGGTACATTTTCTCTTCTTGGTACACATTAATTACAAAAGATGACTTTCTTCTTCCAGTCAGGAAGCTGCTTCATACAAACTTACGTCTTTATTATCGACTGCCAAGAGTTTATTTAGTTTAAACCTTTTGGAGTCAACCTTGTCTCTGTGTTAGTAAAATATCTCATGAACAACTGGGAGGATCTTGGAATCATTGAACGTGTACAACTGTTTTGACTTGAAGTATAAACCCACAGAAGTGATTCAAACTCAGTGTTATGGATTGTTTTGGTAGTAGCTGAGAGTTGTTCACATCATCTCTGTGACATCTCAAAATGTCAGAGATTTTCAGGATTTGACTCAAACAGCCACATCGTCATTCGTCATAAGATGATCTATCTTTAAATGTCTGGTATAAAAGGTGACGGGTCATATGTTTTTAAGGCCTTTAAATTGAGCTAAAAGAGCCTCAGAAGCTGTTCAGATCTGTTTACAGGTTTGTTTTCAGTGATGTAACGTGAAGTGGTCACTGTGACGCCTCTGATTAAACATAATGTGGACCCCCAACATGTTTTCCCATCGGTGGCTGTATGTTCTGCTGCTGGTTCAGTAAGAATGAACACATTCAGACGTCTGAACTGTACAGTTGTTTAGACATTAACACAGTTCTGAACCATTTCAGTCTTTTTGCAGCGTTACCTCTTGAGTTATGACTTATTTTATGAAGGTGTATAAGGCCATTTTTCAGATAAAAAAAGGAGTAAATTTCAATTTAAAGTGAAATGAATTTCAGAAATTTTCAAGAAATAACTGGGAAGTTGTCTGACCTCCAAAAGTTATACATTTGCAAGAAAAACATCTTTTGATTTCAGAAATTTGCAAGAAAACAATTCTCGTAAGTTAAGTTTTAAATTTGCGAGGAAAAAAAGTTAAATTTCCATGATTAAACACAAGGATTTTCTATATTTAAACTAAATATTTTCTGAATTTCCTATTTTTTTTCTTAAATTTCTGAAAATAATATAAACATTTTGAGTTTCTTCTCACAAATTTGACTTTCGAGCTCAGAGAATTTCTTTTTTTTTTTATTTCTGAAATCTCAAGTTTTCTGAGTTTTTGAGTGGAGATTTACTCATTTTTTCATCTGCAAACTGGCCCTAATAATTGTTATATTATTTAGCTAACAGACACAATACAATCTAGATAAATGGACCATAGTTAATGACTGGATTTTAAAGTCAGCTGTACTTTAGGTAAAATAATCCAACACACACACATTACAGCTGACCGTGACCACAGCAGCTCCAGAACCAATCAGAACAAAGAATCTCACCCGTTCATCCTGGTAGGAAAATCTTGACGAAACAGACATTTACACTGAGGAGGAGTCTAAAAACTGAGTTCAATGTAGGTTTTAGTGAAATGAAACACATTGTTGAAGCTAAAGGATATTGTTTCATTATTAGACCCTGCTTCATGTGTGGGTCACGGCAGTTCTGGCAGCTTGGCTCAGGACAGACTCAGTCCGGACCACCTCTGATGGTGGTTTGAGTGAAAACAGTCCTGGAGGAAACTCCATCTGATCACAGAGACAACTGAAGACAGAATTTAGTAACAAATCAGAACAGACACTTACCCGTTTAGTTTGGTTTGGGGTTTTTAGCTCATTTTGTTCATTAAACCTGTGAAAACATTTGTTTTGGTGCCTTTTATTGACAGTTATTTGGCCAAGAAGCAGGCTAGTCTGGTGACAGGAACAGAGTCTGCGTACAGAACCTCACAGCCTTCCACAAACTTTAACACAACTGGTTTATTCAGCAAAACATGAGCAGTTTGGTTTCCGACAAGTCTTACTATCACAGCTTTGCATTCAGCAGAGCTTTTGGGTTAGGGTTCAGTTTTCCTTTTGTCTGTGATTATTTTAGATTTTGAAATTATTTCTTTTTTCAAGAAATGCTGGAGCAGCTTTGATAAATTGCACCTGAATCACCTCCGAGATCAGTCTGTTTATAATGAAGCAGAATGTATTTGTTTTTATCATATTTAAAACGTTTAATATTTCACCATAGGTGAAAATTAATAGAAATCAAAAAGCTTTTTTGTTTGTTTTTGTATAGTTATACAGTCATGTATAACAGCTTTAAGCAATTCAATAAATAAGTTGAAATAAATGTTTGTGTGTTTTTTACATTTCAGAGCATCAGAACAGACTTTCCTTCAGCAGCTGAACACCTTTAGTGAGTCAGTTTTTGTGTTTGAACCATTAAAAAGTAAAATGTTCAACTCATCAATCTTATAACTTTACATTTCTTTGTAACTTACAATTTTTAAAATCATAACATTTAGATTTTTCCACTTGAAATTAAATGGAGACTTTTACTTCCTACAAAAAACTTTGTGCTCTTTCAATTTCAGCTCAAGTGCTTCATTTTTAGCTACTTTTCTGATAACTTTAGCATTTAACTGTTTTTAAATGTTTTGCTAATTTTAGCATTTTAGTTTTTGATTTACTAATTTTAGCTTTAGCTGTTGTTTCATTGGTTTAAGTTTTTTTAATCTGCTTATTTTACAATTCCAATGAAGTAGGGATGTTGTGTAAATAATGAATTAAAACAATACAATGATTTGCAAATACTTTTTAATCCTTATTCAACTGAATACACTACAAAGGAGCAATTTAATGTTCAAACAGATAAACTTCATTGCTTTTGCAAATATTCACTCATTTTGTATTTGATCCCTGCAACATGTTTGAAAAAGCTGTGACAGAGGCAGAAGACTGGGAAAGTTGAGGAATGCTCAAAAACACCTCACAGCCATCACATTTAGAATTCTATTTAAAATCCTCCTGTATACATTCAAGTTGTTCAAGCAAGAATTGGAAACAATTTCAGCAACAAAGTTTCAACAATTAGTGTCCCAAACCACAAGCACTTATTGAGAGTTGTTAAAACTATATTAATTAGTTGTGTGTAACAATCACCAGGTCCAAATATAGAAATATTTAATTATAAAATCATGCAGCGTTTGAAAGGAGTTGTAATAAAACAGTTTTTTGTGTGGGGATTTTTATATTATTAGGGAAATCAAACTGACTCAAATATTAGTATGTTTATTGATACAATGTATAGTTTAGGTCTTCATCCATCCATGTCTAAACCAGCAAGAATTACATCACAGTGCTACAGGGATTGATAATATTTTTACAAATGTAAGAAATGGAGAGGTGATAATTGGGATTTTGATGACTGATATAAATGATCACTTACCAATATTTACAATTTGTAAAAATTATAAATGCGGTGAAAAAGCAGTTTCAATTAAGAAGAAAATAAATACATCAAAAAAGCCCTTGATAAACTGTTTCTATGGTTACTGAATAATACACAAAAGGAAAACTATCTGGAAATTAACTTATCTCAAAAAAACGCTCCTCATTATTTCGTATAATATGTTGTCATGAGAAAACTATGGCAAAATAATTAGAATGGAAAACTGCTGCTCTCGGCTTCTGTACACGACAATTACAAATCCTATTTTTATTTTACAGAAAAGAGCTGTAAGGATGGTTAGTAGAAAGTTCTGAAGTCATCCAACAAATACAATATTATCAGTTGAAATTCTTGACATTGTATGATTTGACAGATTATAGAATTGAAGAAATTTATTGGAGTTTGTTTACTCACTGATTTTTAAAAGCACAACACATTCTGTAGTTTTTCTTATGTGAAAGATGATACATTTTTATAAACTATTGTGTGATTATTTTGGTGATTAAAAATGCTTTTATATACAGATGATACGGTCACTCAGAGCAAGAAATAAATATATATATATATATATAAATATATGTATGTATATGTAGCTACATGCCTGAAAACGCATACAACACATAAATATTTGAACATTAGAACTTAGTTTTCTGTTGTCACTTGTTCCTGGTCACATGATAGGGAGAACCAGCTTGTCTCTAGGAAGTGGCCAGAACCTGAAGATGATGTATTTAGTAGATGAAACTTCCTGCCTGGAGGAGGTGTCCATGGATGAATTAAATGGCTGAGGCTAGTTAGCCTAGCGGCTAGGCATTTGTATGGCTTCAGTTCTTACATTAACATTCAAGTCTTAATTCTGTGTTTGTTCCTTGTTCTCGACACACACTGAAGTGTTTAAACACGCTATATTTTTCAGTATATTACAAGTAAGGTATAAATTTCATTAAAAAAATACAAATATTCACTTAAAAATTAAAAGAGAATAATATTACCAAGTTAAAGAAATGGGTATTTTTTTTTTTTATAAAACCTCCTTTTCAAACCAGTCTGAAGAGGTGATGTTCTGTAATTTACAGAATAGGTTGGTGGAGAAGTCTTGCTACTTTTATAAAAACTTCTAAAACAATGTTAATGTTAAAAAGTATGATTAAGTTAAAATAATAGGCAAAATATACCATTCAGGTTGTCTAGTGGAAATAAGATATAAAATAATTGTGTGAACATCTGGACAGAAATAATCTATATGAGGAGTTTCAGTCAGAAAACTACAGGAAGCTGAGTAAAGATGTACTGATGGGTCGGAGCAGCTCCGTCTTAAACCTGCAGAGCCAGAAGAAATTATTTTCCAGCTCTCACTCAACTGGACCTCCTGTATCTCTGTTAGAATTTCTACCAAAGTTTCCTCCTGTCTGTGTTGAGACTGTTTGTTTCTTTGCTCAGGACTGAGGTGCATGTTGTTTTACTGAAAGTCACCAGGAATCCATACGAGAGCAGTTCCACACAAACACACAGGAACATTAATCTGCAGCCCTGAAACAAACTTGGATTGAGTCATGCAGCTGGGAGGTGAAAGGACATGATGCCAAGGACCCTTACAGCGCCTCTGAACCGCCTCATTCTGCTGTTAATGGAGTGCCAGAAATGTTCCGCCCCAACAAGTCACGCCTCACAGCTCCCCAAAACCACCAAGCTTCAGCTGCACCGACTCCACAGATTTCCTGACCTCGGCAGGGTGGGAGCGAACGCTCACTCCCTGCAGCAGGAGAATATTTGCCCCCTGGGATCTCCCTGAGGCAGCTGGCCGGGCTGGCTGGACTAGAGGCGGTCTATCCTGGGTCTGATAGATGTGGGGGGGTGGGGGATCTGAGCACGCCTGCACCTCTTCAGCTGAGGGGACTTTTATACTCAGCGACAGGTCCCCCCCGCCTTTTTCTCAGATAGGCTGGAACAGAGAGGCCACAACCTCCAGGTCTGAAATGTAAACTCCTCTAACAAAATGTTGGAAAGTAAAAACAGCCATTCAAACACTTTTTTAAAAACTCTGTTGACTTAATATTGAATCAGCTGAGATGAAGAAAAACAAGCCTTGATTTCCTGCTCTGTCACTTCTCCTGTAGGTTGATCCTGTTCCTGTTGCTGAGCTTCCTGCGATGTTGGACGTCTCTAGGCTTTAATGATGTTTACACCGCCCACTCAAGTTTTAGTTTGAAGATAAAATTTTAATGAGATTACCATAAATGTACAAAAAGTAGTTTAAACTAAGAAATAGTATCGTTTAAAAACAAAAGCAAAACTAAAAAAATAGTACCAAAATACTAAAAATAAAAAATAGTTTTAAAACACCCCTGAGTTTTCCATTTAATTGAGAGGATGAGGTATAAAAGCAAAATTTTAGAGAGTCTCAATCTCGATGGGCATAATTTCATCAACAGATTCTTATAATCTGAAGAAATCTCTGAGCTCAAAGGCTGAAAATAAATATTTGATGGTCGTGATCTTTGGGCCCGCAGGGGCCACTGTGATAAAAACAGGACTGGTTCTGTTCTGGACATCACTGTATGGACTCAGGAACACTTCCACACACTGCAAACGCAAAGCTCAAAGCTCTATCACACAAAGAAGACGTGTGTGAACAGCATCCAGAACCTCTGCTGTCTTCTCTGAAGCAAAGGTCATTTGAAATGGACTGAAGCAAAGTGGATAAACTCTATCAAAACAAATTAAAATACGAAATTATTTTTGGCAAAAAAAAGGCCTGTTAACAGCACACAGGTAAAAACTGACCTCTCTGATGATAATGGGGTGCATTAATGCCTGTGACATGGGCAGCTTACTGAAAATACTCCATTTCTGCAGGAAACTATCTACAGGTTTTAGAACAACATATGTTGAAGTATAAAATGTTTTTCCAAATAAAAATTACATAATTCATCAGCATTTATTTTCTTAAGATTTCTCTCAGAAAAAAATTACAAATAAAAACATGAATTTTACTCATTAAAGCTTTTTAAAGGGGACATATCTTGCAAAATCCACTTTTTTAGCTTTTGAAAACATTTTGTTGTGTACTTGGAATCTCTAGGAATGCTGAAAAATTTGAATGTGAAGTGTCAAGTTGGATTTAAAGGTACAGTATCAAAACGAGTTGAAGATGGATTTCTGAAGTTAAAACAAGGGTTGCAGTTCCACCTTTTAAAGATCCTAACTGAATGATTTAAATGTAAAAAAAGGATTTAAAATCGTAATATGTCTCCTTTAAGGCTTTACCATAATCGTTTTACTTTGCAGGGAAATAAAACTTATGTAATATGATTTTTTAACCTAATAATAACTATTTGACAGAGGAATACTTTAATGACCCGATTATACCTTTAACTTACTGTGATGGTGTCTTGCATTAACCTTTCACCTGCTCAAATGTCCAAAAAAACTCTTTTTACTTCCACTTCTTTAACAACATTAAAGCATCTGTATTTGCTCAGCTAAAAATATTTAAAAATACATATGTTACAAACAAGTGGAAACAATTGTAACAAAAGATGTATAATCATGATGCACTCCACCTCAGCATTTCCCTGGGTGGAGTCCTGGAAACATGAATGAATGAATGAATGAATGAATGAATGAATGACTTTTTTATTTCAGACAATTAACAAATTTAAATAATAAATA
>JARVJO010000431.1:1919051-1929485 GCA_031762555.1 Cynodonichthys magdalenae | reverse complement strand
CCTGTAGCGACCTGCAGTCACGTGTAGCCACCTGTAGTTACGTGTAGCCACCTGTAGTCACCTGTAGTCACCTGTAGTCACCTGTAGCCACCTGTAGTCACCTGTAGTCACGTGTAGCCACCTTTAGTCACATGTAGCCACCTGTAGTCACCTGTAGCCACCTGTAGCCACCTGTAGTCACCTGTAGCCACCTGTAGTCACCTGTAGTCACGTGTAGCCACCTGTAGTCACCTGTAGCCACCTGTAGCCACCTGTAGTCACCTGTACTCACCTGTAGTCTAGTGTAGTCACCTGTAGCCACCCGTAGGCACCTGTAGGCACCTGTAGTCACCTGTAGCCACCTGTAGTCACCTGTAGCGACCTTTAGTCTCCTGTAGTCATCTGTAGTCACCAGTAGTCACCTGTAGCCTCCTGTAGTCACGTGTAGCCACCTGTAGTCACATGTAGCCACCTGTAGTCACCTGTAGCCACCTGTAGTCACCTGTAGCCACCTGTAGTCATGTGTAGCCACCTGTAGTCATGTGTAGCCACCTGTAGTCACATGTAGTCACCTGTAGCCACCTGAAGTCACCTGTAGCCACCTATTGTCACCTGTAGTCACCTGTAGCCACCTGTAGTCACATGTAGCCACCTGTAGTTACGTGTAGCCACCTGTAGCCACCTGTAGTCACCTGTAGTCACATGTAGTCACCTGTAGTCACCTGTAGCCACCTGTAGTCACCTGTAGCCACCTATAGTCACCTGTAGTCACCTGTAGCCACCTGTAGTCACATGTAGCCACCTGTAGTCACGTGTAGTCACCTGTAGTCACATGTAGCCACCTGTAGTCACCTGTCGCCACCTGTAGTCACCTGTAGCCACCTGTAGTCACCTGTAGTCAAGTGTTCCACCTGTAGTTACGTGTAGCCACCTGTAGCCACCTGTAGCCACCTGTAGCCACCTGTAGTCACCTGTAGCCACCTGTAGTCACCTGTAGTCACATGTAGTCACCTGTAGTCACGTGTAGCCACCTGTAGCCACATGTAGTTACCTGTAGTCACCTGTTGCCACCTGTAGCCACCTGTAGTCACCTGTAGTCACGTGTAGTTACCTGTAGTCACCTGTAGCCAACTGTAGTCACCTGTAGCCACCTGTAGTCACCTGTAGTCATGTGTAGTTACCTGTAGTCACCTGTAGCCACCTGTAGCCACCTTTAGTCACCTGTAGTCACGTGTAGTTACCTGTAGTCACCTGTAGCCACCTGTAGTCATCTGTAGGCACCTGTCATCACCTGTTGCCACCTGTAGTCACCTTTAGCGACTTTTAGTCACCTGTAATCATCTGTAGTCACCTGTAGTCACCTGTAGTCACTTTGGGAACTCCTGAGCTAGACCACAAACAGAAACTGGACAGTTTTCTTTGTTGGAGTAACACGCTGTAAAGACATTGTTAACTGTGCTATCATAAATATTTAATAATTTCCTTCAGTTCCGTTTTATTTGTACAGAAATAGTATAAAGTTACACAGCAGACGGATTTCTAGCCTGTAGCTAGTTTTATTCCTTGTTCCTAACACTTGCACAATGAGCATTTATGCAGTGCAACATTACTTTTTTCTCCAATTGATAATTTACAAAGAGTAATATTTATCTATTTATACATATTTTAATTATTATAAATGCTTATACTGTATGTCAGACGATCAACTTGGTGTCAAATCTGCTTCGTCTCATGACTTGACTCAGGACAAACTCAAGTAAACCAAGCTGTTATGTAGACCTGAAGGATATTGTTGGGATAAACCATAAATGGTTTTTACGTTACACCTGAACTAAAATGTAAAAGTGTGATGCAGAAGGCCAGTCAGCTTAGGCAGTATCTAAACCTGACCACAGAAATGAATGTAAATTCTTTTTAAATGAAACGTCTGCATCTTGTATTTGTGTGGATTTTCCTGGCATAGATTTAAAGGCAGTTTGTTCTGGACATTGATGAGGATAAACTGAAGTGTAGGAAGAGGCTGACCAATGTAACGTCAGTAATAAGGCAGTGGCTTGGCGTACAGAAGGTGACTATAGTGACTAACAGCAACAGTCCAGCTGCCTTGGCTGATCATTCCCACAGTCAGGCCTGTCGTTTATATGATGGCCTGAAAATCAGCTGCTGATTATCCCTTTGATCAAATCAACTGCTGGCTGCTGTCAGATGTTTTTGGTCAGTTTCATGAAATGCTTCAGAGCAACCAAGATTTGTTTCATGTTTTTCCAGCAGCCCAGCGAACTGTATAAACATTAAGTACTTTGACCCTTTTTTATTCAAAAGGGACACTGATTACACAGTATGTTTTGAGTAGTGGACCCAAGACCAGTGTTTTTACAGGTACCTTTACACAATGCTCTGATACATAGAACCAGTATTAATACCAGTATTAATACTGGTATCAGTGCTCCATTGTGTTTGTTTACTTTTCAAGTGAAACAGTTGTCAGTTCCATGTTTAAGAATTTTATACAAGTTGAAAGAAAATCGTATTTGTTATCTTTATTTATTTTAAAATATTTCAACAGTATATATCATGCTGTATGTTTGATTGGACCCAGTCAGAGGGGCTGTAGGTCTATAAGGAAGGAGAGACACCTTGTTTTAAATGTGTAATGTTTAGGTTCTAACTCTGTAACTACTCAGTATTGATCAGCGAGTACACTAACTTTTGACCTGTCTGTGAACAATATACAATATAATGTAGCAATAATTTGTCATTTATTGTCTAATTTTGTACATTTTCAATTTTATGATAAAACACAACTGAGTTTCTCTTGTCCATTAACAGAGATTCAGCAGCCTTACTACCTGAGGAATGAAATTGTTGCACATTCTGGTTCCTCTTGATGTATATTGATAAAGTCTTACAGATGGTGGGAGGTTAAACTGGTTTTGTTGACTTTTAAAGATAGAGTGCCTCATGTAAGAACCGTTGGTACCAACAGATTTGTTCTTAAGTTGTGTATGAGTGATTCAGGAGAACTTATCATTCACCAATTTTCTTGTATTCAAAGATTTTTTCAGATATGAAAAAAATTCCTATTTGTTCGTACGAACCCTTCGTACGAACAAAAGTAAGAGAAATTTAGGAGAAGAATATGAAAATGTTAAATGATATTGACAGTTTTTATGTGCCCCAAAAAATATTAATCTGGAAACATTTCTTCACCGTAACAGTTGCCACTGTCTCTTTTTCAGCTAAACAAAGTGTGTGCATGATTTTGTTGTGTTTTATATTTTTGCATTGGTACATTTTCAGTTACTGAGAAGAGGAGTGAATAAAAAGGTTCTTCTTACAATGTAAAGTAACAATCAGTGTTGAAAGTTCAGCTGTATTGCTGTGTTAACATGACTTAAAGGCTTCAGTTCTTCATTGTATTTTCAGTAACTGTGGAGTTTATAAAGTTGGTCGTTAAAACTAAACAGAAGGGATCTGAGCTTGTCCACAGATAATGTGGACTAAATAAAGGCTCATGACTAGCTGTCTGCTGCTGTCGGCTTCATCACTGAAAAGTTTGTGAATTGCACCTTTTATTGGGATTAAACTTGGCACAGCTCGTGTTATTCACAGTCACCCTGCTGCTGACAGATTATTCAAACTCCCAGCATCTCTGTGTGTCTGATCCGAGTCTGGAAGACTCTCCGACACCTCCACACTCACATGTTGTCAGTCTGTTAATAAAACCACCTGGTGGGAGAATCAGAGGGGTGAGGTCATACAGATTCACAGTCCTCCTCCTGACTCTGGAACATCCACACCTCTGATTCCCCCGGCGCTCCCCTGCGTGTGGGCTCGAGTGTTTGCACTGAAACTGTCTGGGAAATGAGCTGAGATATGTGTGTATGTCCTCTTTTAGTTTCAGAGAAAGGATTAGGAGGGAAAAAAGCTGCAGACACACAAACGTGTGTGTGTGTGTGTGTGTGTGTGTGTGGGGCCCTGCTTAACCTATCCGGACCAAGACTTGGTACCTGCTATCTGTTTCTCATTTTGGCTGCACTCTGTGGTTTTCCAGCAGTGACAGCCCTCCGAGTGGAAACTGGCACTAACGAGCAATTACATCCTGCTCGCCTGGCAGGGATTATGGGATTACGGAGCGGAGCGGTCAGGCTTCAGGCTGCACTCTCATTTTCTATCACTTCTCTCTTTTCACTCTTATCTTTACCTGCAGTTCAATCATCTTTTCTTATTTTCTCTTTCCCCTGGACAATGACTCATTTTTTCTTTTTAATTTCCTTTTACTCCTCATTTTAATTTCATTTATTGCTCCTCCTTTAGCCTTTTCACCCTTGACTTTGTGGCTGCCTCACATCGTTAAAACAAGCAGCAGTTAGACGCCGAGGAGTAAAAGTGCTTCAGTCACAAATAAAGGAAGAATCAATAAAAAGAAAATTCCTTAAAGACATTAATTTGATCACTTTAATGTCAGAGTTTTGGACTAAAGTCATTTTATTTTGAAAAACAAAAGAGTTTTTTCTTATTTTAATCATATCTTCAGGCACAGTTTCATGAAGTATTACTCTTGAAGTCTGTTCTGTGAATGACTCTCAGCTACTACCACATCAGATTTTAGCTCAACATCTGTAAAACTGACTGAGTTGTAACCGGTCCATTTTACCTACAGTTGGTTGGTTTTGGGAGCCATCTTGAATCCAGAAGTGAATCAGTTGTAAATGTGCATCCAGACCTTACATTCTGAGACTTTTAGTGAAATCTGTTCATTTTATGACCTGTTTGAGAAACAAACAACAGATTTGAGTAGCAGTTGGACTCTGCGTTCTGAGAGACTCTCAGCTACTACTAACAATAAAATAGTTTTGGGTTTTTTATTTTAGTTTTATTTTGTTGTAAGTTTTGAATTAGTTGTAAGAGTGGGTTCGTTAGTTTTTATTGCTTTTAATTAGTTCTAGTATTGTTTTTTTATAGTTTGAACAAACATATTTGCCAACACATCCTCCAGCGTGTGGTGTTCCTGTGAGTTCACTAACCAGCAGCTTGTTGCCAGTCAAACAGTCCATTACAGAGACACCTTCCTAAAATAATCGTATAACTGAATTTTGCCAACTTGGGCGATTGTTTCAGGAAGGTGAAGTTGTCTCTAACCGTCCCGGTGCTTGTTCATCACAGGACCTACTGAGAGAAGCTAGCCTGTCAACATGCTCAGAGAAGTATTCCACCAGCTGTTAGCTGCTCACAGCTAATGTGAAACTGCTGCATTTGAAGAAAAAAAAAAGATCTGTTTAATCAGTCTGCATGGCTTAAAATAAATTGACACTAAAACAAAGGATATTTTGTCATTTCAGTTAGTTTTAATTAGTTTTGTAAAAAGATCTAGTTCCAGTTAGTTATTGTTTTTCCATTTTATGACAGTTTTTTATTTTCAATTAACTAAAATGTTTTGAATTTCAGTTTTCGTTATTTGGTTAGTTTGAGTTGACTATAATAACCCTGGCTACTACCAGACTAACGTCTATAACCGTATCTGTAAAATGAAGTGAGCTAAGGGTTGTTGGCTGTGGCAGCCATGTTGGATGATGTTACTTTGTGGAAGGTTCAATAAATTCTATCCAGTCAGTTATGAGCTTTTTTGCGAACAGACAGAGTTGATTGTAAATATTTAAAGGAAAAGAAAAAGATCTTGTTGGCTCAGCAGACATGTTGTGGATCAGCCTCAGCTACTACTAAACCATGTTTTAGCTCAACGTCTGTAAAATAAAGTAAGTTGTTTTTTCTAGGTCAGTTGGTCGTGGCAGCCATCTTGAATTGGGTTGACTGCAAATGTTGCAGATTTACATCCAATAATTACATTTCCAGAAGTTTCCTCACAATGCATCCAGTGGTTCATGAAATGTTTTAGTAGAACACAAAAAACATTTGTGTTCCTTTTTAGTAATAAAAGACAAACCAGCTGAAAACAAGAGACCACATTTGTAAAAAAGAGAAGAATACATGTAAAAAAAAAGAATAATCAGTGATTTTAAAGGGTAAAAGTAAGTCAGTATTTTTGATCCTGTTGTTTGACTCAGAGCAGGTTAGAATAAAGACTCAGCAGCTGATGTGAAAGCCTGAGGCCTCCTGCATGCCACATTTATGAAAAATACATCACATTCTGTCAGCGGAGGTCTGTCCGCTAGATTAAAGCACAGTTGCAAAACCAGTTTTTACACTTTTTACTGAGCCGTCTGAGCTGTGGAGAGCCAGCAGATCTCCCCACAAGGAGGGACCTCCCCAGGTTTCCTGGTGTCTGGTAGTGATCAGGCGGCTCTCCGGGTGCTCAGCCTCCCTCTCCAGAGTCTCCTCTTACACCGCAGGTGTCTCCGTCATTTACCGTTCTCTTGCTTTTGTCTCTCCCGGCTCCTGCAATCAGGCACCGCAGCAGTGACAGGTTGAAGCTGGAGGTCAGAACATTTTACATACATGCCTGCGTACACGGCCCAACACGGCGTGCCTCTAATGAGAGGTCATTACAAAGTATTAGACAAGTTTAGCTTTCATGGGGAGCAGAAAGACTGGAGAGCTTCCTTTCTTTTGAAGCAGGGTGAGAGGTTTACAGAGACTCTGTGGGCACAGATTAACCCCGAGGAGATTACTGCAAATATTAAACACACAGATCACTGATCAGAAACACACTCCACCTATAGTTCACCTTTTGTCTTTGACATTTTCCCAGGTTTCAGAGTAATGTGCTGAACTGATGTATTGTTTTTGTTTCACCTCAGAGACAAACACCTTCATTTAATGTGTCTAAGATTAAAGCAAAGAATCTACAGATGGATGAAACATCTTTGTCTACTTTGGTTGTTTAAAAGTAAAGCCATAATGTCCTCTTCATGAGTTGTCTTGGACCCAGTCTTCACACCAACCCAGACCTGCAAACAATTATAGTGTCAAATTCTCTTTTACTAATTGCAAAAAAACTGGATTTCATACAGAAATGTTGTGTTAATTCAGAGGGCTGAAAATCTGAGCTGAAACTTGGTCAAGAAGATAAAACTAAGTTGGTAAAAAGAAAACAGATTTAAAACAGCCAAACAGAAGCTAAAATTAACAATTTATAAACTCAACAGTAGCTGTTTAGTTGTTTGATTTAAAACAGAACCGTTAAAAAACAGTTTTAATAAAAAGTTTTTAATAAATATTTATTGTCAGATCACAAGATCACAAGAAAAAAGTCGACAAGTTTAGTTTTTGGATAATTTTGGTTATCTCATTTCTATTTATGTTCAAATGATTCAATGGATTAGGAACTGATAATCAAGTCATTTATTTAGCTATATTTTTTCTTTTTTGTGATATAAGGTTGTTTGTTAGATGTATTTCTGAAATTGATTTATTTATTATTTAAATTTGTTAATTGTCTGAAATAAAAAAAGTCATTCAGTCATTCAGTTTCAAAGACTCAAAAAATCAAACAAATTGAACTTTAAATGTTTAGTTCAGAGGCTGTAAAGGGATTTTTTTTATTAATTTTAAATTTCCTTAATTTGAAACAGTTTGTAGGATCAAATTTACAGACATTTCTAACATACCTATCCTCAGAGTTGTAAAGTAACTAAGTACAAATACTTTGTTACTGTACTTAAGTAGAAATTTTGGTTATTTGTAATATACTTGAGTAATTATTTTTCAGCCTACTTTCTACTCCTTACATTTTTTTAAAAAGCTAAGAAATAAAAAATCGTTTCTCTTATTTCATCTCAGTTTGTTATTGTTAAAAATAATATTCTGATAAATTGTGCCTCCTGGATTGAGTGAATTTAACTGTGGTTGGATGAGAAGTATAAATATATACCGTTCTGATACTGTATTAGTTTGTACACAATCCATCAAAGCTGCATACCTTTAGAAAATATTTTTTTTGGAGAGGTCACCTCCAAATAAATCTATTTTGGAAGATTTAACTGTTCATTTTCACTCAATACTTTTACTTTTAATACTTAAGTACATTTTATGCCAGAAATTTACTTTTGATACTTAAGTACAAAATAAATCAGATACTTTAAGACTTTTACTAAAGTAATATTTGTAGAGGAGACTTTAACTTTTAACAAGTAATTTAATGATAAGATACTTGTACTTTTACTGAAATATCACTTTCAGGTACTTTATACAACACTGCCTAACCTCAAAAATAACTATATACAGTATGTGGGGAAGTTTATAATTTTACATTTTAGTAAACATTTTTATGGCCTAATGTTTAAAACAGTCCCTGATCCCACTTTGACATTTGTTACAATTTAAAATCATTTTAAAGAATCATAAAAAATTATGCATAGAAACGTTTTATTTATTATTATTTTTAATTTATTTACCGTTATACAGATTTCTATCAGTAATCAGGTCAAATCAGTTGAAACAAGTCAATGAATGTGAAAAACTTGTTTCAATCATTTAAACTTGAAACTTTCTAAACCTTTAAAGACATTATTTCGTTCTTTGTAAATTAAATTTTGTTTCAAAAAACACATCTTGTGTACACTTGTGTTGAAATAACCAGTCACTAACAGCTTCATTTGTAATAAATGAATGAAATCAGCAGAGTTGTAGTTTGTTGCCAACAGTTAGAATAGTTTGTTTACATTGGATCATTGATGAGGACACCTTAAACAGCTCAACATATGTTGTGTTAGTAAAATAATCCGTGTTTGTGAACAGAGAGAAAAAGAGAAAAGTTAAAGTTCTTCTGTATTTTTCTGAAAACAAATGTGGACTAAAAGCTGCGAGGATGAGAGTGGACTTCTGTGGAGTCATTAGGGAGGAGATGGAGCCATGAAGGTGTTAAAGCTAACAAAACAACTTGGTTCATATTTTGAGTTGTAGCATGAAGTTACTGTATGTTTTATTAGTTCAGTTTAGTTTTGTTTAACTTATTTACATTTATAGTCATTCATTTATGTAGCAAAACATATCAAGATGGCTGCTATAAAATATAAAGAAAGTCTGTGAGTTTGTGTACACCAAATACATCAAGTACTACTTTAACATTAACTGTTGGAGTCAATGCTGATACTCTGTTAGTAAAATCACTGGTTGTTTTAATAAAACCAACCCCAATGAAGATGGCTGCACCAGCCAACTAAACCACACGTCTATAACTGAGTCAGTTTTTAGCTACTGAGAGAATTAAAGGTGGTGACAGCTGAGCTTCCTTCATCCGCTCTGATGTGACACCTGAAGAAGAAAGGACTGATGTTATTTAATTCATCTCCACATTTAATAATGGACTAAAACAGCCTCCTCAGACATTCAATGCTTTCTATTAAAATTGCTGTTACACAATTTTTCTAAATGCTACAAAGATTTTTAAAACAATCTCAGTTTAGAACAACTGAATGAATTTTTACCAGAGTAATTTCCAGGAGCTGAAGAAGTGATCTGTTTATGGGCTGTTGTTGCTCCTGGAAAGTTTATTCACTCAGACCAACTGGTGGGCCGGGACCGACAGTTCTCCCTGCTGCGGACATGCAGCCTGATGGGTAAATCAAAGGCTTTAATCAGCTAAACAAGGGAAACACACACACACACACACACACAAACATTATCAGCTCCGCAGCATCTAAAGAGCTGCTACATATTCTCCCTCTGCGCTCCTCCCACCTCCTCCCTGAAAAGGCTGGAGGCGTCGGGTGTAAACAGCTCCGGAGTGTCGGGCTGAACAGAGCCAGCAGACTCTCAGCTCGTTGATCTAAAGGAGCTAAACACTCCCAGCTGTGGCATTAAGGATTCTGAGAACAGCACCTCACAGTGAGGAGCTGCAGCCTGAAGCTGAACTTTACTTATTTTAAAGATCAATGCAGAATAATTTACCATGAGTGAAACATGAGCTCATCATGAAAATGTTCCACACAAATGAATATCCATCTGCAGAACCCGGTAGGTTAGTGGTACCAGAAACTACTTAACAACAAATAAACAACCAACAAAACTCACTCAGTGTAAATGACAGGATCTTCTGAAGAAATCAGGATCAAATCAACCAGAGAAAATGACTTTGTTGACTTTTTTTCATAAGCTAAACATTAAATGTTGAAGTTAAAATAAGCAGAACATAACTAAAATTAACAAAACACTGTATAAAGTCTAAAATTATTACAACTGTAGCTAACACAGCGGCTAAAAGCTAACATGCGCAAAACCGTAGCTCAAAGTTAAAGCTAGCACAACCAGAACTAAAAGTTAAAATTGGCAAAACAGAAGCTAAAAGTCATCAAACTGAAATGAAAAGGACTAAAAGCATAGCTAAAAGGTAAATAGCAAACAGACTAAGTGTAGCATAACTGTATCTGGAAAAAACTGTAAACTAGAAAACAATTGTGTAAGTGCTGATTCAGCATTAACACAATAGCCGCGTTTCCATCAACGTTTCTTAATTCGCATTTTGAAATTTCGCATCAGAAAAGCTGAATGGAAACG
>JARVJO010000431.1:1878955-1889626 GCA_031762555.1 Cynodonichthys magdalenae | reverse complement strand
CACAGTATACAGTACACAGTATACAGTATACAGTGCACAGTATACAGTGCACAGTACACAGTGCACAGTACACAGTATACAGTACACAGTATACAGTACACAGTGCACAGTACACAGTACACAGTACACAGTATACAGTACACAGTGCACAGTACACAGTATACAGTACACTGTACACAGTACACAGTTTGTTCCATACAATTCTGAGGTTATCTAAAAGCATAAATGTTGGCAATAGTTAGCTTTAATACTTTGATAAGAATTTCATAAGATTTTTGCCAAAATACCTATGCAGTGTAAAACTGACAGCAGTATAAAAGTAAAAAAGTGTAAAGTGTGTGTTGGCATGAATCATTTTGACATTGTGAAGATTCAAGCTGTGTTAGGATGGAAACATACATAGGAGGAGAGAATGCTTAGAACATGTCCCTGTTCAGACCACATTTTCAGATATCAGATTGCATTCAGATTGCACTAAATACATCTGTACAACCTCATTAAGTACACGGGTATAACCTCATTAAATACGTGTGTACAACCTCACTAAATACATGTGTAAAACCTCAATAAATACATATGTACAACCTCAATGCGCACTTTTCATGCAGACCACCATCACTGGTGTCCTAGACTTCTTTCATCAACATCTATTTGATGGTCTGAATGTGGTCACGATACCTAAGGTAGGACTTCCTACTGACCTCATGTGACCCCACACAATCAGCAGAATTAGTACGTGGATGTATCTGGGTATTAATGAAGGTCGGCTGCTGGCTTTATTAAACAGCAATACTTGGGAATATTCTGAAGATGAAACTTTTTGTTGGTTTGATTTGTTTTTACTTAATAGTTTTAATGAACTGTTTATTACAATCCTTATCAATAAAGATTTGAATAATAGGAGTGGATTGCAGGATACAGTGTGGTAAGTTTTGCTGTAGTTTGTTCTGATTGTTTTAATGCTGTGAGCTGTAGTGTTGTGTCAGTCAGAGGAAAACAGTCTGAACAGTGTTATATTGTATTAATGATGTTAAATTACAGTGAAGCTGTAGAGAACAGCTGATGACTTTCAGCACACTGTGGGGTTTATGGGTTCAAACCATCAGTTTTTCCATCTCTGTGAGGTCACTAATCATTGGATTAGATTTCTTCTCGATTATGTTGGATACATATTTCAATTTATGAAGAGACAAGCTGTGGTCAGACGACTCGCTTGTCCTTCAATGAGAGAGGGAGGTTTGATTCCAACAGTATGGAGTCATATCTGAATGTCTGGATGTGTTTGTGTTGTAAATGTATGAATGTGTTTGTGTTGTGGATGTCTGGATGTGTATATATGAAGGTTTCTTTGAATGCATCTATGTGTGTGTGTGTGGGTGTGGGCATGAATGTGTGTGTGTGCAAATGACGACACAGTTTGTGTTATAAAGCACTGAGTATTGGCCAGAAAAGGGACTATATGAAGACAATCCATTTACCAAAACATGACTCAAATGGCTCTAAAATGTCAAAATTAGAATATAGTTCAAAAGTTATAAGTTTACAGAAACACCAACGCACCTGATGATGTTTGCTGTCCTGACAGCACTCTGTGATGTGGCCATGTGTGTGTTTAAAGTTGGGATACATGCTTACCTTCCAGGAGTGAAAGTCTATTTGTAAAGGAATCACAAAAGATGGGTTTAAAGAAACAAGTTTAACTGGACCTGTGACCTGATGATAGAGTTGGAGCGGACAAACTTTCAGTTTTAAAACTCACAAATTAAGAATTTTTACAGTTTGTGCAAGTTCTTCAGCTTAGACCTGTACACAGGTATCAGTTTGAGTATTTTGTCAAAAATATAATTTTCCTTTTATAAGTGTCCTTGGCTGCACTGGAAGTGTTACAGCTAACTGCTGCTGCTGTTTGTGCAATAAATAACCTCATAATTTGACATAAATTGCTGTGAAATCAACAGATTTGGACATGGACAAAATAAATCTTTTAAATTGGAGCTGTTTTAAGATGACTCAAATCCACTTCAGTCATTTATTTAAACTAGCCTGGTGCTCATCAGTGTCATAAAGATTCAACTGATTCTCCTACCTGATGTTGCTCAAAGAGCTATTGGTTCATAATTTTTACACAGAACCCCACTTTAAAATGGTCGAAATATCCCTTAAACATCAAATTAAAATGTAAAACAAATCACAGCTTATTATTATTAAAACTTTATTTTTTACAGTTATAGTAGTTCCATAAATAAATCTAAATAGTCTTTCTGCATCACCTCTTATTATTATTATTGTTGATGAAATGTTCTTTATTTTTGTATGACATCATCGTCAAAGAGAATAAAGTTATTTTGTAAATCAGTGTTTCTGTACAGACCTTCTTCATCCTTTCTAATCCTAACCCAGAGGGTTTGTTCTGTAGCGCCACCTGCTGGTCCAAACTGAACTACAGCCGCTCTCCTGTCACCTGATGATGATGATGATGCCAGTCTGATCAGAAGGACCATGTTTTTCCTGTCTAAACAACACATCCAGCAAAAACCTCAAGAACTTTCTTTATTTTAAAAATGTTAAGTTCACACAGGCTGTTCACAAATGCAGGTTTAAAGTGCAACAGTGCAATATAATTATTTTACTAATTCAACATGTTGATTTTTAAAACACTTCTTGAAGAAGAACCTCTAAAAACAGCACATCAAAATAAAAACACAAAAACAATGTAAAACAGCTCTCCAGTCCTGGTCCTCAGAGCCCCGGTCCTGACTCTGCTCCAACACACCTGATTCAAACGAGTATTTCAGTCAGTGTCTAACCTGTTATAGATGAGCTATAACACAGGGTTATACATGCCTGCCAGGGACTTCCTTTAAAATTAAAATTGATTTTAAATTAGAAAAAAACTGAAGGATATTTTTTTTAATTTAAAATCTAATTTATTTCAAATTTAACATCAGAAAAAAAAATAAGTGGACTGTTATTTAATTGCTGAATGTTCAGCCCATGAGCAGTTAGCTTTCAGTAACTGTGACCCTTAGATCATCATGATGAGAAATAATGGAGCTGGAGATATTTTAAAGAAACCTTTAAAATAAGTGTCCCTCAGAGTGTGTTGTGAATGACTGCCAGCTACTACATCAGATTATAGCTCAATATCTGAAGTGAAGAGCACATTTTTCTGTTTGTAACTGTTACTTGTGGCAGCCATCTTTAACTGAAATCAATCTAAAAGATAAACAGTTACTTTTCCTCATTTAAAAATAATAATTTCCTAACATTCCACTGGGTATGACTTTCAATAACAACCAGATTTTAACACAATATCTATAAAATTGATACAGTGAAAGATCAGGCAAATCACACAAAATCAATCTGTTTTGCCAAGTCTGAAAACAGCCTGATGTCAGGTGTTTGGACTGTGGGAGGAAACTGGAGGAGCTGAAAAACAAACAGAGAGAGAGAGAACATGTAAACCTGACCCAGACTGACACCAGGTTCAGTCTGAACCCAGGACAAATTCTACCCATCTTTGTGTTTTCTAAACTCAGTCAGCTGGAGGAACCGTTTTGAACTGGGTCATCTCCAAACATAATTCACTTGTAGAGGTACACCCTGTTATTATTTCTTCATACTTTCAGTAAATGTTGCCCAGTGGTCCATGACATATTTTGCTAACGGATAAACACAGTTGTCACCTTTGGGCAAATAAATTATCACCCTCTACTGCAGAAGGAAAATGACTCCTTCATCAAGTTCTGCTGTTTGTAATGACCCATCCATGAAAAGCAGGTGTTGGAGGGAGACATGTCCAACCTGCAGGACACAGGACAACCACCTGACCATCACCATGGAGACACAAACAACATCACTACTGATCTGAGTATTTGTACCCATAGGGTATATTTCCATTTTCATGTTTAAAAAACATCAAATCACCAGAGTTTATACTGGTTTGTGAAGCTGGTCCAACTAGATTTTCCCAAGTTCTGGTCCAGAACGAACACAGAGTGCAGAGATCTGGGACTTCATGTATCAAAGAGTGCAGCATTTATACAGACGGTTGGATCAGATTGTAAAGTGTTTCATATGCACAAAATATTCTGATTTAGCAAACTGTGTCAGTTTATGAAAGTAAACCTGAGCACCCAGAGTCCTCCACCTGACACGCCTCCATTTCAATGGAAATATGTTGAACATGTGTGATTCTCCTCTCTGCAGGATTAAATATGATGCAGAGACGTATTTGTCTCAATGTCCTCTGGTATTAACACCATGAACACAGGAGGGACAGTGTGTGTGAAGCTAAACACACCGGCAGAAAAGGTTAAATGATCATAAAGGTGGGAGTAAAGGGAGGGGCGGCTGCTCATCCCCTCTGATCCAACAGTGTTAGACACCACTTAGTGCACATAAACAAAGTGAACAGACCTGAGGCTGAGACGTTTCCACGTCATTACTGTAAACACAGATCTGTGGAACTTAGAGACTGATTTAATGAATAGCTGATGTACAGAAACAAGTCTCTGAGCATGAACTGTGTTTCAGATGTGGTGTAGGAGTGTTTCTATATCTGAGCATCATATGGAAGCAGCAGCATCCCAGCTGATGCTGTTTAACTTTACCCAGCTGTTTATGAGCAGGTGTCACTGTCTGCACCATGTCCACCTGAGGAAGGTCACCTGTTCAGAATTAATCTCATCTTCTCAAAGTGCTCCTTAGACAATTCTAATGTATTTTATGCTCCTCGTTTGTGAGCTTCACAGGTGTGATGTGGCTGATTTGTTTATATTGTACAGGTGACAAACAGTGTAAACTTTATAATCTATATTAAACTGAGGTTGTTTCAGTCATTTCTGAGGTGTGTTGTGAGTTTCATTGTCTTTAAACCATAAATCCTGAAACTCACGAGGAAAAATTGAGCACAATTTTCCTTATGTTCAGAAATAAGTCACAAATAAAGTATTATTTGTGTGTGTTTGGGTGAGTTTCAGTACTTTCTACATTGACTGGAAAACTTTTGTATGAAGCTAAGAGCATTCTCACAGCAGGGGGAAAGTGTGTGTGTGTGTTAACACTTTCTTGCAATGTTTGTTTTGATTCATCCCAACACTTCTACACAACGTGTTTGTGTGTACACACTGTTTATACATGAGACCCAGGTGTTCCACAGGTGTTCCACAGGTGTTCCACAGGTGTTCCACAGGTGTCCCTGAGACTCACCGTCAGGTAAAGGCATTAGCTGTCCTCAGGATATAAGAGCTGATTTGGTTTATTCTGTCAATATGTGTTACTGTGTGTTTAGAGAATATTTATGTTCAGTTTTAGTGAGTCATCATCTGCCCTTTAAAATATACATAACTGACTCCATAAAACAGGTGAACCCCTGCGCTCCTCACAGGATCTGAGTCTGACTTTTGGGAACGAGGTGTTTGAGAAGAACCAGAGCATCAGAGACATTTGGCTGACTGTGACTGGGTGGAGCTCGGTGTGCTGAACGTGCAGGTAACTATGTCCACTCTCCTGATGTGCGCCACGCAGCTGCGCCCTGGGGAGCACTTCTCCGCTCCCTCCCGGCGCACCGACGCCTCCTCTTCGCAGCCGATGATCACGGTCGACTCCACGCTGAATGGGTGGAAATTGGCACGTGACATCTCGTACTCCCACGCTTGTCTCTTCGCAAAGTCCGTAAAAGACGTGTTCCTCACGGGTTGTCCCGCGTGGATCCTGCAGCTGGCCGTGCGTAATGACGCGTAACTGGTGTCGTCGCTGTGTGGCGATGGGGGCGAGTTTTGGCCCCCCACCCAGCCCTTGTCATCGTCTTGGCCCTCCTTGGTCCAGGCCACCGCCCTCTTTAGTCTCCCACAGCCCTTCAACAGGAGGTTCTTCCGGCACAAAATATAGACCCAGGGGTCCAGGATGGGGTTGAAGGAGGCGAAGCGGATCGCCAGCATGTCGCTCCGGTAGTCCGGCTTCCCCCCAGCAGAAATGTAGGAGGGGTCGTAGAGTTGGTTCACAAAAATTCGCACCTGTCAGGTAAAAAACAAGACAAAGACATATTGTAATATCAGCAAACTTTCTTGTATACACGCAAGCCTGAAAATAAGAATTGTTTTCCTTACCACCAAAGGGATGGAACAGACCAGAAACACGATGGTCATGAAGACCAGGAGCCAGAACATCTGGACCTCTGCGGCTGAGGTGACGGACGGCAGCCGGGGGAAGCGCCGCCGCGAGCCGCTCTGCTCGCACACCTCTGTCCGAACTATGCCCGTCCTCTGGTTCATCCCCACCAGAGACCTGCACACCGCCAGGTTACACAGAACCGTCACGGCGATCAGCAGCAGCATGACGCCGCCGTACAGGAAGGAGTAACACGCTCCGAGCGGATCCGCCGCCCTCCAGTCCAGGAAGCACCACGTCCCGGGGAAGTGCCTCACGTGCTGCCCGAAGCCGAAGCTGGGCATGATGCACAGCACGATGTTGGCCAGGTAGGTCACTAGGAGCGCAAAGCGCGCCATCGTCCTGTCGATGTGTTTGGAGTAGAAGTACGCGTGGTTTATGGCCAAGTAGCGCTCCACAGCCATGGCGCACAGGATGGACATACCTGCCGAACCGAAGAACAGCATGGAGAAGGAGAAGAAGTGGCACAGCAGCACGCCTCCTGGCCACCGGCTGGACACGTAGGTGGCGATCACCACCGGGCTGGTGAAGCACGTGCCCAACAGGTCCGTGATGGCCATCCCGCAAACTAAGGTATAGAAGGTGGTTTCCTTCTGCTCCTTCTTGGACACGCACAGGACCACGATGGCGATGAGGTTCCCCAGGACTCCCACGGCGAACATCGTGGCTGAAGTAACCAAGGACCTGAACTCGAGGCGCAGCGCGGGAAAAGAGCTGTGGTTGTGGCTGAGACCGTTCGGGTCCAGTTCTCCCAAAGCAACAGTTCCGTTGATCATCATTAAAAGCAAACCTAGCGCGAGCTTTAAAAAGTAGACTGTTGGCAAAGTGCAGGAAGAGTCAAACCCGAGACAAAAACATCCCGGGTGAAGGTGGTCCTGTGCTGTCACGGTTCTGCTCTGCCCACAAGAACCCGGCGCGTCTCTGTTCCCGGCGCTCAGCTGCTGTGGGTATTTAAACCATGTGCTGATGTCAGGCCAATGACGTGCAGGGTGCGCGCGGGCGACCAGACAGTTTTCCAAGAATCAACAGCCAAAATGAAATCAATATTCATCTGTTTTCGTCGCGCGCTGCGGGTGAAACCTCACAGGTTAACACGTCAGAAAAATCCAGCCTCATTTAGAAAAACATCTACAAAAAGTCACGAGCAGAAAAACAAGATAGATCCGAACAGAATCTCACAATAGATTCAGTTTCTTCCCTTCTTTAATTAGAATCCATATCACCCAACCATTTCAGTGAACTGTTGTAAACCATGTGAAGATCTGTCAGCATCCTGCAGGAACAACTCAGGTAGACTATAGATTTTTAATTTAACTGTTTGTGTTGCTGCACTAAGGCAATCATCTTGAATGTTACACCAATCTAAAAAAATAGTCAGTTAGGCATTATATTCAAGTCACATGTGGGCGAGCGGCAGCTCAGGTAAGTGATCTTTATTTACAGTGGTAGGAGGACCAGGATTCCAGGGCTGGAAAGGAAAGAGGCTGGTGAATATCCTGCAGGTAAGTATCTTGTAAACAGGTTGTTGTACAGGTGAGTATGTTTTCTTAGAGTCCTGATGAGGAGGAGGCTTGGAGGGAAGGATTAGACTGAACAGGTAGGTATTTACCATCAGCGATGGGCAGACAGGCAGGGAGCAAACATCCACAGGTTTTATCCACAGGCAGCACCGATTCTTCAGGTAAGTTCTGAGGTGAGCTGAACACAGACAAAGAACAAACTCAAATATACAGTGACGAGGAGAAATACCATAAGGTACATGTTACACCAGCGAGGACCAGATATTCAGTGCAGCCATAAAAACTCATGGAGCTCACCAGAAGAACCTGCTGCAGGTGAGCTCAATCCAGCTGCCGGCCAATCAAGAAGAAGCAGGTGAAAACACTGACTGCCACAGTGACTAGCAGCCAAAATATCACAATGTTTAGTAAAACATCTCAGACCCAAGACCCTGTCACTAACTAACAGTTTAGACAACATGAACATTTGGACTAAATTATTCCTATAGGTTAATCTAATGGTTAGGACTACAACGTGCACACGTCCATGAGGCTCCATATATTTAAATTCCATCTTCAGCGTAGATGTTTAGCGTTGGACAAGTTGTCTGAACCGTTAAAGTGTGACAGGGATTCACATTTAGATATCAAACACTCTCCAAACCTCCTGCTTTGTTCAACAGACTTTGTAACAACGACAGTCTATCACTGTATACAGATTCTTCATAAAGATCAGGAATAAAGATCATGTTTATTTTTCACAAATTAAAGCTTTATAATAGCTTTTTTAATAAACCAACATGTGTAAATAATATAAACAATTTTCTTGTAAAACTGTATTTTTCATCATCAAGTGGAGAATATAAAATGAAAAATTTATTCTGAACATACAACAAAAACAATCAACAAAACAAAGAACATTTTTTAAAGAATGAACCTAATAAAGCCCTGGAAACATGAAGTACTCCAGCTTGTATTATTTGGTTTTAAATCAAGAAATAAGATAAACATCCCTGATCTTCATTTTCTTTAATAGTCTAAAAACATTTTCAGACAAATGATACACTTCACATTGATTAATGCTAAGATTAATTTAATCAAAGTCAACCATGAAGGCAGTGGGAGGAACAGAGTCCAGTTTTACTGAGTCCAGAGGACTGAGGAGGACCTGCAGCATCAGGAAGTGTCCTTTAGATAAATGATGCCAAAGTGGAAATAAATCAACAGTGTTGTCAGAGTAACAGCTAAACTACTCCTGTTCCCACACAGCAAGCTTTCATACATCCACAATACACAAGAGATCCCCCAACCCAAGGGAAAATAAAATTCAAATAAAGCAACTTCTATTCTGCAATTGAAAAAATTGAACTTGAATTTGTCTTCAACAGCTGAGGAGTGAAATATGGACTTTACTAAACATTATTTGTTGCTACATCCTGCTCAGGTTTTCTGTTCTGACATGCAGATATCTAACATCCCTGTGGTACAAAGACAGAGAGCACCTTCAAAGAGTCCTCAGAACAGCAGAGAGGACTAAACCTTTTAGCACCACTGCAGGATTTCTGTATCAGAAAACACTGCTGAGTCAGCTCATTTCAGGTCCAGGCTTTAAGGAAGATGGTAAATGGTAAATGGACTGTACTTCTATAGCACCTTTCCTTTCCAACCAGGATACTCAAAGCTCTTCACTACAATCTGTGTCCTCATTCATCCATTCACACAGCTCTACTAGATCTCTACAGAGCTAACATATACATTCAACTATGGAGACTAATCAGTGCCAAACACAGGGGGAAGTGTCTTTCCCAAGGACACAACAACTGAGACAGCTGGAACGGGAAATTGAACCGGTGACCTTCCGGTTCCAGGATGACTCCCCAGACCACTCTGCCACAGCTGCCCCAGAGGTTGAGACTTCTGAGCCCCGTTTCAGAAAGCAGGATAAGTGAAAATCCAGAGTAAGTTCTGGGGTAAGTATCTGCATATCCTGGGTTTTAGGTTTCAGAAAGCCAGATATCTGTTATCATGAGTTAACTTACCCCTGCAACTTACTCCGTGAACCAACCCTGCTCTGTAGCAGGATCACTGGAACAAATCCTGAGTTTGTCTGACTCTTTAACTGAGAGCTGCAGGAAGACAGAGTCAGACAGGAAGTGTTCTTTTCTAGAGGGGACTGTAGATATTGAAGTGCTAAAACTCCACAGAAATATACATCACTAGACTGATAAGACCGTGATTGGATGTTTTGTCATTTCTAGATGAAAATCTGAGAACTTTTATGTTTTTGACTAAACAGGTTTCAATTTTTTCCTTCAAGTCCAGCTTGTATCTGTTTCACAGGAAGCTTTGGAGACATAAAAATGTTAATATTTCAGTTACATTTCTACTCTCTTATATGAGGTTATGATCAAAGGTTAAAATTCTTAAAGCAGTATATATTGTTATTGTATATTTAATTTATTTTGTTTTACAAAATGAATAAACTCCTGGAAAAAAATATATTTATTTTTTTACAGAAGAAAGTTGAGCTCCAGAGGTAGATGGAGCCTCTTCAGCTCATCATTCTGCTACGCAATGAAACTTTAAATAAACTTTAAACCTACACTGAAACACTTCAATATGCACCTGGTTCTGCTCCCACGCTGTAGCAGACAAAGGTTATTCATCATCATCATCATCATCATCCTCTGATGAAACTACACTGAGTTTACTGCAGTTTATTGTAAATGGAGGTCAGACCTAATCACCTATAAGCACTAATTAAACACATATCCTAACATTATCATGATACTTTCAAGTATACAATAATAAGTATTGGCAGAGAGAAGATGGGATAACACACTTTTTTTTTTGGGGGGGGGACATTAATTTCATGTGCTGAATTTATCTGAATTCTGTAATTTATTTGTTAAAGATTGAACATAAGAGCTTATACCTGGACCTTACCTGATTTTACTATGGTTTTATATTTAATCTTTATTTGCTGCCATGTCTGTTTGGT
>JARVJO010000431.1:1842270-1853068 GCA_031762555.1 Cynodonichthys magdalenae | reverse complement strand
GATCCAATAGTGCAAAATGCAAATTCTTGCAATTTTTTGACTGGTCTTAAGATTTTGATCAGGAGTGTATATTATTTGGGCTTCTTGTTTTCTAAAGTTGCTGGTAAATCTTGTGCGACACGGGTTGTTTTTAGCTTGTTTTTGAACATGAAGTTGTGTATTTGGGCTCTGCTTTTCTGAATGAAACCCCTCAATTATCCCCCACCTCTTTACAGTTAAGTAAAACAAACAGTAGTAGGTAGTTTGTCCTTCCCACTCCCTCGTTTCTTGCTCATCACTCCCACCCAAGTAGACCTGGCACCAGCAGGTCCTCTTGCCTTACTTCTCTCCCCACGGTCCAGGTTTTAATAAACAACCAGCCTCTAAAACCTGCACCGCTTTGTTTAATGTCTGTCTGCTTGTTACAAAATATCCCAAAGAAAAGCAAAGGGAGGGGATTTAGCTGTGTTGAATGTTATTTTGCTAAAAAACACTGCTTCTGAACTTATGACAGGAAGACATTGATGCGCTCAATTTAGTGCCCTGGGACATTTTACACAGGGGGTGCACAGACAAATAAAAATGCTGCTTGCATTGGGATACATGTAGGCTACAGTACATTAAAATATTGATTCGCTTTTTAAAATGCATGAATCAAGTGAGAGACAACTTGAGCCTGAGCCAATGAAGGGTTTTGTTAAAGTACATTCATAGTAAAAATTACTTTCTTCACCCCGGGGTACAAGTGACAAAACACAGTGAGAATAAGCAGTAAGTGGGGAAAATATGGGAGAAAATATAAAAGAGTGGGAGAAAAAAAAGCGCACAAAGTTTTGGGGAGTTTTTGCTGTTTTAAATACAAAACGTCCTTTTCTTATGATCAGAGATTACAAGTATAAATTATTCAAACAATTAAAGTTATTCAATTTTTTATGATAAAAATGTTTATCGTAATTTTACTCTTTATGTATACTACAATAATAAATGTATACATTTCTACAGTATAGTTCTCTGTATACACAGTGTGGTGGGTTGCCACTTAGGCTTGTTTTCATAGAGCTGGTTTCTTGTTTGTCTCATGAGATCTGGCAACACTGATCTTGAACAAGTTAAGAACTTTTGGTACCTTTTTATAAAAGCAGACTTTTTCAAATAATTTGGTGATTTTCTGCATATATTTGAGTCTGTGTTGTACAATTGTCCTCCATGAAAAAACATTTCAAATAAATCATTAAAAGCTGCAGGTTGGCATTCATGGGTTTGATGATTCCTACAAACCAAAGTATAAATGTGATGATGATGAAGCTGCTCTTCAGTCTTCTCTGTGTGCTCTCTGCAGGCCTCCATGGAGGATTTTGTCTACAACAACAAAGAAAATGCCTGAAGGAAAGGATTCTCCTGCATCTTCTACAACTGTGTGCACCATGTGCACGACTTATCGTAGCTGTTTTTAAGACTGCACCGACACTTTGAGCCCCACTGCCACCTTGTGTTTAATAATGTTTTTATTCAGATGGGATCTTTTTAGATTTTTAAATCAGGATTTTTTTTTTCTCGTGAATTCAATAAAGTTTTACTCAAACCAGAACAAAGTATTCTGTTTTATGTGTTGCTCTATGGAAACTAAAAGAAACTAAGAATAAATTCCCATCTTAATTATAGAGCTATCTGTAATGTGTGCAGGTAAAGATTAGACAAAGTATCTGTATGTTTGTATGTTCTTCAGTTTATTTTGACAAATGTTGCTTGTTAGTGTGGAGAACCTCTTCAACATAATACAAAGGATAAAAATATTTAAGACCTTACAAGAGCAACTTAAAAACATTTACTCCTTACTTCCTGATAAAAATAGTTTGAGCTCAGTGCAGCAGAATAAATGTTTTATGGATTTAGCTCTGGGGTCTGCAGCCTTCAGTCATTTCAGCCTGAGCAGATCCTCCTCCATGGTCTGCAGTTTTATCTGCAGCTCCTCTGACCTCACTTCACTCTGGACCCCTGAGCTCAAAGGCTTTCTCCTTTAGCTTGATGGTGTCCATCCACCAGCAAGTCCTTTTGAATCCAGAAATGTCCCCCCCTTCCAGGACACATCCAGACACCCTGGATGGGAACGGTTTGGTGGATGGGCTCCGAGCCACAGAAAAGTGACCCGCTTGTTCACAGAGAACTCCAGCACCAAGGCGTGGCCTCTGATTAACGCTGCACCCACTTGTTTCCCTGGACACCCCCGGAACAGGAAGTCCAGACCCTTTCCAGGTTTCTCCAGAGCCCAGGCTGTAGAGGTGAGTCCAACTAAATCCCTATTAAAAACTCCAGCTTCTCCATGCTGCCGGGGTCAGCACTGCCAGAGACCCTCGTCTGCCACCTGTCTCATCCCACACCTGACCATCCTCTCCACAGGTGCTGGGCCCGTGTGGCTCCTGGCATTCTCTCAGGCTGGATCCAGCTGAGCCCCAGGACTCCGAGGCCTGGCTCCAGTGGATGTTTTTGCTCCTTTTCACAGTAAATAAAAACGTACTGGAACTATAAAACTAAATCAACTCTAATATATAACTACATGTAAAAAATATATAGAATTAGTTACAGATTTGAAACAAATTGTTGACATCTTTTAGTATTTTCCATGTCAGAAAGGGAAAAACTAAACTCTTGTAAAGGAAATGGTTTGTTTTAACCCTTTAGATCAAATATAAACACTGAACTATGCAGCCTGTAGTTCTTACTGTACAGTTTTATCTTCATAAAGGAGTAATAATACAAAATACAGCATTTATTGTGACGCGTTTTCTCCAATAACGCTAAGTTTTTTATTATTTTTAATTCATAGCAATGGCAGGACTTCAAATGCTGAGGATTTGAAAGTGATGTTTGTGCAAAGCTCCATTTTCATATTACACATATTTTGGCAGAAATTTACTGAAACTCCTGGAATCTTCCGTTTTTTATTGGATTTCAGATAAACGCATGAATGAAAGTTAAATGAAGCAGCTAACAGCTCAAACTGATTCATCTGTTTTACTCGTAGTTTTATTAATATCATTTTGACACAGACTTTGTTTTTAACATTTTAAATCTGTTGCAAAAAAGACAAGTTTTAAGTGTAATTAAGAATAACACAAGTTTGTACTGAAGACAAATGTTCACTCAGTCAAACAATTCAGGAGGTTTGATGATTGATCATTACAAAAGTTAAATAGATTGTACAGATGCATTGTGGGTAAGTGGGCCAACAGGTCATTTCACGTTCTGGAACAGCTTGTGTGCAACCTGAAAACAAGACGGACAAACAATTAGCATCTTCACTAAAACATGACAGATTCACTTCAAACTGTAAGAAGTATAAGGATATATGGAGGCGATGACCAGTGACAAGATAAAGTGGGTTTTCAGTGTAATAAAGGTATCATGTAGTCGAGGTAAGGTCTCCATGGTAACGGCTGCTCAGACTATAACATCCTTTAATCACAGCTCGTACAAGAGGACCCACTTCCAGTGAGTCTTGTTGCAGTAATAAAATAACTTCTACAATCATGTTCATGTTTATCAATGTTTACATCGTTGTCACTTTTATTTCACACATTTTGGCTGAAATTTTCTGAAATTCTGGTGGAATGGAGCCCAGAGGTTTGCTGAAAATCTTGCCAAGAAGATGTTTCTCAGTGAAAACTAAAAGGGCAACTTAAGCCACACTTACACAATGGTCCCGAGCATGCAGGAAGTCAAAGAGTTCTTCTGTGCACTCCTCCTCGGTGTGGGACCTGGAGTTTACTCTGGCTTCACAGGTCTCCAGGCGCTCCTTCAGGTGGGCGCAGTGTTCACTCTGCTCACACTTGGCTCGTACTGTTTCTAAAGGGTCCTGGAAGACACCAAACAACCTGCTGATGAGAACAAATAAAGCCACACTACTGAAGTTTCTACAGCTGCTTGTGAGGATTTTAGAATGAAGACGGAGGTCAATAAGCTCAGGTCTGAAGTGGAGCTCTGTGAAAAAGTTATAAACGTTGATTATCTTGTTGAACAGTTTTAGTTTGGACAGTTTAGTTCTGATAGGTCTGATAATCTAAGAGTTAGTTCAACTGGTTCAATGGTCCTGTCAGACATTCTTTAACTATATCTACAACAGGTAAGATGTTCTTTATTCATAATCTTTAAAAAATAAAAATAAAGTAACATTTTTAAATGGCCCTGCATGTGAAAAAAAACAGTAATATTCCAACTTTTCTTCTACTTTTTCCAACCTGTACAGTTTGCGAGGGGAAACACAATACTCCAGAGATTTATTTTAACAATAAAACAGGTCATATAAATATAAAAGATACTAACAGTTTAAACTAATATATTAAACTATTCTACTAAATCAGATTCTATCAACCTACCACCATATCTTCCTCCTCCTCTTCCTCCTCCTCAGGTGCATCTTCCTCCTGGTGAAACAAGAGGAGTCATTCTGGTTTATTTGAGTTTGCAATGAATAAAAAACGATCAGATGTGAACAGAAATAACAGAGTAAATTAAAAGAACAAGATCAGAATAGATTCAGGTTTATAAAGTACTAGTTACATTTTTAATAGGTATAACCTAAATAAAAAGGGACCATATGTTCTTTAGCGATTTCGTGTTTAAGTGATCAGACTGAAGAGGCTGAAACTTCAATGGTTCACAGCTAAACTGAGCAGCAGAATTAAACAACACACAGTTGTGTTTTTACTTACCTCGTCGTCGGGGTTTCCGTACGTCAGCATTTTATTCTCCAAAACCATTTTTGCTAAAGGGAAATTTATCCAAATATCAGCGAATTGAAGTCTACAGTACAAGTGTCCCTGGTTGAGGACGCGAGGTCGGTCACACGCCGGAAACGACTAGAACTTTCACTCTATGGTGTTTTCTATTGGCTCAAATGTTTTATTGACGTTTAATTTGTCCAATCAAACGCAGAATTTGTGTTAGGGCCGCCCGTCAAGGAAGTGCGGAACTGTCGTTATGCTCGTGTCGTGCAGGAAGAAGTCGGACCACAATTAACGTCGCACAGCGTGATGGCGCTGTTCTTGGACCGGTCCAGGGTTGTGCTGAGAAAAGTTAAAGGTTTGAGGATTTTGATACCCCAACGGAATCGAGTCAAAGAAAAATGGGTACGTTACAACAAACAAATAGATGAAATAACTATTAGGGTTTATAAATGACAAATTTTCTGTCCGTTTTTATTCTAGGATACATTATTTTGTTCAGTGGTCTTATTTAGAAGATTCAGATCACAGTTGTTTTTGGAAAAAACGAATAATTCACTCAAAATTACGTCTGACCGAGATCATATTGTTTACAGAAGAAACCCCAAGGATAAGAACAAAGTGTATTCATGCAATCATATTGTATTTTTTTGTCTGCATATTTTATTATTTATTTGATTGTTGGAGAAACCGAAGTTTTCGGAATCACTGAATGAATCGATTGTGTTGGAATGATTCTATGTTTTGAAACATTTGAAACAATCATTAATACAATAAAGTCTGGCGCCCTCTACTGGCCAACCTTCAACATTACAGCTGCATGAAACTATAAAGGGCAACGTGTCAGTCTGTTATGATTAGAACAGTATAAAATAGAATAAACCTTTTATTGTCATTGTACAAAGCATAAAGAAATTACAGTTCGTTAATAAAGGTTCTACATGCATCTTTATAATTTTGACTGTTTTCTTTTGAAAATATTAACAGTCACAATGTGAGTGTACTGTTATAAAGTTCCTTGTGAAGAAATGACCCCCTTTTATAGTCAATGAGGTGGCCCATTCTGTTGTCTCACTTACGTGGGTGCGTGACAAAAACTGTGTAGTTCACCACTCTTAACACCTACTGAGACCCCATCTTGTGCATTGACCCCAGTCAGAACTAGTTCTAACAGCCCTCTGTTTGTTTGTATATTTATAGTGGGTGCAGTGAGCTGATCTGTGAGTAGCAGTTGCTACTACTGGCTGAGGCTGTGTGAAAGTACAACATCACAACTGTTCCATTAAAAATACTAAAGAAAGTCACATAAAAGTTAGAAAAATAGTAAAAGTATTCATAGAAGGGGATTAGACAGTTCTGTTCAGGCAGGACACAGTGTGGACACCGCAGTCTCTCCATGGTGGTGATGACCATGGCCTGGTCCCTGTACTCGCACTACACCCTTCTAGGAAGTGTGTGCTCAGTTGAATTTCACATAAGGGTTTGAGTGTGCAGGTTACAAGCAAGCAACAATTGGAGGATTGGGACAGTACGGGTTATGTCATCGACTTTCGCCACTGTCATAACTGAGACATCCAAAACGGTGGGACCGTTTGAGTTTTGTACTGCTAAAAATTCTAGTACAACTACAACAAGCAATTGATTTTAGGAGAAGAAAGCGCCTGAATAGAAGGAGGCTTATACACCAGAGTATAAGGACTTCTTCTTCCATAAGTTCTTCTTTGATTTTATTGGTGGTTGGCAGAATAATTTAAGTAGATTCACAGGAGTCAAATCAGTTTTGAGACAGACCCCAATACTAAACTGGAAGGTGCTCAGTGGACAATGTCATATTTCTGCCTTGTACGGTAATTCAAAACGTCACATACAGCAATGAATTGTGGGTAATACACTTTGCCAAATTCCTCTTGGATGTGGGCTGAGCCAAAGTGTGGATTGAGGGCACAGAGGGGGCAAGGCGAAGATCTCTCTGGAGAATTGGGACACACTACGCACTCGAACCCTTAAGTGGGAATGAGCATTTAAAGTACACAAGGGGGGGAGTGTGAGTATTGGGACAGGGCCCATGAGAGGGTGTGCCTCATCCAAACAGGAAGTGGGCACATACCCTGTTACAAACAGGGATGTTTTCTTTGTGACCAATTTACAAAGTAGTTTTCCTCTGTCAATAAGAGAAATACCAGATCTTTCTCCTCCATCTTCAACCAAAAATAAACATCCACTCAGACGAGCTGATTTTGATGATTCTGATAGTGTTGGAACACAGCAAACATGAAGGAGGAGCTACTTTGTGTTGGTCTGTTGCATAAAATTCTAGTAAAGTACTTTAAAGCGGTTTGAGAAAAATGGAAAAATTCAATGCATATGAATACTTTTTCAAAAAAGACTGTATAATATTTGTTTTCCAAAATAAATCTAACTATTCCACTCCTGAACAGGCTGCTACTCGCCCCAGGTACCCTCCCAGCAGGCTGGCCCTGCAGCACTTTGATGCCACGTATGGCTCCGAGCTGGGAGCGCTGTGGCCATCGGTCCGAGTCGCCCTGCTGTCAGAGAAGAAGTACGGAGCCCTGCTCAATATTTTCTGTAGTGATGCCAGCCTGGCAGAACTCCAGGCCCAGGGATGCAGAGACTTCATCAAAGATACAGAGGGTAGGTGTGCAGCCATGTTGAACCCAGTCATGGTGGTTCAGGTGTTGCTGCTTGTTTACTGCTGGGTGGGGCTTTCTGTTCAGGTCTGGAAACCTGCAGTTCCAAACATTTGGGATTGTGTATGCTCAAGTATTTTCTTTCCTGCAGCTAAAGGTAACAGCAGAAAAATATCTTCAGATATTATATTCATATATATAGATATTAATATTTTATATTCAGGTTTACAGATTCTGAGCTTCATTTTGTTTGTTTTGTGACAGTAGCTGATTGTGTTCTCAGTTCAAGAAGGCAGATGGAGCTAACCAAACTTAGCCAACACAAAGGTGGCTCCGACTGGGACAGTTTTACAAATATTGAGCTTCATCTTGGTGTGGTAGTCGCTGATCATCATTCTCAACACATACTTCAAGCACTAACAGATGATTATTGACAAGGTTTGACCAAAGTGGCTACGAGTCCCTTCTCCTTAAAGGCTTGAACTCCTGCATGAATAGTGGTGAGAGAGGTACATGGCATCATGGAATGGGTTGTGTACTTTATGGTCATTCAGTTTTTCATTTTAAAAACAGATATTATAAAACAAAAAAATATGGTTGTTTGCTTTTTTTTGTTTGTGTGTTTTCCAATTTATGTTGTATGAAATGAAAACAGAATAACCATCCATTTTTCAGTTTTCAGTACCTGACAGACACTGACCATAAAAAAGACCAAATATTACACGGACCCAGGAGTGGCAGGCCTTTAGATTGTGATCGTAGATTTGTGTTTGGCCAATAGTATTTTGCAGTTTCTTCATCTGTTTTGCAGCCCAGACATCATGTGAGCACACCTTGGATGGAGGAGCTCAAAATGAATCCAGAGATGTTTCTCTGAGCGAAGCAGAGGCTGAACATCTGGAACCATCTCTTCCTCAGCTCAGCCCAAATTTACAGTGCTTCGTGTTTCAGAGAGGAGATATCACACGGTTCAAGCCTGCCAGGTGAGGACAGGTTTACAGGATCTGAAAGGCTTGAAATATCACCCTCATCTAACCTAAGGTCCCTCTTCTGTGTTAAGACCGGACCTGTTGGGCCTGTTGGGTTATTACCTGATGGATGCAGCGTCCGTGTTGCCTTGTCTTGCTCTAGATGTTAAAAAGGGTCACATGGTGCTGGACCTCTGTGCCGCTCCGGGTGGTAAGAGCCTGGCTTTACTTCAGACCCAGCTGATGAGTAAGTCTTTCTCTGCTTCACCAAGTCTGCTCTGATGTCCCTCTGCTGATTCCGTCCACGCTGTGTTCGTGTCCCAGGCTTTTTATGTGTCAACGACTCCTCGGAGTCTCGAACCAAGCGGCTGAAACGGGTCCTCCACAGCTACATCCCTAAGCAGTTTCTGACAGACAACAAAGTTTGCATCACCTCCTGTGACGGCACCGTGTGGGGAGATGTAGAGAGGAACTCCTTTGACAGAGTCAGTCTCACAGTCCTGTTTGTTTACTCACCAGGCAGTTTTCTTGTTTAGACTTTCCTCCATATGTTTGGTTTGTAATCAAACTACTTCTCTCTACATTAGATTCTCAGTCATCCAGGTCAGGATGAAACAGAAAAAGGTTAAAAACCAAACTGTTTTTAACCTTTTTCTGTTTCTCACTACATTCAGTATTTATTTATGGAAACATTTATCCTGATCTGGGATATGTTGGTAAAAGTTTATACTTAGTAAACAATTTAACTTATTTTACAACAAAATCCTAGAAAAACTGACTACAGTTTCACTAATTTTAGCTTTTAGCTACTATTTTGCTTATTTTATGCTATAGCTAATGTTTTGCCTCATTTTAGCTTTTAGACAATATTTTGCTTTTCTATTTTTATTGTTTTCTTTATTTTAGCTCTTAGCTACTATTTTGCTAATTTTATCCTGTAGCTAAGATTTTGCTAATCTAAGCCTTTAGCTACTATTTTGCTTAAATAAGGTTTTGCTCATTTTAACTTTTGGCATAAGTTTTATATTTTCTTTTGCTATGATTTCACTAATTTCTGGTTTTAGTGTCTGTTTTGCTGATTTTAGCATGTAGCTGTTGATTAGCATATTTAATATTTAGCTACATTTTGCTAATTTGTCTTTTAGCTACAGATTTGATTATTTACTTTTTAATTTTGTTACTTTTAGCTATTAGCTTTAATCTGTCTATATTTAGGCTCAGTTCTTGTTCTTCAGGCACTTTGTCCCGAACAGTTTTCAGCTGTTGTTTAACCTTCTGTATTTTCACAGCTCTGTTTTCTGTTTGTTTACCTTGTTTACCTGAGCTCAGGTGCTTGTTGACGTTCCCTGCACCACAGACAGACACTCCCTGATGGAAGACGACAACAACATCTTCAGTAAGAGCAGGACTGGTGAGAGGCGAAGGCTCCCGCAGCTGCAGCTGGAGCTGCTCCTGTAGGTTTGGTGCAACCAGAACCAGTTAACTGGACCTGCTAACAAATTGTTTTATTCTGTCAAGATTCTGAAAACTGTTGACAAAGTTTAACTGGAGTCATGGAGGAAAGATCCTAAGATTTAAGCTTTAGTCTAAAGTTTAGCCCCCCTTCATTCATTTTTCTAAGAGCCAAACTTTTTTAGGAGCTTGATTTCATCCATCTATTCATCCATCCGTCCATCTATTCATTCATTCATCCATCCATCTAATTATTCATCCATCCATCTATTCATTCATCCATCCATCTATTCATCCATCCATCTGTCCATCTGTCCGTCCATCCATCCTTTCATCCATCCATCCGTCCGTCTGTCCGTCCATCCATCCTTTCATCCATCCATCCATCCGTCCGTCTGTCCGTCCATCCATCCTTTCATCCATCCCTCTGTCTGTCCGTCCGTCCATGAAAAATACCAAAGATAACATGATTTGAGACATATATCAGAAGAAATCATTTTAAAGTATCCAAAGACTCAAAGGAAAATGAATAATGTGACAAAGCAGCCAAAGTAAATAAAAAGACATTGTGTAAGGCCTTTAAATGTTCCAGGGCTGGATGTGGGCTGCAACGTGCTGCACAGTCAAGATGTCATCTGTTTGTCTTTCATTTTACAAACACGTTTTCTTTTTCAACTAAAATCTCAAATTTGGATTCATTACTGTAGCAAAGAGTGGCTTCTTTAAAGCATCCAAAGCCTGCCTGAGGTTTTACTAGAGACTACTGTGCAGGAGAAACAGATGCACCTGGGGCCTCATGTATCAACAGTGCGTACACACAAAAACCTTGTGTACATCGTTTTCCACACAAAACTCCAGATGTATTAAAACTGAAATGAAGGTGGAAATGTGCGCAGCCCCACACCAACTCCAAGGCTGGAGTACACACGGTTCTGTGGTTCTGGTTCCACTGCAGACACTTAGAGGTGATTCTGTGAAACTGTTAATGATGTGAAAATGATTATTGTTCACATCAGACACACATGATTAA
>JARVJO010000431.1:1829820-1842170 GCA_031762555.1 Cynodonichthys magdalenae | reverse complement strand
ACGTAAAAAGTTGATCTCTGCGCGGACCAGTCCGGCGGACGGCCGCTTCAAGTCCGCATCGAGTCCGCCTAGAGTCCACGCGGACCCCCGTGGAGCGAAGTACGCCCGAGTATGTTGGGGCCTTAAGGGTCAAAGCACATGTGGATTTTTGACGAGGCGCTAAATCACAGCGCCACCTAACGCCTTGGTATGACAACTACAGCGAATTCCAGTTGTCCAGACGGTGTTGTGTAAACTCTGAACTTTTCTCCAGTAAACATCCAAAACTTCCAGCAGTTTTCATGCAGCGGTCGTGTAAACAAGGCCTTAGGGTCATTCACAATACATATTCTGAGCATGATGTCATGATGTTTTAGGAGATTGCTCATCATGTTTTTTTTACAAACTTTGACCAAAAGGCTCTCTCTCCGTCACTTTGAAACATAAGATGATCTTTTTTAGGACTTTTTCTGGTATAAACACCTCACTTGTCAGGACCAGAAGTATTTTGGGAACCAAACATCGGTCCTAATGTGGCGTAATGACATTTTGTGTCAGGGTTAGGTTTAGGACTAAGGTGGTGGGTTAGGGTTGACTATAGAAATGACTGGACATGTCTAAACTCTAGTCTGAACTCATGACATGGCATGAAGGCAGCAGGTGATCTGCATTTCTTAAGCAATAGAAGGAGTTTAACTGTAACTGTTGTGGATCTATTTGCTGTTCTTATACAGTCCTGAGATGACTCGGGCTGTATGAATCAATAAACTCCCTTTATGTTGTGTAAAAAAGGAAATCTGTCTGATAAGGTTCTTCAAGCAATGCTTTTATTTGCAGGTACTTTACAACAACACAAGTTCAAGTTTACATCAGTGGGACAAGCAAAGGAAATAACACAGATGGTCCAACGACCCCTCCCACCCCCCACCCTCTTTAACAAATGAAGTCGACTGACAGAACCAGTCGGACGATCAGGAACAACAAGAAGCACACAGGAACAGAACATCTATGTGTTCCTTTTTTTTGTGTTTTTCAAAATGACTTCAACCAGGAGCCGGATCAGCTGCTCCTCCATTCATTAAATACAACCATTAAAAGAAGTTTCATCATCAGTTCCACAACAGAATAAGAACTTTACATTTACCTCACCAGTTCACATTAATATATAGATTTTTTGTATATTATATTTAAAAAATAATGTGCTTTTTTAAAAACTGAAGACAAAATTCTTCTGAAACACACTAAAGGAGAAACATGAGGGATTTCCCCTCACTAAGTGCTAACTTAAAGGGAAAGTCTGCTCTTTTTCAACGTGAAGTTTTGTCAAATAGTTATCAATGCTTAGTACCTTAAGTAGTACCTCTCTGGTGGACACTACTGCAACACTTTTTTGCAGGAAAACAACAATAAATACTGAATTCAGTGTTTGCAACCAGCAAACCATGTAGCTGCATCTAGAATGACCAGTTTTAGAAAAGTGTTGTTTGCATGACATTAAAATGTTGTCCACCTTGCAACTGCCACCACGTTAATGATTCTAGGCAGATCTGAACCATTTTAACTAATTATTAATTATTGGTGTGGGTTGGAGTCCTGGACATGTTCTCTGTCAGTGGAGACCATGCAGGTGTCAAAACACAGATGCAATTCTTTAATGAGTTGAAGATGTTGATGACTCTGTGAGCAACTCTCAGCCCATTGTTAAAAAAATGTGAGACAGGAGTGCACAACTCAGACGAGGAAACTGAGCACCTCAGGGATGAGATACTATCTTTACCAGTCGTGACATCAAGTGTGAAGAACAGCTAACATCTTCATCAAGGCTAGGCTAACAGCCAGCCAAACAAGGGCCTTTACGTTTAAAAACAATATACCAGTGAGAGAGAAGGCTTCATTAGCTCATATCAAACCTCGCCACTTTTACAGGACAGTTTAAGTTTGTTGTTTTCTCAACCAACTAACAAATGTTTGTGTGCTGAACTTGCAGACTAGGACTCTACTGTGGGTCGTAAAACCCTGAGTAGGGAGTCTTTAGGAAATCACCACAGATCAAATTAACAATAAAACAGGTTGTTAACTGTTACAGCAGCAATAAATAGATCAACAATATCATGGTTGATTTGCAATGTTTGTATCTGTCAGGCTCTTTAGGTTTTAGTTTGTTGGTCAAAAAATGAAACAATTTGGGATCCAGATACAGATCAGAAGGAACCGTGATTAGCACTGTTGCTTCACAGCAAGAAGGTTGCAGGTTTGTCTCCCAGCCTGCATCCTTTCTGGGTGTAAATTACGTGTTTTTTTCTCCAGATACTCTGATTTCCTCCCATAGATCAAAACATGACTGTTACATTTACTGATTACTCTAAATTGTCCCTAGGTGAGAGTGAGAGGGTGAATGGTTGTCTCATTTGTCTCTGTGATGGTCTGGAGACCTGTCCAGCGCCTTCCACACTGTGACAGCTGGAGACATCAGCTACCCCACAGTCCAGAGAAGAAGCAGCTAAAGAAAATGATGGTTGGATGATTTTGAGCGTTGAGGTCTCTGAATGGATCCGTCCACTGGGAGCTGAGTAAACTCTGGCTCTGACCTGCCAGGCTCTCAGCACCGTCAGCATAAGCATGGTCAGCTCAGCACACAAGCAGAATTCTTTTACTCCTCTGAACTATTGTGGAGGAAGAGATGTTTTTAAGACTGAAAATACTAAAACAAAAACAAAAGGCCTCATTTGGCTAATTGCTAACAGAACCTGGATGGATTCTTTTGCCTTTCTCTTCAAACTCTGTGTTCTATGCCTGATAACTTCCCTTAACTGACCGACAGAACATTACTTGTAAAACGAGCAGACTATCCCTTTAACTTGCTGTCTGTTAGATACAGCCTGTTACTTCGACACAGTATGAAGATGGGAACATGGTTGGGAACATTTGTGTAAAAGCTGAAGTAGCAGATTTCTTCATGTTGTTCACCTACATGAGCTTTGGTGGAGTTACTGTATACAGGCTGTTTAAAATGGGATGAATGTACATAATTGCATTTGAACCCAGCTCCCTCAGCCTTGGGCCAAATGTAATTAAAACCTCTTAAAATTTAGTCACAGAAATCATTTTCTCATTATCAAGCTCAGTCTCTGGAAGCAGCACATCACTGCCTGTTTAACTGGGAAATTACTCGCTTTTAATTATGTTGTTGGAAACAACAAGGCTTAGGTTTTGTTGTTATTAATGTGCCATTATATGCTTTGTACATCATCGTGCTGCTTAATTGAAAAGTCCCCTTGATGCACAAGTGACTCCATCCAAAGTGCCTCATTCATTCACAGTATTCTTGTAAACATTATCTGCTCTGGTCTGTAAACCCAGTGCCTACATCATCTGCTGTTCTCAGCATTTTCACTTTTATCCATTTAATATCTTCGCTGAATCCAGTCATATATTTAGGAGTCGTTTCAGACTTTAAAAAGTGTGTATAATCTTTTGAGCCATAGATTTGATTTGTTTTTCTTTCATGTTATTTTAGTTTTCTGGAAGGTTGACGACAAACTGCAAGAGTGAAGAAGATTAGAGCAGCTTATAGACGAGTGCTGTCCTTGCAGAATTGGTAAATTTACATCTGTAGAGCCTGTAGGTGCTGTTCCACATGCACTCAGCTGTCACTTGATTAGGTCCACCTGTTCAGACAACTTGTTATGGCTTCAGGATGTGGAGAAATTCAAATGGAGCATCAGAAGAAGGAAAAACGGGGATTTAAACAACTTTAAATGTGACGCGATTGTCGGCATCTCAGGAATTATCTACTGGGGGTTTGCAGAGAATGGTCCGACAAAAACAAAGTATCCAGTGAGTGGCAGTTGTGTGTCCAAGGTTGGAGGACAATGGACAAATTTGTTCATGGGAGACAGAAAGAAGTAGCTCAAAAAAAGGCCTCATTACAAACATATGTCTGTAGAACACCATCTCTGGGCTCATAGCACGTCCAACCTTACAGCAGGTGATCTGCATTTCCTGTCAGCTAACAGGAAGCTGAGGCTACAGTTTACACAGGCTAACCAACATTCATCAAAAACACAGTCTGCTCTGATGAGTCTGCTTGTTCAGGAAAATCCCACCAGCTCAGCACTTTCTGAAGCACTCCGACCCACAAGCTCCAAGTCATTTACAGTAAATCACTTTTCATCCCTGTTTTCATGCTCAGTTTGAACACCAGCCATTCATCTGCAGCATGTAGTAGAAGTAGAGACAGGACTGGAAGCCAGAAGCTGAAGCCAAGAAGGAAGAGCGCACCCTCCTGGTGGTTGGTTACAGTACACTTTCCTTGGTCGACCATGAAGATTGGAAAAAAGTGGCTGTAAATCTGGATGGTTTAGTTTTCTGCTTTGTTCTCACCCTTACCCCTTACTTTGTTTGGCCCGCAATGCATTATGGGATATAGTGGGCCGGGAAGGATCCATCAGACCCATCCCTCATATTGGGGAAAAAGGAGGACACATTTGTCGGCCGGATTAGGGGAGTCCTCAGCCTCTGATGTGAAACTGTGACGTAAGCAGCCGACCAACTCAACATTCGGAGGACGCAGACCCTGAATTTGGACCCAGTTTTAAACTACAGGAAACAGAGACACTAATCAATGTATCGAGCTGCTGCCGTGTGATTGGTCGATTGGCTATTAGCAACTGAACAGGTGAACCTAACAGAGCCGCAGGTGAGTGAAGATCTGGATCAGTACAGGATGTGTATCGATGTGCAGGTTGAATATACACCCCCCACACCATCTGAACCTCAGTTAGACAGTGTGTCCAGTCCCAGAGAGGCGGCGTGCTGCTTGGCCCTCAGACGCAGGTTTTCGATGCTGGTGGTCTTGCTGTTGGGACTGGTGAGTCCCCCTGCAGCAGACGCCTGCAGCAGCGGGCTGGTCCACACCTGCTGGGCATGATGGGACAGGGACTGGTAGTAGGACTGGCAAGGCAGAGAGCCCAGCGGAGCGGGGGGCATGTTAACATTCATCCCCAGGTAGGGAAGGGAAGACGGGGCGGTGAGGTCAAACGCTGGGTAGGGCACCAGGTTGTTGGTGGCCGCCATGTGCTGGCGGAACTGTTCTTGCAGACGAAACAGGCTGAGAGGAGAGGAGGAGTAGGAGTGGCTCTGAGAGAGGGGGCCGGTGTTGGTCAGACTGCTGCTGCTGGAGGAGGAGGGCGTCCCGGAGGGAGAAACCAAGGGAGAATCTGCAAATAGAAGACATTCTGTTTGGTGATAATGACATGGATCAGTTATCAGCGACTGCTGAAAAGAGACAGTCAGGTTTTTACTTGTGTCTATCAGCAAAATATCTCATGAACCATTGGACAAAGATGGTTGCCAGAACAGATAAACTTTAGCTAAGGGATGTGAGAATCTACAACATGCTCTGAGACTTCTCACGATGAGGTTTTAATCAAATCTGAGACTTTTTCTGTTCAGACCTGGTTTGGGGCTGAGTCTTTTGCAGGGTGGGACTGGGGACGTGTCTCCAGGTGTCAGCAGCACTCTCTCACATTTCATCTCCTCCCTGCTACATTTGCTCTCATCCTCCTTATCCGTCACGTTGTCCTCTGTTGCCGAGTCACTGCCAGAATGTTCCGCCGAGGTAACGTTCAGCTCCATGTCCACAGGTACGGGACGGACTGCGAGACACTCCGTCTCCACGGAGGAGGAAGAGGATGATGGAGGGAGCTGGGCGTCAGGAAGGACAGTGCCCTCCTTCTCACTTCCTCCTTCTCCTGACGCCTCCTTCTGCTTCTGAAGCTGCTCCTTCTGGAGGCTGCGCTGCTTCTTACGAAACTTCGCTCTTCGGTTTTTAAACCAAACCTAGAGACAGAAACTCAAATTAGTACAGACACAGGTTTTAATTTGAATGATTTTTATTACTCCTGTGACAACATATTTTAGAACTACTGGAGTCAGCTGTGTCTGACTGAAAGTATTTTGTGGTTTGAACTCATATGGAGTTAAAACTGTCTGAGTTCTAACATCCTGCAACATATCAGAATATTACAAAGACGGATATATCCTCATTGAAAAAACCTAAACAGCTCTGTTCTTGTCAGAACACCTCCGTTTAAAACTCAGAGGTCAAAGATCACGTTTAAACCTTCAAAAAAGGCCTCATTTTTTTGGTAATTAAAAAAAAAAAGCCAATAAAAAAAAGCAATGTCCACAATTTATATTGGCAGATTTATTTAGTTAGTTATTTATTTTGAGGTGAGAATAAAATTTTACCTTTTTCCATAATTCAAACCTTTTTTTTTTACAGAAACTGTTTTACTGGTTTTGTTTATTTTTCTGTTATCCTGATAAATCTAATTAAATAATGCAGAAAATAATATGTAAAATAAAAGACATTAAACCATATCACTTAAATGGCTCTGACAACAAGAATAAATTTAAAATACACAAAATCCCTTTTTAAATGACATGAACAGAAACAATATCTAAACGGTAAAAATAATAAAAACAGGGATAAATCTAAATCTGTAAATATTGATCTCCTCAGATGATGTCTGGTGATAAATGGCTCCTAAAACAAGTCAGAGCTGCTGGATTTCTGCTCTCCTTTCACTCAAACAGCTTCAAATCTCCTGAAGTTTAACATTTGTTTCCCAGCCCAGCCGAGTCCTGTCTCTGATAAAGACTGCAGATGATTCTGTCTTTCATCACTTCCCTCCCTGTCATGAGGTGAACGCTGCTCCTCAGCTTTTCCATCAGAGGAACTCCAGGAGGTTTTCTGTCAGGTGGCTTCAAGAGGTTTAAAGTTAATCGGTTGTTAAACACCTCTCTCCCAGTATAAATGCTCTTTTTATACAATATATTTTTTATCTTATTGATCTGTTAAGTCTAAAAGCCTCCACCTGCTGTTTTTTTTATTTGTGCATATTAGTGCAGCTTTTTGTTGGTCCTAAAACAAATCAAATTGAAAATTATCTAATTTTTCTCCAAAAATGGACGATTTGCTCAAGTTCCAATAAAACCTGGGTTCATGAAAACCCTTTAATTTTTTTTTTTACATTAAGTCCAGACTTTTTGAAATAGTAAAAAAGTAGTATAGTATAGTTTTGTTCTTAAATTATAACTATGACTGTCTGACGTTTTCTTTTTATCGAAAAACATTTTTCCTAATAATGACGTCATGGGGTCCCTGTGGAGGAGTGCCAGGCTCCTACCTGCACGCGCGCCTCGGGCAGGTTGGTGCACATGGCCAGCCGCTCCCTCATCACCACATCCGGGTAGTGGGTCTTCTGGAAGGTCTTCTCCAGCGCCTCGAGCTGCTGTGCGGTGAAGGCGGTGCGGCTGCGGCGCTGTTTGCGGTGCTGGGATCCGTAGCGGGCCTCCAGGATGATGTCTTGAAATGCGCAGCCGTTGGAAGAGAAAACACAGATTTTAGGCCCACTGTTAAACTTCATTTACTGATTGATTCCAGTGTGAGCACGCGCTCATTTACCAGCTAGTCTCTCGGCCAGTGTGAGCGCGTGCACCGAGGGCCGGTAGTCGGGCGCGTGCTGCGCGTGCTGGGCCTGCTGGTGCAGGTTGTACATGGCGCTCAAAGAGTTCATGGCGTGCAGAGAGTAGCCGTTCACCCCGTAGTGTTGCATGCTGGAAGGTCGGCACCTGAAGGGCGGGAAACAACAGTGATCAGGTGACAGGGCACGCGCTCTGAAGCTGTGAAGACCCGGGTAATGAAAATGTTCTGTAGAGCCAACAGGTTCCTTCTCACCTGAGAGCCCAATTCCGACAGGAAAGAGAAAAGCCTAATATTATTTATTATTTCACAGAAACAGAATCGAAACAATTCTTTTTTATTCTCCAACTTATCTTAATTATTTAAATGATCGTTTAACTTCATTTATTTTCAGTTCATTATTTGAATATTTTTTTACAAAAATCTAAACTTCGCAGCTGGTTCTGACAGGAGGGAATTCTTAGAACCGGTCCAGAGCCAGAACTGAATAAATCTTGCTGCTGTTTGATGTGAATATGTTTTTAGTAAGATTGAAAAAACTAATAACTGTCATGTTTTTAGCTCTTCAATGAAAAAAGAAGTTAGCTTCAGATTTTAATGAACTGGATTTAAACGTTGGGATTAAGAGATTTAAAGTTACTTGAACCTTTCAAGGCTTTGACTCAAAATTTAAGTCAGAATAAGCTGGTTTTCTTGTTAAAAAATGAGAGCCATAAAATTCATTAATTAGATCCAACATTTTTCCTAAATAAGAACTGTCCCAAAATGATTTTCTGGCCTTTAATTTTTATGAAACATATAGTTTGAAATTTAATCGACCACTTAATGTAATAAAATTAAACTTAATTTCTCAGGGTTTATATTTTACAGATTAATTTATAAAAAAAAATAATGTGGTCTCTTTAAACTTGGATGGTTAAATAATTTAAATATAATACTTTTATTTTTTGTACATAAAATTGACTTTGTTTTTAAATTAAATGAATAAACCGAATAAATTAAACGAATTTAAATCAATTCTGAAGAACTTTTCTCACCAAACATATTTTATGAATTAATAATTATTAAAAATGATTTGTCATTCGCTCCAAGGCAGCACAAGACAAATAAATGTCGAGTAAACAAAAAAAAAATTGTTATGCACCTGTGCAGGTTTATGAAATGCACAGAGGGACAATCTTTATTCAGTCTTTTTTAAATGTAATTTATTTATTTAACCATTGAAGTTTAATTTAATTAATTTTATTCAGTTACTTTAAATTCTCATTGTTTTAATAGAAACAAACCTGCTGATTTTGACTGTTAAAATCAATTGTAAAATGTATAATAAAATAATTTCTTGTAGAAAATGAAGGATTTGCGCTGCAGCTGGAAGGTTGAGTCTGTAGAACAACACTTGTTGTGTAGTTTATGACTTTATATTTAGGAGTTGGCTCATTTCAATCACTTTGACTCAAGTTCATTTAGTTCAAAATTACAAAAGTAGAACACATGAATAATAATAAAAAAATAATTCAACATATATAATTTGTTTTCTATTTTCATTTAATGACTGTGTAAATTAAATATTTGTCAGCAAACTTTGTCTGCCGACCTCCAGGTGTGTTTGTTTACCTACAGAAACAGAAGTGTCCAAAAATAGGCGACACGTGACGTTAGAGGAAAAGCCGTCTGGAGCTCAGCAATCTTTTTTTTATGTGTTGTTGTTTGTTATTTACCCTCAGATTTGTTAAGTAAAACACGCAGATAAATAAATGATTTGTTTACTTTGAGCCAGGACCTGCATTTGACTGACTGAAATAAACTGTCAAAGTGTTTGATGGAGTTCAGGACAACATTTTATATTTTACAATGAGAACCTCCAAATATTTGGTATTAAAAAATTGATTAAGACTCGTAGTTATTATTATTATTATTATTGTTGTTGTTGTTGTTATAATTTGCGGTTCTGTCCTTGTTCTAAATGTCAGTAGTAGGGGGTCTGCAGCAGCTGGGGGGTATCAGGGGGGAACAGTTTAACAGAAGCTGCTCCACTAAACATTTACTTTATTCCCCGAAGTGTTGGAGCTGAATGCCGGTCGCCCCCCTCTCCGCCCCGGGGCAACGGTTTGGCTGAGATGTATGACTTCTCCGCGGGTAAAATAAATAAATAAATTAAATAATATGCACGTTGATCCCCATTTGGCCCCCCGTCTAATAGAAGTGCAAATAGGTTTGGACTGCGGGGGCCACCATTTATCATCGGTTCTGACGCGGGACGGACTGACTGGGTGGCGCGTGCACGCTCTGTGCACGGAGTTTTCCTCAGCTGTTGTTTTAAGCTTCTTGTTTAAACGAACAAACATTTAAGAATCACTTTTTGATTTTAGTTGTGTTTCTGTTCATGTCTTCACTCACGCGGGTCTGATTGGATCCAAATATGGGTCTGTTTTTGTCATTCATGGACCCCCGGGCCCCGGGCCCCGGGCCTCCTGCTTCACGCCATCATTATGTAAATGTTCTGGGTCCAGCGCAGCTCTGGGATCCGACTAAATGAGGAAAAACGCTGTTTTCATGCAGCCCTGAGGGGCCGAACCGAACCGAGCCGACAGTCTGCTGAGTCACTCAGAAATCCGGGGATCATGTTTCACGCGCAGCTGCACGAGTTTCAAACTCAACGAGATTCCTTTATTTTAAAACTATTTAAATTTCAACATTTAACAGATATGTTTAAAAAAAATATTATCTAAAACCATTATTAAAGAAACAAATAAATAAAAACACTAATTTATCTAATTTATACAATTATTAATATAACTATATTTATACAATATTAATCTTATGGAGCAGCGATTAAAAGGAAAAACACCTTTATTTAGTAAATAAAACAAACATTTTTGGTTAAAATAAATATGAGCCATTTTAAAAATTAATTTAGGTTCGGTTCAGTTTTGGTTTAAAACCTGGATAATTTTATATAAATAAATATTTAATAAATAATTGACTTCAAGTTTAAAGTAAGAAAATAACAAAAAAAAATTAGAAATTTTATTTTAGTTTACAAACTGCTCAATTTCATGTGAAACAAACATTAGAGAAGTTAGTTTCTAAAAAGAGTTTTTATTTTTTACCTTTAGTTCTGGACTCCTTCAGGCTCGGTTCGATGTCCACCTTCCTTCCCGGTACCACAAACTGGATAAAAGTCCTCAGCTCGCGCTCCTTTGATCTGTCCGTGTCCTGCGCCGCGATGGGAAGCCGCCATCTGCCTGAGCACTAGCTCCCCGCGGCGGGACTTAAAGGAGAGCTCCGCCGGGGTCTTCCTGGCTTCTGATTGGCTCTCGGTGATGTCAATCAAAAGCGCCGCTGACGTCAGGAGTTCTTAACAAACAGAAGTTTGCCCATCGGCTCTGTTTGATGTTTTTATTATCGCCCGCCACCAACAGGCGGAGCGACAATGTTTCTGTCGTCTGTTAGCAAAATATCTTATGAACCACTGGAGGAATTTAATTAGACTTTCAGAAAATAAACCTTGAACTGATGTCAGTCAGTGAAACTCTGAGAGGTAACTGAGGGTCATTCACGTCAAAACAGCTCAACAAGGTCTTAGGCTTTAAACAATTCTAAGCATTTAATTGATAAAGAAGTTTTGTGTTTGTTAAAGCTCACAGGTTCGTTAAAGTTCAGTTCAGAGCTTTAATACTGGCTCCATTAACCAGAACCGTCCTCAGGGTCAGGTGGGTTTTATCTGTGCCTTTCCTGCCATGTCTCTGAAATACTGAAGGGGGCTTTGGAGGATTGCAATCCACCTATAGGTGCAGGGTTCTGCCGACAGACTCTGCCTGTCTCTGGCTCCAGGAGTATTCTGGAGGATCGGAGGGACCAGACACCCTCCCAGCCTCACAGTGTTGAAATGAGCGCACCTAAGAGGATTAGGCCGATCATGTTTCAGAGAGGATTTCTTCTCCCAGAGCAGATGTTTAGAAGGAAAATGAGTCTGAGGAGCAGCTCGGTCCATTTTTTTCCTCAGCCTGAACCAAAATGTTGGGTGAACCAATAAAAAGTTCTGTCCCAGACCCAGATGACCTAATGGAGCAGGGCTCAGGGCAGGAGGGACTTTCATTTCATGCCTGTTATTATTATTATTACTAGCCATACAAATTTTAAAGTTTCATTTTTATCAGACATTCCAAACGTTTCTTCAGAACTTTACAGCAGACTTTTATTTTTTTTTGTATTTTTTTTTACTATTATGTAAATTTTTGCTTTTAGTTTGGATTGTTTTTCGTACTTTAACTTTAGCTTCTTCAGCAGATTTCAGCTGCCATGCATCTGACACCGCTCAGACTGGTTTTGCAGAAAATACAATTGTTTAAAATTGTAGATAAAATGGGATTTTAGTGATAAAAAGTGAAAATATTAAGATTTATTAACAAATATATATTCATATTAACAAGACCTTTGTTATTTGATAAAGATTTTATGATGTTGGATTTTATGAGTCAAATAATACATTTCATCTTGATCAAATCAAATCGTTCTGCTGCTGTTTCTCTTGTACTGCTCTGGTTCTGGTTCTGGTTCTGTCTCCATCAGTCTGGTTTTCTGCTCTGGGACAGAAAGAGGATTAACTTGTGAACCAAAGGAATGAAGAACTTCAGCAGGAGGTAAATCTGTTCCTCTGAGCTCCGTCTCTAAAGCAATTAAACCCAGAAAAGTTTCTTCTCAGCATTTGAAAGCTGCTCAGAGACATCAGAGTCCAGAAGTCCTGGGGCACAAGAGACTTGGGGTGTAGAAGTCCAGGAGTCCAGAAATCTAGGGGAAACTGCTGCAGAAAAACTGATCCATGCATTTATCAGGTCTAGGCTGGACTACTGTAATTCTTTATTATCTGGGCTCCAAAAAA
>JARVJO010000431.1:1650835-1672983 GCA_031762555.1 Cynodonichthys magdalenae | reverse complement strand
TTGTTCTGTAGGGTTCATATATTTGTAAATCTGATTTTGATGAACTGAGTGCCTCACCATCCATGAACCTCACCGCACGTCACTGGATACATCAACCGCAAGATCAGACAACAACAACGTCAAAAATCTGCTCCGATCCCTTTTATTCCGGTAAAAAAATGTTGGTGCTGCAACTATTTTGTTCATGATTTAGTTCGTCTGCTGTGGTTAGCTTAGCTACTAGGGCTGGGCGTTATGGACAAAAAACAATATCTCAATAATTTTTTTTCATTTCCCGATATCGATAATCTGACGATATCTTTCTTTCTTAAAAAAAAAAACATGCAACAGAAAACAAACAGTTTTTCCCCCTTACAGATGACAGAAATCCATCCTGGCCACGTTCAAAGTTATGAAAATCCATCGTGGCAACGGAGAACTTTAAGCCCCGTTGTTTTAGCAGCTGCGAGTTCAACACTGAATCCCGCTCGCAGCCGCTGTTTAGTTCAGTTGCCACCGACCCCAATCACGTCACTAAATCATGCCCGCTGATTGGCTCAGTTGCCGCCTACCCCAGTCACATGACTGAATCCCACCTGCTGATTGGTTTTTCTGGCAAATATTCCACGAATGACGACTTATGCCTCTCTCCTTCACCACTGTACTTCTCTTTTTGAGACAGTATGAATACTGGATAACGTAAAAATGCATATCTTCAAAACAACATGGACGATACCGTCTGCGATATACATCGCCCACCTCTATTAGCTACGCTATGCTAAACCTCCACATCAAAAACACTCGCTCTGCCTGTGTAGACACCTACAGTATAGTCATTTTGAGAATCAGTTGCATTGACACGCTTCAGAAAATAATAAAAAATGTCTGAGAAAAATAATAGTCATGTTTACTGTAGAACTGACTAACAAAATTAGCTAAACTAATGTAGCTTCTATCTGTGCACTATGTCGAGGAACATGTATTGTAATTAATTATTTGCCACTCACTATAACCCTGTTAATCATATAAAGAGTTTGGATGTCCTTTACAAACCCGTAACACTGATTGTGTGCATCCATGGATTACAAGCACTGAAGCTCCTCCATGTGTACCACTCTTTGTGTTAACTAGTAGTTAACTATGTCATGATAAGAGATCGGCGGCAGCTTGTCTGCGTCGTCTGACATTTTTCCATTCTCTGCCTCACACAGGTAAATCGAGACGGCAGGAATTTTATTGATGTGTCTTTGGCTTGAACATTCGTCAACAGTATCAACCATGGTAACCATGGTGATTGTGGTTGTCTAGCGTTGTGCTTGCCTTCAGTAAAGGCCGTTCAATGATGCAAATCACTTCCGGTTCAGGCATGTGGGAACTATCTATAAGTAGGTTGCTTTTTTTGTGTCAAAAATGATTTTAAAAAAGTTTAAACACTGATGGCAGCAGGCCTGCTGATTGGAAACATTTCTAAACAGACTTAAACTTGGACATTAGAAACTTTTTCAATAGACTTTCTTCTAGGACTAAATTAAAGTGATGCTTACTGCTCCACAAAGAAACTAATTTATTTTCACTAAGAAAAAAGGAAGATCAGCACAGTCACAAAAGGTCAAAAGCAAGATTCTGACACAAATATCATGAATTTGCCAGGTCCAATAGAAAAATATTTCTTTGCTTGCACGTCACATTACAGGTTATATCACCAACATTACATCCAATCAGACGATACTTTAACAATAGATCCTTCAGCCAGTGAGAGAAACCTACTGAAAGGTGTGACTTACAAAATTTACAAAATAAAAATGATATTACTGACTACTTATTCACAGGTAAAAGGTTTCATGAGTGTGTGGGATCATACCAGTTTAGCTTGCTGTGCGTTGACGGGGTCACTGAACTGCAGAAGCGCCTGAAACTGGTTGTTCTTAGTGAAGGTTATAATCTTCATCACAGTCCCAAATTTACTGAAAATCTGATTACAATAAGAAAAACAGGCACAGATTACAGTAGATTTTTAACTATCGCAGTTAAAGCTACACAGAAATATTTATTATCAATCATCAGGGGTTTAAGCATGATCTGTAAAGATGGTGGTCACCATGTAACAATTTGTTTTCTCTCTGTAAAGTCTTTTACAGATCCAAACATTTAAAAAAAAAGGTCAAAGGTCAATTTGTGTGCAGAAAATGAACCATTGGTTTTCTTTCAGGTGCGCAGACCCTACCTGTTGTAAAACGTCCAGTGTTACAGGATAAAACATGTTGTCAATAATAATTCGCAGGACAGGGCTCGGGGGCGGAGCAAGCTCCAACACTCCCTGGTCAGACGATGGAGAGCTTCCATCCTGGACTGCTGATACTGCTTGTAGCACTGCCTGAGCTCTCTGGAAACAAAACAAGGTTGAGTAAAGCTATGGAGCTCAGCAGAGGTTGACCATGAGCAAAGTGAAAGAGTGTTTCCACATGAATACCTGGTTCAGAGCAGAGTCTGTTTTTAGTTCTTTGTGGTTGGAGTACTGGATGAAAACAGGGGAATTTCTGACCTAACAGAACACAAAAAGTCATATTGTTAAAAAATAAATAAATAAAAATATTAGACGAAATGAATCAACGATGGTAAAGTTCAGACCTGTGGTGTGACGGCTGTGTAGTAGTTCACCATGGTAATGGCTGCTTCCTCTGTACCCAACTCTAAAAAGGCCTGAAAAAAGTACAGAAAAGTTTAGCTTTTAAGACTAACAAATATCCTCAAAGACAAAAAGTTCAAACGTGACATGTTTACCTGGTTCTTCCCCTTCAGCATCAGTATATTGGTGACTTTTCCAAAGGGCAGCCCCAGTGCGATGACCTCAGTCTCTGTCACTTCATTGGGCAGTTTTCTGATGTGCAGGACCCTGGAGGGAGGTGACTCATCCAGCCGCTGTTTCTTACTTTCACTACCGTTTGCTGAACAGATACAAACACGAATATTAAACATATTAGTACAATCATTTATGCACTTGTATAAATATCCTCACATTCTTTTTGTGACTAAAGAATAACTGTGATCAGCAGCTGTCATCCTGAAGACTGAGTAAAACATTTTGCACAAAAGATGACAACTGTGGTGGTTCTATTGCAGATTACAGCATCTAGAAATCTAAAAAAACCCCACAACTGATTACTTTTCTAACAATTTCTGGCTAAAATGAACCTCCTGTTCTTAGCGGATCACCTGCAGAAATCAAGGATTTATGCTTCCAACTGCAGCCTAGGTCTGTCACCGATGGAAGAGCCTCACTACAGATACAGCAACAGTAAACGACAGAGATGCTACAACAGCAACCTAAGCATCATGCAGGTAGAGATGTTTGATACAGGACAAGCTGGGGTGGGGACCAAACACCATGAGAAGATGCTACTTTTCATTCTGGACCTTAATTAAATCATCTTTAAGGAGGAGACAAGGCAAACCCTGGATAGATCACCATCAAAGCACCAAGAAGCTGTTGATGAAGTGGGTCATGTTTGAGAAATCCATCATAGTTCAGACTAAACTCACCTGTCATTGAGTTGGGGCTGCTACTGTACATGTTGAGCTCATCTGAGCCTCTCTAAAAAATTAAAAATAAAACATTAATTCTACACAATGACTAGGAAGTGAAATATATATGTCATTTTCTAATATAAATAAAATGTATCATAAAGATAATGGTCCTTAATACTAATAAGGAATGTTTACCTTCACACCAACTGCAACATCACTGCAAAGACAGAAAAATAATTTTTAAAAAGGCAACAAAAGTTTGGATATTTTAGTAATAGTGTGACAAATTTCTTTAGCATTCTGATAACAAATATCAATTTCAAAATCAAAACAATTATTCACCTCTACATTAACCTCTCATGTTTATTACTTCTAATCACGTCATGATTTATGGTCTGGACAAACAGTAAAACCATTAAGAAACCAATGAACATATTGGTTTATTTAACCTACACTCATACTACTCAAGCAACAATAATACAATTACAACCTTGAAACAAATAAATGAACATTTTTCAGTCATCATCCCAAAAATTAAGTCAATCAAGCTGACAAAAAAACAAAAAACACATTTATAATATTCATCAATTTAATGACTGAAAATATATTTGAGAAAATCCGATATACAACAACAAATAATTAAAATATGTAATAAGAAAATAAAAACGTGACTTGTATATGCTCCTAAAGACAACTGATTATACTATTATTTTCCATTTAAAAGGGGGTTTGTTCATTTATTCAGTTAATACTTTAACATGTTCTTTTTACATGTTTGTGAAATGGGAAACAATGGTTCGCAATTTTAAAAGGTTCTGACATTTTTAACACCACAGTTGTATTGTAGCAATCAGGTTTTGGGGGAACTAAAAATAAAAAATTATATTCTCCTCAGACAAAGAAAGGATGGTTAATTTAGTCGGGATTAAGCTAGCAGCAGAATACAAGCGTATAGACGACGTCTATTACCATGGTTCATAACAAACAGTTTATAATACATCATTTTATCACAGTCAGGAATATCTAAAAATAGTATCAACATATCCTAAATCCCAATTTTCACATGATCGAATGATGTATACAGTACTTGGCTAATCTACGCCCAACATTATGAACGATTTGCTAAATTGCTAAGTAGGCGTAGGAAGTTCCTACTAGGAACCTAATTGAATAAAATTAAATTAATTTTATAATACAATAAATAATTCCAGACTATGCAATATAACAACAGTCTCTCATTGCTTCACGGGACCCGCTGGGTAATCGTATCACGTTTTCCATAGGTTTACAAGCAAGCTAACATATACCATATTTTAAATTAGGCAGAAGGAAAGTCGCACACTTCAAATGTCACATGCAGAACTATATATACGCCCGAAATCATTTGCTGTAAACATGATATGGAAAGGTTTACCCGTCCATTGCGTTTCTTTGTCCTCTTCTGTTGATATGTCAGCAGCAGAGCAGACAGCAGCGCAGGCAAAATGGGCGTTCTTCTTCTTCTTCTGTTTTTAGCCGGAGTTCATTCAGTTCATAGTGAATTTTCGCCACCTACAGGCTGTAGCATGATATTACATGTAGGAAATCTCTATTCTACGGTTATTAATTTTTCATAAATAAATGAATAAATACATTTGATGCATCAGAAAAAAGCTTTATTCAAATCATGAAGCAGGTCAAAGAATAATTTCCTTAAACATTAAGATGTAAATTTATCAAACAGAAAATACCTTTATTGTCAGGATGATGAGAGTCACTTTATCATGAACTGAACAACAAATCTCTGATAATATAAATGTTAAACTTAGTGTTTCTGCTGCCATTAAAGCAAATAAACATATTATTTAAGGTAAAATATTTACTCCAAAGCACCTGGGCTAATCAGCTAAAGAGAAATATCAGGAAGTCATCAAATGAATCACTTTTGAACACTTTCACATTATTGGGGCTTAATTTTATCAACATTATTTTCATTATATTTGATGTCAATTCTTTATCATGCAGAAAACTATTTTTTTCTGTTCCTTTAGCAGACAGGACTAACAGGTATCCCCCTCTTGGGTACATGAGGTGTTGTCCTATTAACCATCTTGATGCAGTCTATAATTGGACAGACACTGAGGCACAGAGTGCAGCCCGTACAGCTGTCAGTCACAAAGGGAAGGTGGGTCTCTGGGTCAAATGTTATGGCCTGGGAGGACAGTAAAACAATCATGTTACAGAACTGAAAACATAAAATTTGTCAATTATTTTTATGACAAAGAAAAGGCAGGTGTTGTAGATAAACACTAATGACAGACATACCTGGTATCCAGAGTCATTGCAGGTCATGTAACATTTACCACAATTGATACACATATCTTCATCAATTAGAGCCTGGACCTGAAAATGTTGGTAATCTGGTTTTAGTGGATATGCACAGAAAAAACTTTAAACAGGAACCTTTAAACAAAACTGTACCTGCTCCGTGTTGTCTAGCTCCTGGTACGCTCCAATGTAGCGCAGAGCTCTGGCTATCACATCCTACCAAAACAGCAGAAACTTGTAATATAGAACAGTTTAACTGATTATTTTGCATCATATGAGTGATGCTGGACCTCACCTTGACAGCAGGCACAGGTTTTTTAGGCTTGCTGACCCGGTCAGTGTTTGTTTCTGACACATTGGTTTCACCTACATCTCTGAGTTGTTTCTTGTACTTTGCAATGGCTTCAGTCTTTTCTCTAAGGTATGGACCAAAACTAGGAAAGCTCTACAAACATGCAAGCACAAAGATTAATAAAAACAAGTCTCACAATGTATTAAAGACAGCACTTTTGTGAAACTGCAATAAATAACTTTTCTTCAGGATGTAAAACCATTGAAATTGGCAGAGATTTCTATCAGCAAAAGGAATCTCTGTTTTCCAGAATATATCCATCCATTATCTATACCCGCTTCTTCCTTTCAGGGTCACGGGGGTCACTGGTGCCCATATCCAGCAGTCACAGACTGTGCGAGGGGCGGGGTACACCCTGGACAGGTCACAAGTCCATCACAGAGAGACAAACAACCATTCACTCTCTCACTCACACCTAGGGACAATTTAGAGTTACCAATTAACCTGACAGTCATGTGTTTGGTCTGTGGGAGGAAGCTGGAGTGCCCAAAGAGAACCCATGCACGCATGGAGAGAACATGCAAACTGTACCCAGAAAGATCCCTGGGCCAGGATTTGATCCAACAACCTTCTTGCTGAGAGGCAGCTCTACCAACTGAGCCACCGTGCTGCCAAAATATATCTTTAGAGAAATCATGAAACTGTACCTTCCCAACCAAATCTCCCAGTTTGGGGACTTGTTTTCCTCTTTGGTGTTTTTCAGTCGGAGGGGACTGACCGTCCCAGTCTGCCAGCTCCAGGCTCTTCAGGTACAACAAGGCCTTCAGACCTAAACATAAACTCATATTAACCAAAGTAAACTCATATTAACCAAAGTACCAAAGTCTGAAAATCTTTGAGAGGTGCAAAATACAGAAGGACAGTTTCTTACCAATGCAGTAATCCTCAATCAGTGTGAAGTCCTGGTTCTGAACTGCACTACACACCTGTTGTAACCAGACAGAAAGGTGTTTTTGTACAAATGAACTCTTAGTGTTTCCTAAATTTATATAGAATTGTCATCCATTATTGGTCCAGTGTATAAAACATTTTCTCACAGAAACACAATGTGCAGCTTGGTTACAAAGGTAATTATTGTAAGAAGTTTATTGTATTTTTTATGATGGGACGGATTCAGATTCAGTTTTTCAAAAGTTTATCATTTGCAGTGAAATGAGCAAATAAACTCAAATACACAGTAAGTGAATAAAGTTAGTTAACATGTGACTCAATCTCTCAATAGGTCCAATAACCTGTAACACGGAGGCCCCAGCATGTAGAAACTGCAGACCACTCTCTGCTGAGTCGATGCCACCAGTAGCCAGAACGGGAAAACCAGGGATGGCTTTGGCGATGGCTGAAACTGCTTTGAGAGCGATGGGTCTGATGGCGTTTCCTGAACATCACATTTTTTTTATTACACATATTGCACTCTGAGTGTGAATGAACTCTACCATGCACAGGCAGCCAGTGGAGACAAGCCAGTGTGGAGGTGAGCAGCAGCATTCTGGTTTACATACCAGACACTCCTCCATATGTGGTGCGTTTGTTCCCACCAACGCTCGGCCAGGGGGAACCATCGGCCTTCAGACCCATCAGACCTGACACCGTGTTGGTGGCTGTGACACCATCTGCCCCTCCTGTAACATTTACAACAACCCCATCATCAGATTGTTATAATTTTACATTAAATTTGTTCATCAAATAGAAGATCCTCACCTTCATGAGCAGCTTTGGCAATGTCAACAATGTTCGTGACGTTTGGAGTCAGTTTGGCGAAGAATGGGATGGAAACGGCGGCACGCACCCACCGACATATGTTACGCACCAACACTGGGTCCTGATGATGCAACAAAACACTCATAAGTACACATGTATGTTTCAGCTGCGTGTGATATTTTTCTGCTAAATAAAATGGAACAACGTTTTGGTAAATAATTTAAAAAAAGAATAAAATAAAATAGTTTCAGTGTTGTGTCTACCTGTCCACAGGCCAGCCCCATCCCTCTTTCTCCCATCCCGTGAGGACAGGACAAGTTCAGCTCCAACGCATCTGCTCCCGACTCCTAAACACACATTTTCATCTTGACCTTCATTAACTAACATCACCAATAATACATCGATCTGTGTCTGATGGGGTTTGTCTCACCTCAGCCATCTTGGCCAGCTCTGTCCAGTCGTCTTTGTTGTAACCACACATTATACTGGAGATCACCACCTGACAGAAGCAGAGAAATGTTCTATTTGAAACATTTTAATTCTCAATCCTTGCACAAATATGTGTTTTAAATAGATTAGTTGTACCTTCTACCATCTACACTTGAAAAGTCTAAAGAACCAAATGCAACTCATCCTTTACATTGTTGGGAAAGTCCTTCTTCAGCTCGGTGACTGACTGACACCAATAAGCTGCCGTCTTCTCACTGATGAGCTCAATGTTGAGGAAGGAACCTTGACCAGGTCCGAACACAGGACCTGTGGTGGTACCTCGCACAATCCGAGGAGATACGTTGGTCACCAGGTCCTACAGAAACACATAGACTTCTGACTTAACTTAGAACTTGTGTGTGCCAGGAGGAACCTTCACATGGTTTGACCGAACCTTATTCAGTCCAAATGTTTTGGTCAGAGCGAAGCCCCAGCCCTGCTCAAAAGCTCTTCTGATCATGGCTGTGCTGGTGGTGGGAGGAGCCGAGGCCAGGCCGAACGGGTTGGGGAACTTAATACCGCAAACTTCAACGCTGATGTCCACCTGATCTATGGCGCTGTAGAACAAAGGCAGCTTCGGGGTTGAGTCCACTGTGTGCCCATGTAGGGACTAGAAAAATTACAAACATGTTTTTAAAAACTAGAACTTTAGTTTTTGGAACATACAAAAAAAAACAACAACAAAAAAACCTCAGGACCCTGAGTTTTGATGATCCAGTGAGTGTTAGAGAGGACAGCATGTGTCCAGGTGTACCTGCAGGTATCTGTGAATGTGCCAAGAGGCCTGTTTGCCATCATTTACTGACTCCACTGTAGTGTTTGCCAAACCAGCAACGTCTCCCCCTGCAAACACCCAGGACTCGCTGGTCTGCATGGTTTCTGTATTCACCTCAGGAGTGCCCCAGCGGGTCAGCTTGACAGGAGCCATAGCTTCAGTCACTACAAAATCACACATGCAAAAAAACAGAGTAATTCATTTACTTGACAATGCAAACCAAAAAGTCTAAAAACAAACAGTTACTCTGCTGTTCACTTACCTTGTGGGTCGTTCAACATGGACCCAAAAGCACTGATGATGTAATCAGCCTTCAGTCTAACAATTTGATCCTCATCTTCCAGCCAATCACCTTCCTCAGTCTGCTCGGTGCGGCAGAACTGCAGCCCAGCAATCCTCCCGTTCTTCATGATGACCTCTCGAGGAGACAGGAAGGGGAGGAATTCACACTGCTCCTCTCTAGCCAGCTCCATCTGATGGAAAAAAATGTATACGGATCATTTATCTGTTTACACACTGGATCTGTCCATCCGTCTCATCGTACCTCCTCAGGAACGGCCCGGATGTTGGTGAAACCTTTCCTGAAGCAGATGTACACCCTCTTGGCCCCGCAGCGGAGAGCTGAGGTGGCGCAGTCAAAGGCGGTGTCCCCGGCCCCCAGAACTATCACTGCTCCCCTCATCTCTGGCAGGGACGAACGACACTGACACATAGCTGCAGAGAGCGAGATCAGCACAGAGCACAGGTGTTTTCACACACTCAGCACATTCAGCTGATGGAGCTTAATGATTCAAACGTTTTTTTTATCAATAGTTAGATTTCTGCCAAGTTTATATTCATATACTGAATTGTTTTAATTGTGTAATTTTAATTAGCGTTTTAACTTACTCATTATATTTTTATTTTATATTGTTTGGAAATTATTGTGGACAGCTAAAAAAGAAGAAAAAAAAAAAGAAATTACCTACAAAAATGTTTTAACTGCCTTCTAACAATAAAATAAAAACGAGGTTTACCAATGTAAACCTTATCGCTTTTTAAAAGAAATCTATTAGACTTTTATTCTTAATACCCACAAACAGAAAGTGTAAAAAGTTCAATAGTGTCACCAGCAAATAAAAGTGTGTGTTTGTGTGCATGGAACAATGATGAGGCAAAACAGTTCATTAAAAAAAAAAGAATTTGTTTTTACAATGCAGTCTTTTGTGATTAAAATGTACAGTCTAAATAGTTTGTTAACATCAGTTTTGGGAAAATAACTGTCTGGCCTCAGTATGTCAAATTAAACTAGGTGCTTTAGAAAAGTTGTTTTTGTGTAAAAATGCTAAAAGAATGAATGATGAGATTAGATGCCTGAGCGAGCCCTTTACAACACACAACAACCAGATGAATATCTGTCCACACTTCTTTTTGATCCTCTGTTCTGACATCAATACCTTTCTTGCTGGCAGAAGCCACCAGAGGCAGGAAGTCTTTTGAGGTGTAAAAGCCTTGATCAACAGTTAAACCATAAAAAATCTGAGCTCTGTTGGCCTGAGGGAGACCTGGAGTAATAAACAAACACAGAAATCAGCACCAAGTATAAAAATACACTATCTATGGTACAGACAGACATGATTGACAGAGTCAACCCACCAATCCCGATGAAGACAGCTTGAAATCCCTCCCTCTTTAGAGATGACAGAGTCATCCCATCAACGCCCAAACCTTTCTCACAAACCACCTGCACACCACAGCAAACAGTTTTAGGAAGGATTTAGGGAAATAACATCTTTTAGATCCTGTTTAATATTATGATCGTTGTTAACACCTTGACTCCCAGGTCCTTCATCAGGCTGATTTCAAACTGGACGACCTCATGTGGAAGCCTAAACTGAGGGATTTCTGATGTGCTGCATGAAAAAAAAATATTTTTTTCAACTTCATTGTTTTTAAATTGTCTTTGCTGCCAAGAAAATTAATTAAAAGAGTTTACTAGAGAAGCTTCTGATTGCCAAATATGTTGCCAACTATTTGCACAGTATTTATAATTTCATTGATGCAGCACAGAAGTCATCATTAAAAAATCTAGTATAAATAGTTGAAATCCAGTGATGTTTGAAATGATGAGGATAAGCTGGTACCTCAGTCCTCCAGTGTACTTCTGCTTTTCAAATACGGTGATGTTGTCGTATCCGAGGCGAGCCAGGAAAGAAGCACAGCTGATGGATGCTGGGCCACAGCCAATCAGAGCGATGGGGGCGTGGTATGACTCTGGCATCTCATTGGCTGGAGGAAGTTCAGGATTCCTGATCTGAGGAATGCCCATCTTACTAAACACCTGCAAAGAAACACATGGAATGTTGGAATTTAAATGAAACTTTAAAAAAAAGCTGGTGAGGAGAACTTAAGTTCAGGTAATGTGGTTTAATTTGTGGTCATAAATTAATTAGTGGTGACCTATTAGCATCACAGCCAAGTTTTTTTGAAAATCTGTGTTGTGTACCTCAGTAGCAAACTGCTGCAGCCCTCCGATGTTAATGGGCCCCTCTTCAGAGGCGTATAGGTTGCAGCCCCCGACACACAGCTCTGATGTGGGACAAACCATCCCACAGGTCAGTCCCAGAGGGTTGTCAGACAGAATGGCCCGTGCTGCTCCATAGTAGTTCTGTTACACGTAAACAGGACAGTGCTGTGTTTTTAAATCCTACTTTGCAGCTTTGCTTTTGTTTCTCTTCACTTCATCGTCTGATGTCAAAAAATATCTTAAAGTTATTGTTTTAGCAGATTAAAAGGAACGTGTTCTTTACTCTACCTTGTTGGCAATACTTGTAATAAAGGACTTGATGTCCAGGTTAGTTGGGCAGCTCTTCTGACAGGGAGCATCAGCACATTTTAGACACCTAAACAAAGATATTTATTTTACATTTTTCATATTGGCCAAGTTCAATAAAACATTAAATGCATGAAAGACAACTGTTACCAAGTTGGTCTGTTTTACATTTTGGTTTAAATTTAATGAATCAACAACAATAAATAGAGAAAGAAACGAACAATAAAACAAAAATAAATAAAAAATACTTTTAGTCTTTAGAAAAAAAACATTTTAGCTTATTGTAAGAAATGTACATACTGTAAAGTTTTTAACTTGTTAAACATTTTCATTCATTCTAATTAAATAAAATCCAACTTCTTTTTAGTAACTTTTAATTTCAAGTAGTAGAACAAAAATTTACAATGTTTTGAAATGCTTCAAAAGTCTTAGTGTTTTCTTAGTTTAAATGAAAATAAACTAAAAAAAAAACCTCTCAACATTAAATATGAATTAATCTTTCAGATTTACCTCAGTGCTTCTCGCAGAGCCCCTCGCTCGCTCAGTGTTGTGTGCTTGATGTCATCAAAGTTGTTCTCTAACTTCATACAGGACTGAAAAAAAAAGAAGAGGAAAAATAAAAACAGAAAACAAATAGAAAAATTGCTGCAGGCGTGCTGAAGAAGCTAAAACTGAGTTAAAACAAGCAAAACAAATGTTAAAATAAGCAAACCATTAGTTTGAGCTATGCTGTGGCTAGAATTAACCTGAATTTAGCAAAATGAATGAGGAAATTAGCAAGGGAAAAGAAGCAAAATGGTAGCTAAAACCAAAAAAAAAATAAACAGAACAAGTATATGAAGTTGATTTTAGAGAGTGACGTTTTTAAAGGGATTGAAAATTTCTTGATGCATTTGTTACAAAAGCCAAAACTGGATGTTTTGATATATGAATGATTAAAACAAAATATGTGAAAATATGTGAAAGTACCATATTTATTCACGTGTAATATAATCGTGAGTATAATATGATCATCATTATTTGAGCTTAAAAAGCATAAAAAAAACCTAATCATCAATAACCTGTGTATAAAACTATAAAACTATGATTTTTAAGGGTAAATTTCTAGTATTATACATGAATAAATACAGTTTGATTACAAACAAACAGAAAACACAATAAAAAGGAATCAATCATGTGACTTAACATTCACACACAAGAAGAAATAATGTAACTTGTCTGAAAACATTGTTTTTTTGTCTCTTACATCACAGTTCCTTTCAGGGTTTCTCTTCCAGTGTTTCTTTTCTCTCTTCTTACTTGCCGTGGACACGACCTGAGAGTGAGTTTTCACCCTGGGATTAAGAGCCAAAATGCTCTGAAAAACAAAAGAACAAGAAAAGATGATACGTTTGTTGTGTGGAATAAAAACAGCTTCAGATTGTGAAATCATACTAAGAACCAGAACCTGTGTTTTTACTCAAACACAAACAATCCTTTTTTTAAGAAACAAAGCAACTGATGTAAAGCAAGATCTTTGTAACTAGAACACTGTTTTTGCAAAACATTCTTTAATTTGACCTCCTGGAAAATTGAGAATCTACACATTGTTTATCTTTTCATTAGGTCCAGAAAAATAACCATGATTAGAGTACTATATATTATATATATTTAAAAGTTGTTTCACATATTTACTTTCTAAAAAGTGTTTTTTTAATCCAAAAACTATGATTTACAGGAAGCCATTATTACATGAATTAACTTGATTGTCAGAACAATCCAAATTTTGTGTTAACTTATTGACAAATAATAATAATATAATTATTTAACCACTTCACAGAAAACATTTTTTTATTGAATGTAGCATTTGAACAAGTTACAGACACAAGAAATGCCATGTTTCACCATCTTCATTATTTATTTACCAGGGTTACTTCACATAGTACATCTGTTTTTACAGTACACACACACACACACGCACACACTCACACACACACATATATATCTGCTGTTAAAAACACAAAAAACCTGGAAGATTCTTGGAAGTTCAGAACAAAGTGATAAGATAAAGTTGAGCTGCAGATCGATGTGCGGCAGAGAACTGACATGTTGTTGCATTAATGTCTAACATTAATGACAAACTGAAATATTTTCATTCAAGTTATAGGAAAAAACTTAAAACTATGTAAATTTTAATAATAGGTATAATCTGAACATCTAATCCAAACTGGCTTTAGGTCATAACTTGATAATCCAACATGATTAGAATAGTAAATTAGTTAAAGTTAGGCCTGCTAAGAATTAACTACGGCTCACTAATGAATAAGACAGTGTTTCTTGTTTAAACTATAATCAGATTTATTTAAATTAACGTCACAAGGAAGATCATCTCTTTTTACCTAACCAGGCATCTGTTTTTTTTGTTTTGCTTTACAGCCTGAAGTCTTGTGTAAAAGCAGAGATTTAAGCTGCTTCACTTTAACACGTGCGCGTTTAAACGCCCCCTCCTGCAGCCGCGTACAGCTGATCTGTACATAAAACACACGGCTGCTTATATAAGACTGTAGGCTCATTCAGCTGCAGCAGGTTAAAACAGTAAAATTCTGTTAATTATTAAATGTGATTTTGATGTGTGTGAATGTTTCACAGGAAAACTTTATTAAACTTGAAGATTTGTATGTTAAAAACAAGACCTGCTGCAGCCGAGACACAATTATATTTAGGTTTTGTTCAGTTTATGGACATATTATCATTATGAGTCTTTGTTCAGTCAATTATGGTTTCTTTGCATCTGTGATAATTAATATATTTCTAATAAAATCCAGGTTTCTGCCACTTTCATTCCCTCGAAAGTGCCAACACTCATTCATATTCACACTATTGTCTACCAGTTTTTGATTATTTAAATTCATTTTCACAATTAACTATTGCACACTTCAGCAGTTCTCAGCAAAATCATTCAGCACTAAACATTTTAGCAGAAAATACAAGTTTTTTTTTCATTTTTCTATCCTTTGAACTGCAGAGCTTTTGAACATTTTCTTCTAGCTCCATTTTTCACACATTTGTTTACTCTGCATTTTCATTGTTTTATCTGCAGTTTAAAATGAGTATTTATTCATTCTCTGTCAGTTTTAAGCCTGTCCTCTGAAGAAAAGCTGTTCAAACCATTGAAACCTCAGCTGACAGACTTTAGGGTCCAACAGCAAGGAGACAGTTCCACGTTTGGATGAGGATTTTTATGTGACTTGCTCAACCTTTCCTAACCACAGCCGTACTTCTCATTTGTATAGTTCCTATTGAATTCATAAATAATAAAGTTCATGAAGAGTCTTAACACGATAACCCCTTAAATCTCCTTGATATGATTAGCCTGTCTGTAAATATTTGCATCTCTAAAAGCAGAGCTAATGAGTAACAAATGTACTTGTTGCAATAAATAAGAGCAGATGTGAGCCATCACTACTGCAGTAATCAGAACCTCCCTGCAGCAAAGAACAAAGTCTCTTTCAGATGCAGAGTGGCTGTTTGTGAAGCCTCAGATTAAAGACTTGTTTTAAAAGGTTCATGGACATTTATTCTTTAATCTCCATGTAGTTTAGAAACATTTTCATTTGAACTAAATGGGGCTACTTTCTTTTCCTGTATCATAATGAAGGCACACATCACAGATTTAGAAAAAATGAACACAGGGAGGAAATATGTTTAAGTTTTACTGAGCTGATCCCAAGGATCAAGTTTGTACGTTCAGTTTTAAATAATCCTGTTTTTCTTTTCAACATAAAACAATAAAGAATCTTTCTGAGTTATTGTAGCTTTTTACCTCAATGTCTGGAAGATCTCTGCTCAGCATGATGTTTCTGTCCAGCTGTCAGAAGATCCTGGCCGGTGTTGTGGATCAGATGTCCGCAGCACTGTCTGGGACAGCCCTGAAACTCCTCCAGAACTGATTGTACTTTTCACCCACCCACTCCTCACCCAGCAGAGAGGACGTTTCAGAAATACCAGAGCAGCTTTGGTCCCAGACCAACCTGTTGATAAGGTGAGCTGACAGGTGGAGCTGTTATCAGTCACGGTGGGGGTCAAAGGTCAGCAGAGCTGGGAGGTAAGCAGGATTTTGGGTGCATTGCACTTGAGTTCTGCGAAGTCAGGTTCAGTCTCTGAAGGGGGAGCTCGGAGTGCTGATTTCACTTTTGTCACATCCTGTGCAGAAATCTGTGTTAACCCCTTCCTTCCTGAACTTGAACTGAAGGGAGATACTTAACCAGAATTAATTCATGTACTTTTTCTGTAAACATGTATTTTACCTTGTTCTATTCATTATGACTACATTTGGTCAATACATGTAACTTTTTAATTGTTTCCATGTGTGTTTTCTTTATAGGTTTTGAGTCAATATTCACTAAAAGTGTCTCTGAAGTAGACTGAATGTGAACATTAAGATGATTGTGGATGTTTAATAAAATATACAAGTTTCTCCTCATGATTAAATGTAGTTTAATCTCTGCCAAGGTCATGTTGTTGCAGTCCGTTTGTCTAAAAGCCTTAAATTATAGCATTATTCAAAATAGTTTTGTTTCTTCATAACATCACTGCATATTTTTCATAAAAAAAAACAGATACTTTGAGAAAATGTTCAAAAGAAAAGGTTTAATTTTTCTTCTTTGTTTACATCTTAACCGTCACTGAGGTACAGCATGGAGGCAGCCGTGGCCAACAGGGCAACAGCTGTAGCCATGGCAACACCTAAATGAAAAGAATAAAGATTTTTAAAATGTTTGTCAGCATCTAATACAAATATATACATTTTATTTCTGGCTTGATGGATTTTCTTGGTTTTTATTTGCATAAAAAAATGGCACAAGTTCAATTCGACAAGCCTAAAAACAAAAAATGACAAAACTCACCACTCTTAAAGAATAAAGACATTTTTGTTGAACAATGTTTTTACCTGTATTTTCTAGAATGAGGTTTGAGAAATCTAATGTTCTCAGGCAATCAATAGTTCCAGTACTTTACAGAGGACTGATCAGACATGTCTTCACCCAACATGTCTGATGAGTTTCAACAAGACGAGGCTGAAATCAGGAAGGAATAAAACTAAAGTTTGTTCGTTTTCTTTCTCACACCTCTGGGGTTTACTGAGAATGTTTATAAAGTTGGCAAAGGTTGCAGTAAGAACTGACTTTTAACATCATCCTGTTACTTTAAGGTCACTGTTTTGCCACAAATACACTAAAATAAACAACATTCCTGGTAAATGTATAAAACCATATTAGTAAAATATACATAAACTGAAAAAAGAGGTGTCTTTTAATATAATTTAAGAGTTTTTTGCTTCAAGCTAAGTTACTGTATATATATTCTTATTACCATTAATAAACAGCTGTTTGTCTTAACTTTATGCAAATAATTTTACCAATGAAGTTGTTTTTCTTGGGCTCTGGTGTTTCAACAGTTTCCACAGTCGGTTCTGTAAAAACAAACAAAATAAAAATACATACAGAGCAATTTGGAGACTTAAACTTGCTTTTGCCAAGTTTTGGGATAAGAGCAACTTGTTAGAATAGGTGCAATAATACAGAATCAGATTTATGTTGACAACAAGTAAAGAATCAAAAGAACAAATGTTCAGAAGTAAAAATCTTTCTTAAGAGTGAAGTTTTAAATAGGATCACATATAGTGCAAAGTACTGATCTATTACTTATTTTTGACATGATCTCTCTGTAGTTTATTTCTCTTCTTCTGTTTCACACGACAGTCGAATGATCAAATAATCAGTAAGTAAGACAGAGACACTGTGAGAGTGAAGAAAGAACTAGACTATCTGTAATATAAATTCATTTATCAGTCCTTTTCATACAAAAAGTAGCAAAAATTAAAACTACAACACAGCTGTTTTAACTGATTATTATTTTGAACATCGTAATACTAAAATCTGGATTGTTGCAGTACACAAAGCTAAGTTCAGTAGGTGACTACAGATGTCATGTTGTTCTAATGAACCTCTTCGACTTCACACAAAAAACTGTAAATAAGAACAAATTTATTGATGTTTTATGGTTGGCATGTCTTTGAATATTGAATAAAGTATTATAAAAATTTTTTTTAAGTAAAATCACTGATCATTACAAAAAATATACTGAAAAAGAACCTACATGTAATAATCTAAACTGTACTCTGCCAAAACAAAGAAAACAAATAGTATTTATCGGCTCAAACTGTTTCAGAGTGAAAATACAGCAAAAAACACACTGTAAACAACAACAACAACAACAAACAGTCTACTCCCACCTGCTGCAGCGTCACTCTGCAGGACTTCAGCAGTTATTTCCTGTGTGGCGTCCAAATCTTCCTCAGCTGCATCCACCTCCAGCATCTCTTTGAGCCGGTCAGTCAGCTCAGACAGACCCTCGTCACTAAACTGGTAATCACACACACACAGCAAACCTTTCACCGGACAAAACACACGGCGAGGGAGGAAGAACTGATCTGAAATACAAAGAGAGAAGTTGGGCTTATCAACGTTTCACTCTTATTTTATTGGTTTGCATGAAAATTATTTGTAAAAATGTTGAGACTAATGTTTTTAATCAACCAAGATTTTGAAATGAGCTTCAATGAAGAGGAATTCAGACCAAAGCTTTGCAGTTCCACATCATATAGACCCCAGCTGAATGATTTAAATATGAAAAAGAAGAATTTAAACACGATATGTATGGTTAGTATGAAGGTGTAAGTAAAATGTGATGCTAGTTGTGCTGATATCTTGTCAAAGATTTGTTAAAAATAACCCAACATTCAGTTCAACTCAAAAATTAAATATTTCAAATGCAGGGTTTTTCTTAGTTTCTCAACAACTAAAAACTCCAACTGATTTCTAGCTGCAATGATGTCGTGACAAGAGGGTTTTAGTTTTATCAACACATCACTTTGTCTTTTATTAACTTAATTTTAACTTAATTTTTCCTTCTTAAAGGTGTCCTTTTTTAAAGATGTTTGTAGGTTTTCTAAAGCTAAGCTGCAGCTTTTCCTTTCAAAAGACAAATACTGCAGGATCGATTGTTGCTGAACCATAAATATTCATGAGTACAGAAGTACACGACTGGACGAGCAGACTCTGCTTGAGTTATTACCCGTCTGTCGTTTGTCTCTGCTGCTCTCGTCATCTGGAGCCTGTAGCTCCTCCAGCAACATCCGAACCCTCGTGGCCACCGTGGAAACGACGTCCCTCTTCAGCAGCTGGCCATGACAGATGTTTAAATGACAGAACACTGGGATCAAATGTTCATGAGGGAATAAAACACTACCTTCTCCGCCAGTCTGGCCTTTGGTTTGTTGCTGTGGAAGAAAGCTCTGCTGTGGATCGCTCCTCTGACCGACACACTGCCTCCACAGCGCTGCAGCACATCTGCTGACCTCTGCACAGCCTGACACACAAGACGTTCAGCTCTTCTTACAGTGTCACACAAATGGATTTAAAGGTTTTCTTAGAGCAATATGTTGGTTTTATCTTGATCAAATACTTAAAACACAACCACATATTTTACTGTGATAGGTTCATCTCTTACCGGTGAGATAAGCAACTGAGCTGTGTACGTCTGTTTGGAGTTCCTTTTCTATACAGAAACACAGTTTATTAGAATTATACTTTTTTATTTTACATATTATTAGTGTTTTGAGTAGCTGACACAATTGGGGAGACAGCTTTATGTCCTCTTTAAGCCCTGATCTAATATACCTAAAGTAGGTCTTCTGTCAATTTAAAGATACTTTGCATTAAAACACTGAATTATGTATCTCTCTAAAACTAGGTTTATACGATTATTAAAACATAAAATTTAAACAAATACAAGAGGTGATTGTTTAATCTTCTGATATGTATCTGATGGGAAGATGTTTTATAAAATACAACCTGTCCTCCTTTGAGCTCAAAGTCCTCTGGAAGCTTTTTTCCATCAATCAGACAAACGCCGCTCTCAATCTGGTGTGCCCATGATTCCAGTCCCTCCTGAAACAAAATGTAACCTGAAATCAGTTCCAGTCAACTTTCTAAAAACAACAACATAATTTATGAAATTATACACCACTGTCTGTGTGTGCTGACCTTGAGACAATTATCAATGTTTTTTGTCCTGGTTATGTTGTCTGGCAGAGGTACCAACATGTCTACATGCAGCCAGCATGACACCTTGGCCCAGGAAGAACACACACCTGACTGGTACTTCCAGTCTGCAGGCTTAGCAAGACTCTGAAACACACACACACAAACACACACACTGATGTGACTGATAACAGCAGAACACATCATCAAGAATTAAAAATCACATCAAATCTGGGAGGGATTGATGTCCAAATTGGATCCCAAAGTATTTAAATCATCTTGTTTTAACTTGAGTATAAATTATAAACTAGAATATGTAATCCTAATTTCAAATACTCACAATCAACTAATTTGGTTACAAATTAAAATAAATTCATAAAAAAGTCTTAAAGGCAGGCAAATCAACCTGAATGGACATTTCTGTAGATATGTGACCAAAACCAGGAAAAATACACACTGTCCATATATTAGTATATATTTTACTGAAGTACAGTAATGGTAAAACACAAAAGTTTTACCATGACAGTATTTATGAAGGCAGGATTAACTGGAACAGTTTTAATAATAACTGCAGATGAAAGTGGATTATTTTTCCAAAGACAAAACCCACAAACCAACCTTTGGGTCTCTGACATCAAAGGTTCTACAGACAGTTCTGATGCGTGTGGTTAAAGCTGATGACCATAAAAAGTGTTGTAGTAACTTCAGGCAGAGACATGACTGTAAGAAAAAGGATACTTTCTGGTTTTGGGATTGGCGTGCAGTGTGACGCAGTCTGAGACATCATCATCTGAAAGGCTCCACAGCTGCTCCGAGGAGATTAAATTGCTCACTGCAAACACCAACTTCACACACAAACACACACATGGTATTAAATAGGTATAAAATACTGATTTTATATCGTCTTTGCCAAGTTTGATCATTGCTATGAATAAAAATGTATAAATCAGGTAACCAAAAATAACTATTATATTGGACTTATAAGTTTTTATGTTGTACTCAGTCTGCTCACCTGATAAACAGGTCTGGAAGAAATATGTGACAAATTATTCACTGGTGGCAAAAATGCAGAGTTTTAAAGATTTGCTATAGTTGTTTCACATTATAAGCCCACCCATCGCTAGGAGATTATATTTACTTTAATAACAATCCTTTTCCCGGTACATTTAAGTAGTGTTAATAGTAAAGAGGAGAAACCAAGAGAAGTACAAAACACATAAGAGGGATCATGATATCTGGGCAAGTAAAAAAATATGAAACAAGATAGACGAAATGCAGCTGAAGAAAATTTATTCTGTTTACCACTAATTGTTAATGCATCACACATACTGTTCATATTTAGATTACTGCTTATTCTGCCTAATCATCTACTTTTATAATTAAACTGTGATTCAGGCGAGGTACAATCTGATGTGAGCGACATGATACGGTTGACTCAAATAGAATGTGGTCTCTTTGATACAGTTAGTTAGTTAATACATGCAACAATTAGACTGACGGCGATAGATATTTTTCTCATCAGCTGACAGGAAGTGTGTGTGAGAATCTGGTCTGGTGGACAGGGAGCCTTCCCCCCACCGGAGTAATGTTTTAAAGTGGGCAGGCTAGATTCTGAAGAAAGATTGTATTTCCTGATTCTGTGCCACTTGCAGAGAAAATAAACCTTGTGGAAGGCCTGGCGCCGGTATTGTATGGTCTTTTTTCTTGCATCTAACGTTCAAGCCTATTTGGTATTTATGTCTGGTTGTCAACTCACAATGGAGTAAACTGAACATGCTTTTCTTTTCACAGTTACGTATGCAGTTATTCTCTAAATGAATAACAGTAAATATGTGATAATTTCCATTTATAATAAAATATCCAGTCGGCTCATTAAATCTGCACATTTTGACAAGTTAATTTACTCAATGGCTTAACATCGGTTTAATCCCTAAACAGTTTTTAGTTACAGTTCTGCCCCAAGTGGTTCTGTTGTTCCTGTAGAGATCACAAAAACAATTTTTTTAAAGCTACTTACAGTTGTGGTCAAAGGTTTACATACACTTGTAAAAAACATAATGTCATGGCTGTTTTGAGTTTCCAATAAGTTCTACAACTCTTATTCTTATGTGATAGAGTGATCGGAAC
>JARVJO010000431.1:1622467-1640456 GCA_031762555.1 Cynodonichthys magdalenae | reverse complement strand
CACCTTTTGAATGCAATTACTGAAATAAATCAAGTTTTTCAAAATATTCTAATTTACTGGCTTTTACCTGTACTGTTAGAGGAAGCTCTTAAAGAGCAACAATGCTATTATTTTTGTAGTATTTGCTTTTTATTTTATCGCAGTTCTTTTTCTTTTCTTTCATAGTACGCTCTCCAGTTCCAGCAGCGTCTCAGCAGCCCAGCCAGTCTGAGCAGGAGCTCTCAGAGATTAAAGGTCTACTTCGAAGTGCTGAGGAACAAAACACTGAACTGGCAGAGCAGCTGAAGAATGCCAATGCCACAGTTGAACAGTATCGATCTATGGTACTGACTCTGGAAGACAGCCTTAAGAAAGAAAAGGAGGTATTTCTTGTGCATTTATAAACGATACTCTTGTTCTTTGCTCCCAAGACATGACTGTTTGCCCCCTTGGGTATGTAACTCTCTTTTTGTTTTTTCATACTTTTCAGTTGCGTTCTCCTCTAGAGGTCAGACTGAAGGAGTCAGAAGAAGTGCAGAAGCAGCTGGAGAAGAAGCTTTTCGAGGGGGAGAAAATGAAGCAGCAGGTACAAGAGGAAGGACGGAAGGCTGTGGATGCAGTGGAGAAACGAGTAAGAAAATCTTAAAGGCTGCAAAACATCATTTGTGCTGCTTCCTGATAAATTTTCCACTTTTTGCAAAAAACAACTGTATTAATAATTCAATCAAATTGGGTGTGTTTTTTTTCTTGTGTTTGTTGAGGTCTGTGAGCTGCAGCGGAGTCTGAAGGCCAGTCAGGCAGAGCAGCAGGAGGCACTGGAGAGATCTGCTGCTGCTGTCACACAGGAGCAGAAAGCCATACAGGACAGCAAGTATCAGGTTCATTTACACACACACTCACACACACGTTTGTTCTTGAACCCCGTGGGGACCTTGCATTGACTTCCATTCATATTTTTTAGACTTTATAGCCTAACCCTGACCATTTACCCTAAAATCAACCTCACAGGTAACTTACCTGACCCTAAAACTAACCTAAACCTTGGTTCTAAACATAACCCCCCACGATTCACTTCAGTCCCCATGAGGCTGCTTTTTGGGGGGAAATTTTCCCCACTTTGTAGGAAAAACCCGTCCACACACACACCAGTCATCCTTAAAGTGTAACTAACCCCAACTGTGAAAGTAAAACCCTGTCCCCAAGCAAAGTTAGTAATTTGTGAAACCTTACGACAGTTTATTTGGGTTTAGTTACTCAATAAGTTCAGTTTATTCATCCATCCAGAATGTGACATTTTAATAAACCTTTTCATTTCCCTGACAGACTAAGCTAGCAGCAGAGGCACAGGCTAAGTATGAGCGTGAGTTGATGCTTCATGCTGCTGATGTGGAGGCTCTGCAGCAGCTGAAGAAAACTTCCCAGCAAGACGCAGCTCGCAAGAGGGAGTTAGAGGAAGAACTGAAAAAGACTGCTGCTCTTCTGCAAGAGAAAACCACAACTTGGAACACGATTGAGAAACAGCTGAAGGTATCGAGGCCAGACGATTCTTTACGAGACATTTTTTCACATGAATCAAAATTATGAACTTGACTTTACCTGTCCTCAGGAGGATTGGTCCAATTTGAGCCGTCGCTGCGAGGAGCTGGGGAAGCAGAATGCTCTTCTGCACAAACAGATGGATGAAATGGCCACCAGGAGCCACCAGCTGCAGCAGCAGCAGAATCTGGACCTGTCATTCAGCGAGGAGGGAAAGAGCATGGAACAGATCCTGGAAATACTCAGGTGAAACACCAGGGTTCACTGTGTGTCTGCAGTAATACAGCAGCTGGGACAAAATATTTAGTTTGATCAAAAACAAAATTACAAATAAGATGAATAAAACAACAGTTTGATCAAACATTTTAACTTTCTGTCGGGTGTTTTGATGTAGGTTTGTACGACGAGAGAAGGAGATTTTTGAAGCTCATAATGAAGCATCTAAAGGAGAAGCTCTACGTTACAAACAGCGAGTCGAGCACCAAGACAGAGAACTGAAGGAGCTACAGGAAGCACTAAACGCTGAGAGGGAAAAGATGCAAGTATGAGACCGATAAACAAAGACCAAGAGTTTTAACTTGCTTAAAGTAGAGTGCTTATTGAAAAAAATTGGTCTGTTTTGGTTCCGTCTTTGTCAGGTGACAGCTAAAACTTTGGCTGAGCAGCAAGAACAGTTGAAGAGGTTAGAGATGATAAGTTCTCTACAAGAAACCAACAAGATGCTGAAAGTGGACAGAGATAAACTGGAACAGGAGCTTCAGCAGGCTCAGGCTAAAGTAAAGTCAAGGCATTGCTTCATAATGTGTCATGCTTTCATCAAATTTCACTCCTACTGCAACCTTCATATCATCTTCATAGATGATTATTTTAACAGATTGGTGCTTTGCATGTCTTATCAAGTGTGAACATCCTGCTTTTTTCTGTCTCTGCAAGGTGACGAAGCTCCAGACAGACATCGGCCCGCTGCACAACTCTCTGTCTATGCTGTCAGAGAAAAATGGCTCCCTGCAGGCCGATAAGAGGCTGCTGGAAGAAGACCTCAAACGACTAAAGGCCAGAATACAAGTATGTATGAGGAAGAGCGTTGGACATTATTTGATAAACATTTACTTCAGCTGTAAAACAAAACTAAAAATACTGTAGGCTGTTTAGTTTTTATAAATTAAAATAATATATTGTCACATGAATGGTGCTATTTTATCAACACAGCAAAGCATAGTGGGTAAATGATGTCGTTTACTAGGCGGTCCGCTGTGAGGCTGTGTGAGCCCTTATCCACCCTGAAGGTTAATCTTGGACAAAACCTGGTGATCAGCCTTTATAGTGAAACCAGAGTCCCCTGGAAACGACTCGGCCTGAAACTGAAAATGTGGATGGAGGACCTCAGTTTAGCCTGTTAGCCTTCGCGTTAGCACTCGAGCTAAATGGCAATATAGCATTAGCTATGTATGAACCAGCACCACATATTTATTAGTAATATATGTATATGATGTCAGTGCCCAGGCTAACTTCCTTAGCCTGGGAACTAACGCTATATTGCCATACGTGTTTGCTTGGGAAATAGTTGAATTAGAAAGCACCTCGCAGTATTAATAAATAATGTTCTGCAATAACTGAAATCACATGTGATCTCAATATTAGAAAGCATTTTTTGGCTCCTCTGTGTTTTATATTTCAAAATGTTTTTTTTTTATTTTAAGTCTTAAAGTGACATTTCTTGATGTGGTTAGTACAATGTGTTCATCACAATTTTATCTTTATTTTTAAGTTTGGCTAAATTTTTGTTTGTCTCCACAGCAACTTGTTAGCCAACAGAAAGATGGTGATGTTGAGGAAAAACAGAAACTCACAGCAGAAAAAGAGGTTAATCTAAAGCGCATAGTACAGCTTAGTGAAGAATCTGCCAAGCTGAAGACTGAGCTGATCAGGTAAAACACTTTCACACACACACACACATAAGTGTTATGTAGTTTACATACTCAAAAGTACAGCATGAGCATAAAGAGTTTAGATTTGTTCTAGTTTCCTCTCTGTGCTTTTTGTACTGGACTAAGAATTTGATATCTGCTGAACCACTGCAGATGCACCGGTTGACCTGTACTCAATAGTTTGTGTGTGTGTGTGTGAATCAGATCCAACGCCAGCAGTAATTCAGCTCAGTCCCAAGTGCAAGGCCTAAGAGAATCTGTGTCTCGCATAACGTCAGAAAGAGATGCTCTCAAAAAAGACCTGGAGGCCAAAAATAATGACATTGTGGAGAAGATCAAGACCATCAATCAGGTGAAAAAGATTGGACGGCGCTACAAGGCTCAGTATGATGAGCTCAAAGCCCAGCACGACAAGGTGGGACTTCAGTTCTGGAACAATCTGAACATATGTTTATTTAACTAAAACTGCAGCAAGTAAGTATTTTATTTTGTGTTCCAGCTGGTCAGTGAAACAGCTGCTAAAGCAGGAAGTGAAGCAGCACCGAACCAGGAAGCACAGCAGGAGCTGAACAAAGTCCAAGAGGAGCTTAAAAAGACCCAAGAGGAGCTGAATGCATTAAAAGAAGAAATGCAGAAAAAGCAGGAAGAGGTGAACATGAAATCTAGCCAGGCGTTTGTTAGTTCTCTACATTATCTTAATGTTTTGGTGTAAGGCTAAGGTTCTGCTCAGTGTTTCAGGGAAAGCTAAAATAAGTCCGTTGATTGTAAATCCACAGAAAACAGGAAAGACTGAATGTGTTTTCAACACAGCATCAGTGTATATTTGGCCTCAGCTCTTTCACTTTTGCGAATCTTTTGTTTTATTTGAATATTTATATTTTAGTGTCTGTTGGTTCAGTAACATTATTGAGGGTGAGAATATGCCTGAGGAATGGAGGAGAGATGTGTTTTTACTTTGTATTAAGAACAAGGGTGTTGAACACATTTGTAGCATGTATGTGAGAACTAGGTTGATGAACCACATGATGAAGGTCTGGTAGAGAATTGTAGAAGCTAGTTGACAATTGTAGGGTTAGAGCACCACAGATGCCATCTTTGCTTTGAGGATGGATGGAGAAGTACAGAAACCCTTTAAAAGAACTCCATTGTGTTTCATCAGAGGTACACCACAGGTTGAACAACTGGGAGATAAACTTAGAGACCAGACTGAGAGGGTTTGACATGTGCAGAGGAGGGACAGATGGTGTTTTAGTGGAAGGATGTTAGAAATGCAGTGATCAGGAGAAGAGGAGATAAATGGATGCAGTTAAAGAGTTGAAGTAAGGATGGACGAGAATGACTCAGTGGAGACCCCTGAAGAGGAAACAGCTGGAAAAGAAGATTTTTTTAGTGTCTGTTGGTAATAAATTACATGAAGAAGACTTGGTGTGCCAAGTCTACAAAGTTACAAAAACAATATTTCAAATGTTTATTTTCTGATGAGTAGAAAGTCCCAAAAAGTAAAAAAACATCATCCGAGCACCCAAATACAATTGAACTTCTTCAGAAATGTCAAGTTGTTGTTCAGGGCAATAACTTGCAATCTATTTAACATTGGAAGCAGAAGCAGAAGCAGAACAATGTTTTTGTTTTTAAAGTACGTTAATTTTTAGTAGATAAAGTGTTTTAAAAACCTGATTTATTCAACCAGACCCAGAAGTCCCTGCAGGAGCTGGAGGCATCCCAGAAGGAAAACCAGCAAATCAAAGAAAAGCTCCAAGAAGTCCAAAACCAGCTGACTCAGAACCAGAACCAGCTGACTCAGGTACATCATAATTATATGAAGCAATGCTTGGCTCAATCTGTGGGATTAGATTAATAGAAAATTAGATTGGGCAGTTTTCAGTTGGTAGGCATTTTTCTTTATCTTCTTCAAATTATACTTCAGTAAACGATGTTGCTGTCTGCCTAGAATACTTTTTTTAGGTTGAAAATATTGCATGTAATTTTAGGACATTCTAAAGGACTTTAATATATTCTATAATTATAATTTTTTAGATTAAAGATTCAATCACTATTTTTCATTGCTATTGCAACATGAAAAGAAGTTAAAATATCAGAAAAAGAAGATTTTGGTTGTTCTTAAACACAGAACGGCTCAGAAGTGAAATCTAAAGTCTTAACAGCATTAGTCACTTAAAAAAACAGTAACAGTAAATAAAAAAAACAGTATTAGTCACTTAAAAAATAATTACATATTGTCTATATTTAACTGTGTCAATTCAACAACCTACACATGTCCTGGAGGTATTTCCCACTATTTGATGCATTCTATGTTTTTTCTGGCTGATTTCATTAAAATTAGATCAGCGACATGTTTTTCAAGGAATGGAGGCTAATTTTATTGTTGCTTCTGGAATAAAAACATTAAGTTGAGCGCATTATGATCAACTCTAAAAGATCCATAGAATCTTGTTGCTGCCATGTTTGATGGAAACTAGGTGTTTGTGAGAAAATTCCTAATTCCTGTTTCTACTGTCCCCTTTTTGCTGCTCTAGGTCCAGTCTCAGACCCAGACTCAACTGCAGCAGAATCAGAACCAACTGACCCAGAGTCAGAAGGACCTTCAGCAGGCCAAGAGTCAAACCCAGCAGGTCAGATTTTAATTGCTTGAGCATTTTCTTTTTTTTTTTTTGTTTTATTATTTTGTGTCATAGATGATTGAAAGAGGCTTAACTGACTCTTTATTTTAATTTTAAAGGTACAGAATCAATTAAAATCAGCCCTGACTCAAGCTCAAGCTCGTCACAACCAGATTCAGCAGGTCCAGAGGGAGCTTCATCAGGCTAAAGATGCCCTCCAGCAGAACCTTGCTAAACAGAAGGAGCTCCAACAGACCAGCCAGGCCAGCCAACAGAACCTCAGCCAGGAAGTCAACAATTTAAAAACTGCCCTGAGCCAAGCTGAAAACAAAGTGAGGAAAAAATGTTTTCTTTCACAAACATTTGCTTCTGGCTTTTTTCTCTATTCATATATTTGTGTTTTTGATACAACTCTATTAAAGCATCAAATTATAATTGTTAATGTTGTTACCAGGTGACTGAGCTTCAAGGCACGGTGGACAAACTGCAGGAGGTTAGAAGAAATATATTTTAAAAATAGTGTCTTTATGTGGTTATAAAACAGATTTGATTATTTGATTAAAAAATAAATCCCTCTTCACTTATAAGTGTATAGAAGGAGCTAATTATTGAAGAGGGTTAGGCCTAATTAATGGGCCAAAACAACAAAATTACTTTTTTTGTCATACCGTAGTTTAATTTAATATTTTTGTTAGTCTTTAATCATTATGGTCTTAATTCTGTTAGGATTTGTTATTTTTAATTGATATTTAACCCTTTTTTTAGACTGTTGTTGAGCGTGAAGCAGACAATAAGCGTCTCCAGCAGCAGCTAACTGAAGCTAAACAGGCTTATGAAGCTAACCAAGCTGCACAGGCCAACCAGAGCCAGAGTTCCCAGTCTACCCAGGCCTCTGATGCTAAAGCTGCCAGCGATGCTAATCAGGCACTACAAGATGAGCTGACAAAACTCAAACAGGAGGTACCTAATTAAACTGCAGTGTTCATTTACTTGTTTTTTTTATTTGTGTCCTTTTAGTTTTGTGTTTAAAAGAATTGACCAAAGTTTCTTCAAATTTTCACAATTATGTTCTTTTTTTTGCAGCTGTCTGAAAGCAGAAGCCGAGAGGAGCAGCTCAAACATCAGATGGCCGAGAAAGAGGAGAAGACGAAGAAGGCCTTCCTGGGAGCCAAAGTTAAAATCAACCAAGTTAACAGTGAGTGAACATTTCCAACAAGAGATATACTGACACACAATCTGAGGAGTAGCCTGTGCTCCATGGTTAATTTAGGATGTTACTAATTTTATTTCCTGATTTTTATTTTGTTTTTTTACATGTAGGTGCTAAAGAGCAGCTCAGTAAAGAGAACGAAGAACTGAAACAGAGTAAGGAGGAGCTGGAGGTGAGAATGAATGCGCTCAAGTCTCAGTTTGAAGGAAAATGTTTACGTCTGGAAAGAGAGCTGAAAGAACTGAGAGAGACGCAGGTCCACTCTGACCAAAGAGAAGAGACTCCGGACCAGAGCGGAGCCAAGGTATACGCTGGACTTCACTAGAAACCAAACGTAGCCATAGTAATAGTTAAAATAATCTGTGAAGCCAATTTCCAAAATTTTTGTTCAATTAAGTTGAACAAACATTAAGTACATTTTCTTTCAAATATGACTTTTGTTTGTAACTTGACTCTCCAGTATTTTCTAGCATCAGTTGTTCCTTCTTTGTTTCTCTGACTTATTTCTGTCGTCATGTTTAAACAGGCGGGAGATCAGGCCAGATCTTCAGACCAGAGACAAATTTCTTTGAAGAGTCCTGCTCAAGAAAGGGGAAGGTACCGTCAACACTAAACCCTTTTACATTTCTTTACATTTTCACTTGTTTGTTATTTTTTATTCAAAGTGTAACACAGTGTTAACTTTACAAATACGTTTTCAGATCATACTCGTCAGAATAGGTTTGTTAGGGTAATGTAGAGTTCATCCAATCAGAGCAGAAGAAAAAGTTTATAATTTTCCACTTTTTCTTCATCAGCTCCAGTGTTTCTGAGCCTCCCACTGCCAACATTAGACCGACTCAAAGTACTCCGTCTCCCAGTAACAAGCCGAGCACCTCCACAGGTAGCAAGGCTACTCCTCGTGCCAGCATCAGGCCTATGGTTACCCCAGCAACCGTTCCCATAGCGACCCCTACAGCAACAGTGATGCCGACTACACAGACTGAGAGTCAAGAAGGTAAAAAATATAAGTCAATTTAAATACTAGAGTATAGTCCCCCCCCCCCCCAAGATGAGTCTCATAAATAATAATCTGCTGTATTTGGGTAAATGTGTCAAAGTAAAATGTTTTTCTCTCTACAGCGCTTGTGAGTGCAGGACCATCTGTCCACTCTACCAGCTCCGCTCTTGTCAACACTTCCACCTCCATAGCTCAGCCAACCAGCACTCAGGCCACAGCTTTTGTCCAACCCACTCAGCAGCAGGCAGCCAATCAGGATGCAGGATCCAGTATGGAGTCAGAGCGGCCAACCACATCCTCCTCTATGACTGTAGCAGGTAAGGACCCAAACCAGATGTGGGTTTTCTCTTTTCCATCTCTTTATGGTTCCCTATATCTGACTGTTAATGAATGTTCTGTGATGTTTGTCTGATTTGACTTAACCAGGTTCAAAGCGAAAGGTTGAGGAGGAGGAAGAGGAAATTAGACCAGAGAGTTCTCACACACCGCCAACCACTAAAAAACTACGACTAAAGCCGACAATAGCACTGCAGGTACAAAAAGTGCGCAGATCCTAGTCCCTTTTTTCCTGAGTTGACCCTTAACTTTTAGAGATGGTCTAGTTAAGTCATCATTTAAAAATAAATAAATAAAACCTCTGGGGAAAAAATCCTTCATCAACTAGGTGATAAAGTTGATGGTGACTGATTCCAAACACAAAACCTTTCTACAATCAATAGAAAATACTTTGAATCTCACAAAAATTAAACACATTGAGCAATTAAAAACAAAAGTTTTGTTTTTAAAAGGTCTGAGCCTCTGATCTCAACTTTATCAATGTGTCTTGGAAATTTTCTGCTAATGAATGTATTACAAAATGTTCATGTTTTGTTCTGCTCTTTGTGAAGTCCATCACATGTTTATGTAATTTATTTTTGTGTAGATGGAGGGTGAAGAGGAGATGGATGGAGAGCTGAGGGATGTGAGAGAGCAGCTGGATTCACCTGATGGCAGCCAGGTTAGTTATCAATAAAATAAAAAAAATCTGTCATCTAATCAAAACTTGAAATGTTTCGCACAACAGACAAGCATACAGGTTCACACACATTTGTCTCTATTGACTTGTGTGGATTTTGCATTGACTGCCATTCATTTCTACAGCCTAACCCCTTAACCTAAACTTAGTCTTACCAGTACATATTAACTTAATCTAAATTTAATTCATACTTTAGTCCTAACCCTAATCCCTGACCCACAATTGTGTTTTTTCCACGTGGACCAGGCAAAAAACAATGTCAGTATGCCTCATAAGCACTGCATAATGTCCAAAAACATCCACACACACAATACAAACTCATGCACACACACACACAAATGTTATTGATCTACTTTTAGTGGGTAATAATAACAATTCATTTTTAATTTTCCAATTGGCCTCTATTGTTAGTGTTTAGGTACAAAATAATTTGTTGACTTTAATTTAGCTGCATTTTAGCCAGCTTTAAGAAAAAGTGTTTTACCTTTGGCAGCACAGTTGTGCTTTATGATTGAACCTGACATACAAATAAACACTATTTAAACTAAGTGTACTGCATGAAGGAACAATATGTAAATAATAATACACAAGCTTTTGATTTAAGATATAAACTTGTTAATATCTTTGTATTTAAATCCTGTGCTTTCTAGGAGCTGCCAGAGGAGAGTTTTCCAGTCTTGGCTGAAGACCTGGAGGAAGAGGGCGTTTCCCAGTCTGTCCCCTCTGATCAGGGCTCCCAGGTCTCTGCAATAATCCGAGATGTTATTGTGATTGACACAGACAGTGAGAGCCCAGAAAACCAGAAGCAGGAAGGTGAAGAAGATGATGAGGAAGAAGTAGAAGAAGAGCAGGTCTTTGTTTGTTGCCTTTTTTCTCAAATATATATGTGTGTGTGTATATTTTTTATTTGTAAATAACTTAAATTCTCTGCTTCAGTTTAAGGAGGAAGGTGATGAAGACGATGAGGATGATGCTGCTGACAGCGGGATGAGAGGAGCTGAGGAGAGTAATGAGGAGAGCAGAGAAGCTGAAGAGGAGAAGGATGAAGGTGGACCTTCAGATGCCACAATCACTGAGGAGAACGTGAGTGGAGCGTCTTCGGCCTCTCAGCGTTCCTCTGAGCCAACATTCAGCGGTGAGTCCCAAACTCAAACATGTGGAACAAATTCAGACCTCTTTTTCTAAAAAATCTTCTTTCCGACTCCGTTGTGTCTTTCAGGAGAAGGCAGCTGTGGGCTCATGGAGTCAGAAACCCCCAGGGACTCCATTCACCTGCCCCCCACGTGCTCCTCTACACACTTGCCATCCTCGTCCTCCCTCACACCTCGACTGCCACACACACGCAGGCTGCCGCATGCTGTCCCGCCTCGGCTCTACATCCAAGCTCCAGCTCCTGAACTGGGACCCCCCCACACACAAGTAAAACAAACATGTTTCGTTTGTTTGCACAGTTGTCATTCAGTGTTGTTGTATCCTAACACTATCCATGCACTGCAATCTAATTCTTACCTATATGGATGCTGTTTTAGTTAGAAAAATAATTCTATTTTCTAAAACGAATAATTCTCATAATCAGTCAAAACTAAAAGTATCGACACAGATCTCCTGTAAATATTGGAAAACAGACTCTTAAAGTAAATGTACAATCCTCTGGCAATAAAAAAATGTTTGTTTTAACAGAGACAATCCTCTCAGCTGCGTAGACCCTCTTCAGGACGTGGACCTCAACTAACCCCTGGATTAGCCACAATGGTAGGAAACCTGCTTGTGTTGGATTATTTTGATTTTATTTACTGAACATAATGGTGGGGCACATTATGTTGATCACACTGGCCCAAATAAAGTAATATTACGCTGTCGTGAGCTGAAAAGTCCTAACATTTTGACCACTCTTTTATTTTGCTCTCAAAACTGCTCTGAACAATCAAGGTTTAAGACGAGGAACATCTGGAAGTGTTCCTCTGGACCAGGTGGATTGTCAAGTGTTTTTTCTGCTAGATTAGGACAGCTTCAGACCCTATCAAATTTGTATCTAAGAAGTTTGGAAACCAGACAATTCAGGATCTTTGTTGTGTTTTGTGACTCATTCCTAAGCACTTTTTATCAAGGCTCAGCTGGTTTTCTCTGTGGGGTGGGGCTGCTAGTGTAGAAATGCCATGTGTTGTCTGAGAAAATGATTAAGTAGATGAAAGTATCAAACATCCATGGAATCATGAATTAACAAATTTATTAGCAGAAAGTTGGTTTGTAACAAGGTGAGCTGTGTTGCTCTACCAATCAGTGGTCATAATGTTGTGGCTAGATTGTGTAGATACTGTATGTGTTAAACACAGAATGTCAAAGTATTTGCTGAATTTCTTTGTGTGTGTGTTTTGACAGCCGTTTTTTGATGACGACGACAGAATGGTTCCCAGTACTCCCACTTTGGTGGTCCCTCATCGCACTGATGGTTTTGCTGAAGCGATACAGTAAGATGTTCACACATACAGATGTCTCTTTAATGAAGCAGTCATAAGAGGGTTTGTTTAGGTTTTTCAGATTTGTTTCAATTTAAAGTAAGAGCAGTTTCTGTTATCTTCTTCTCCTCAGTTCTCCTCAGGTAGCAGGTCTGTCCACCAGGTTCAGATTTGGACCTCCAGAAGATTTGCTCCAACAAACACCATCTTCACACTCTGACCTGGGACAACTGGCCTCTCAAGGAGGTGCAATACACTGACAAACATTATGGCTTCTCAAACTATTTTATTGTTCGTATTCTTAATCTGCAATTTTAACTGTTGATTTTTTTTGTATGAATGTCTTGTTTAGGTCTGGGAATGTATGAGTCTCCTCTTTTCCTGGCTGCTCATGATGAAGATGGAGGAGGAAGAAGCGTCCCTACTACACCTTTACAAGTAGCTGCACCAGGTAAGATGATTTTTAATAGTATGTTGGACCTTTTTTTAAAAATTATTATTATTTTGGTTCGTAAACCCTGCCGGGCAGCAGGAGTAACGGTAATGACAACGGGATGATGGGTGGCTAACTCTGTTTTTCTCAGTGACGGTCTTGACTGAGTCTGTGCCTTCAGACAGTTGTGACAACATGGCCTCCCAGTCGGTTCCCATGGTTACTGCCTCCTCTGGGATGGCTGCTGCAGCAGATGATGGAGATGAAGTCTTCATGGAGCAGGAAGGAGACGGGTGAGCATCTCAGTAATAACAATAGCAGAAGAATAAAAAAAACCAAAATACTTTAAATTAATTTTGTTGTTTATTTTGCTTACCTTAATTTAACCAGGCAAATAAAAAAATGACACATTTGCATCAAGCAGGATTTTCTTTTCATTTCTGAGACACTGAAAACAGTGAACTACATTTAGATATCAGCTATATAGAAAATATGATCCTGCCTTCCTGAATCACACGCATCACCCCCCTTAATAGGAAGTCTCAGATCAGATTAATGTTTGACTTTAGCGCCTAATCTTTTTTTGGAAAGATGTTTTTCCAAGGGAAAATAAATCATTCTGTTTGTTCTTGACCTGCCTCCTAACTGCAGGTCTGAGCTTTTGATGTGTTCATGTTTGTTTCCAGCCCCGGTACTGAATCTTCTTTGGAGAGTCAGACAGACATGGAGTCAACAGTTCAGCAAAGCGATGATGCAGCTCTTCCATCCACCAGCCAAGACCCTGGTACTGTACTTGTCTTGAAAGCAGGACTTCCATTTTAAATTCTGCTCAATCATTTTTATACACGTATCAAACATTATCGATTTTATTGGTCTGGATTATAGTTAATGAACTGAGCATAAACCTTTGCTGTGCATGTGTCTTTATTATAGAGGGAAAGAAATGCTAGTGGTACACCTTTGAGCCTACAGTGACAGATCCAAAGCTGAAACAGTGTTTGTGTTTGTGTGTGTGTGTGTGTGTGTGTGTGTGTGTGTGTGTGTGTGTGTGTGTGTGTGTGTATATTAATAGACACCAGCAGTGGGATTCTGCGCCGCACTGTGACCAGTCAGCCTCTGATCAGCATCTTGTCAGGCAGAGGAGCCAGAGGAGTCCGACTGCTTAGCCGCAGAGGTAAGAACCAAACTGGACGTTCCTCACAGAGTCCACTTTTATCTTCTTGATCAACAATAAGAGTCGAGACCAGAGTCTGTTCACTCAGAAGGTCATGATGAAGCAGTTTATTATAGCACAGCAAGCAGCCAATAACATGAAGAATCAAACTGTTTGCCCCTTTCTCATTTTATTGTAGGAACTTTTCCTCGAGGAGGAAGAGGAGGCATGGGCAGAGGAGGCTTTGCCTAACAATGTCGTCACCCGTAAAGACAAATCATTTTATCAATAAGAACAAAAACACAACAATCACAAACTCCAAGTTAAATTCAGATCAGTAATCACACTAATACAGGAATGTTCTGATCACTTTTTTTTTCTCAGATGTGAGCTCAGACGGTTTGTGAAACTGAATTTTAGGTTTTATAATATTTGTTTTAATGTTCATGATATTTTTGTTAGTTTTGCTCTGTTAGGATGTTTTTTACAAATAAAGCAGAATGACAAATAGCAGCAATGTCATGTATTTTATTAGTAGTGATAGTAAAAGCTTTAGGAAGACTTTTTGTCATAGGTTCACACCTGACAATAAAACAGTTACACTCTCAGATATATGTAATATTTGTCTTCATAACCTTTTTATGTGATACTTTTATTCTGTCCATTTAAAAATTTTAGTTTAGTTAAAGAATCTTTGTAAATTAAACAAATCAGAATTTAATGTTTAAAGAGTAACAAAGTTGCTGTTTTTCTGCTCAGCAAACATGTTTCCAAAGTAAATATTTGTAATTTATTGAAGCAGAAAACACTTCTGGTCTTCTGTCAGGGGGGTCTAATTACAGCGCAGCCAGAATCTGATGGAGTTTGGAGGGTGGGCAGCGTTGGGCCTCTGTCCCGCCATGTCTGAGTTACTCCCCAAAGCAACAGGTCTCAGGATGGGGAGGGGTATCAGGGCTTCGGGTTTGATCAGGGCTGGCAGGTCTCCTGAAATCTGGACTCCAAAGAAAAGAGCTGTAGAGGGAACAGAGTGTTCAGGACTTTGTTAAAAATTTTTTCCAAGTGGCACAACAAGGTTTGTCAAATTACACTGATGTTTGTAGTTTACAGTCTGATGACTTGAGGACTTACGTCCAGAGAAGACAAAGTGATGGACGGTCTGAGGGCCGGACAGGGACAGAGCAGAAGTGATTGGGGTGGGGAAGCCTTTAAGAGAAACTCTGATGTTGATCTCTCCGCTCAGAAGAACCTCTGCATGGATAATAAAAACACAAAATGAATACAGTTAAAAACAAAAACCCTGCTGATATCATTGGACTGGTTCATCTAAAAGATGAGGTTAGAGAAGGTGACCCTGTGACTGGTTCAACTCCCCGAAACGACGACAAAATTGTTGGAGTGACACTGATTTGCTCCACTCTGAGCCCTTGAGCAAACCCCCCAGCTGCTCCCTAAATGGCAGCCCTCTGCTCCACATGTGTCATGGGGAAAATGCAGAGAATTTCCCCACCGAGGGATGATAAAGGTTCAAGTAAATATAAATACAATTTTTAAAAAATCCTGAACTGGACAGTTTATCTAAAACTGACGTCCTTAATTTGATTTTTGTGCAGCAATAATAAAACTTTGACAACACTTAAAACAGGTAACATACTAACTACTAAAAAGCTCCATGTTGAACCAAAGTAAACTATAAAACATCAGTTTAAAAGTTTTATGAGTTCATTTTACTTTTTACTTCAATATTTTCCAGTGAATGGCTCAACATGAGAATATGTTTTGTCTACTAACCAGCCTGACCAGCCAAGTGTCTCTTCGGGGGGCTTCTTGGACTCTCTGTGCAGGACGGTGCACCGCCTGATGGAAAGATGAACCTCTGGATTATGTCTCCTAGAGAGAGAACAGGAGGAGTTACTAAAAGTCATGTCAGTAAATTTCAAAGCACAATGTGTTGAAGCATTAGTCTGTTCTTTGTCACTTTATCAGAGAAGTGATGATAGCCAGTTTTAGGAAACTAAGTTTGGAACAATGGCAGCTGTGTTCATCCCGCTCACCTTGCTTAAAGAAAAACACCATCTCTGGTCTGGTCCTGGTGGCCGGCACCGCCAGCACAGCGCTGATGCTTCCTGTCACACCTGGAAACTCAGAGGAGAGAGGTTTGGGGTATCCGGGCTCCATCACCATGTTCCCATCTAGACGCCACAACTGATCCCCCTGAAAGGAGATCATCATAGAGTGAGGTTTCTGAAACAATCAAATTATTGTCTTTATATGATGCAACACCTTCGCCCACACAAACAGCATTTAGTGCACTCTGTTAAGATTTCTGACAGAATCTGCAAAAATGTATATGTCCAAACTTTAAAATTTTAATTTATACGCTGATTTTCAGACTGAGCGGAACATCTGATTTCTATGTTGTTTTTGTGATTTAAAAAAGGCAAACAATGCATTCTACATTCATCAGTACATTTCTTAAAACTGGCAAACATTTGTAATAAAGTTCTCATCGGTTTTGTGAAATAAACGTTGGCTGAATGACAATGAGCAGAAGTCCCATCATGAGATAGGAGTCCTAGTTGTAAACAGATGGTTGTACCTTTATAATGTAGGTGTAGCCGCTGCAGCCGAGTCGTGTGAAGACGGTATCGATGGGTGAGGAGACACCAAGAGTCTCTGTGATGTTCTGTGCAGGACCAACCAAGTGACTGATGGGGTCAACTGACCAGAAGAACTCACCTGTAACACAAATACATGATGGACAAAATGTATTGAAATCCTGTGTAAATGACCCTTGACCTGACATCAGACCAGGATCCGACCTTTAATTCTATGTGACGATTCTGAAGCATTTAGTAAAGTTTAAGAAGATAAAGTCAGGCCTGATAGTCTAAACTAAACAACACATATGAAGGAAAAAACAACAAAACAGATAAATCCAACCTTTAAATATCAGGATGGTTCCGTTGCTGAGTGCTGTCAGTCCGTTGATGGGAGAGTCACTGCACAGGTCCACATCAGCGAGGAGACCTGAACAAACACATGAAGGGAAATGAGAGCAAATCCATCAAACAGACTGATCAACAGCACCTCCTACTGCACCTGACAAGTCTAATCCTTCCTCCACAACAGAGAGGACCACAGGTGGTGCGACATTCAGCAAGGTGTTGGGTCTGGAGCCTGCTGGACCTTCAACACCTTTAAAAAGAAAAGATTTTTTTTTTACTGGCCTGAGTCATCGGTTGTTTGTTCTCAAAGTCAGGATCTCCAGGCTGTTCTCTTCAGATTGTACCTCGACTTGGCCCTGATGGACCGACCCCCGCAGGGAGCATCACCAGGTGGACGTTCAGGTTACCACCACCAGTGGATTCAGGTGTGGAGGGGCTCACAGGTGCTCTGCTGCCCAAAGCTGAAGCACCGCTGCTAGGAAGGGTCTGCTGAGGAGTCCCACTGAAGGAGGGGTTCGCAGGCAGCAACCCAACAGGGACGGTCCTCCCACCTACAGAGCCAGAACAGAAATCAGACTTCGGGATTTCTCCAATAAACCAACAAGAAGCCAGAATACACACCGTTCTGTTGATGATTGGTTGACCCAGCAGGATGAGAGGGGCCAGAAGAGCCGGCTGCCTGTGGATAAGAGGGTCCAAGTCTATTGTGACACCGGCCCCCAGGGTTCTGTGGGCAGCGGCTCCACCCTTTAACCATTAATAAACAAAAATTAGAACAATTTTAAAACTCATAACTCTGTTTAATGTTGAATTGATGAACATACAGAACAGTTTTCAAACAACTATCCATCAGAACTTTATTCTGAGCGTACTGCAGCACAAGTTTGAACACATTAAGACAAAATGATTTGTGTATAAAAACTCCAGCCACCTGTGAACCATTCCTCGCTCTCACTGTTAGACGTTCGCTGGGTCCTCTCTGGTTTCCCAGTTCTTGAATTTCCTGTCAAAGTCATATGTATAAAAAAACAATTAAAAAAATTGTTAGTTATAAAAATAAGAGAGGCAACATGATTATAACACATTTTTAAAGAGATGAGTATATATTAATTTTGCTTTTTGTGCCTGAAGTTTGGCTCCAATTATTTTTATGAAACATTCAAACACTGTTTTGCACTTAATGCCTGTTTATGTTTTTCTGAATCCTACAGCTGATTCAAGAGACTAATTCTTTATCTTCACTGACGTAGTTACAGGTAGTTTGTGTAAAATTCATCAAAGAATTTTCTATATTGCCAATTTACATAATCAGAACTACAATCAAAAAATAAAATTTCTTTCTATTGAAAAATTGTTTTATGTTTTTGGTTGAAGCAGCAGGTTTATAATTAAATGACAGAAGTTATTAGATGGTTATAAAGTTTCTGCTAACTTGGGGTGGTGGTCCTCTGAGGCTGCTGGTTTCCCTGCTGAGAGACGGTCCTACTGGCATCTGTGGACAAAGAAGACGATGAGTGAGCAGTGATGGACTGAGACATCACCAGGGAGAATAAATCCAGCCACTTATTTTTTTTTTATAAATAGCATTTGTCCAAAATGCAAACTCAAATGTGTTGCTGGTGTTCAGGTGAGGCCTGGCGGTACATACCACAGTGGAGGCGGTAGTCATGACAACAGGTGTGGAAGAGGACACACAGTGGATCACACTCACAC
>JARVJO010000431.1:1579631-1589787 GCA_031762555.1 Cynodonichthys magdalenae | reverse complement strand
CCCCCCAAAAATTGCTCTGAAAAATTTCCCTGTTTGATGACCCCCCCAATAATGAGATGGGATTTTCGCCCTTGCTTGCAAGGTAACATATTCTAAAATACACACAGTCTTGTGAGGACTTACATTGACTTTCATTCATTTACTGGACATTTCTATGTGTAACCCTAAACCTAACTACTCCATTACAAACCTAACCCTAACCTAAACTTAATTTATACCTTAGCCCTAAACCTAACCCCTGACCCACAAATGGGGTGGTCCCTTGTGAGGACCATGCAAAATGTCATCACAAGGGCAAAATACCCTTAAGTTTTATGTTTTAGTTTTATGTTCTTTGTCTGAAGGAAAGGAGCACAGAAACATGGTTTGATAAACCAGAATATGTCTGTGTTTATGTACTTTCTTCATCTTGTTCATATGCCAACTTTCACTTTTAAAGCTGTGCACTCTTGAATGCATGTAGCTCCTGGGCTTTCTCCATCAATCTGTAACAGTGATTTCATTCGTCTCAGTCTTGCTGTAGCTACCTCAGCTAAACAGTAAAAGCATAGGAGGGAGTGGTGGTGGTGCAGAAGTTAGAAAAGGCAGTCCTGTGATCAGGAAGTTGCAGGTTTGAAACCCCTGACTGACACAAAAAAATTGGGTGGGGAAGGTGACATCATATCTCCCTCATTTGCTCCACTGTGGGCCCTGCACCAAGGCCCTTAACCTACCAGCTGCTCCCCCTCTGCCATCTAATCTGCCAGCCGTGCACTCCCAATGGGGAAATTAGTTCTCTACTTTTTTTTCCCATCACACATGTGCTCCACATGTGTGATGGGAAAATGCAGAGAACTCATTTCTCCATTGGGGATTATATTAAAGATATAAATATCACCCAACAAAATACAGAAGCTTGTGCTTTGATTCTTACAGTAACTTATTGTGAAATATTATCTTAGATCTGTAGGTTCAATGTATTTTGGCTGTTAAAAAAATCTATGTAGTTGTCAAAGGTGAAACCTTACTATTTTACATACTTTTACATGCCTTACATATTAGTATTGTGTTTCCAATTATTATTATTATTTACATACCACCACAAATTGCTACTGCAATGGCACTGGAGCTATATTGTAAAACATTGTTGGACAAGTAAAAAAACAAAAGAAGAACAATAATCAAATCATGAATCTAAATGCATTCATTGTAACTAGTGATTTCAACCCCTGCAATCTCATACAATGTCTGACTGATATATGGGTGAATGTCTGTAAGCGTAAAGCGCTTTGGGGTCCAGAGGGACTTGATAAAGCTCTAGATTAGTTCAGTCCATTTACCATTTACCATATATCAGCAGCACATTGGTTAATTTTTTTAAGAAGAGAAATATGGTACTAAAAATAAGCAAACCTGTGAAGAAGTGTCAGTACCACACATTGGACATTTCAAATATATGCATCTGTATTTTTCTTTGTATAGCACAGACAGGCTGTTTAGGTAATCTCTCCAGTTTGGAATGAAGGGACTAAATTTGGGTTTGAATTTTGGTGCTTTGCTGTTTTGTTCTTTGTTCTGTTGAACTTCTTTTCTAATCATCTATTCTCTTTTGCATCTCAAGTTCATTATCTGGCAGGTTCTTATGTTTCTGATTCTACTGAGGTTTGCCTGTTTATTTAACTTTCTTGTCCTGTAGTCGTCATCTAACAACTAAAGTTTAACATGTTTGTTTCTGTGAAGCCTGACAGTGATTAAGACAATGAAAGAGGCATCACTTCCTTTTGCTTTCATTATTTGGATGTATTCCATTGTTTATGTTTCAGTGTGACATCATAGAGTATGAGTAAATTTAAGGGTAACTGGTTTCCCTATCAGGATGTAGGTTCATTACTATACTGTCACATTAAATGACTGGAATGGTAATGTGCAGTCATAGCCAAAGTTTCAGTGGTGGCAGAAATGCTTCATGCTCAAAATTTTGTTTTTACATGTTTCTATTCAAAATGAAAGAATAGTTTTCAGATTTCATAAGTTGCAAAGGCTTTTATTAGCAAACACATCAAATTTAACCTTTACGTTGTTGGTTCTTTCTCAACATAACATCTGCAATTCTCCCTGACCTGTTGGATATCAACCTCTGGGCCAAATCCTGACTCATGATGACTTGTTCTTATCGTTTTAGTTTTTCAAGTTCATCACAATTTGTTGGCGTCTGGTTATCCACCCACTTTTTGAGAAATAACCATAGGTTTCCACACAAAACACAATTGTCTGGCCCAGTTCTGGTTAACACAATGCCCAACACTCGGCACTTTGGTGGCCCAAATGTGGTTTGGTTTATGTGGTCTATACATGGGCCAACACCAGATAAACCAAACCACAACTGGGCCAGTTGTGGCATTGATGAATTTGGGCCACATAAACCAAACCACAGTTGGTTGTCAGCTTAAACATAATCACTCATGCAGTAATTATCCAGTGGAAGGCATTTACCTATTTGCTTTGTCAAACCCAAATGGTGACCTTTTGTTGTACAAGCACTGTATTTTTGATTTGGTTTTATTTTTACCTTTGATTTGTGATCTGGTGTACTATCTGGTGTACTATGCTGTGAAAATTCAACAGATCATATCCAAACTGTGTCTGGACTGTTGGGAGAAATTACTCTTGGAAGATATCTTGATACCACTCTTTATTGATGGCTTAGAAGAGAAACAATCCAACACATGGATTGTATCAGGATGCTTCTCTGTAGACACAATAAAAGGACTTGTCGTAGCGTTCACCTTGTCTTAATTTGTACAAAATATTTTACAGATGTTTAAAACAGTCAGGAGGAACATTCAACAAAAAAGAACAACTTTGTGTAACTCTTTTGCTGTCCTGTCCTTGTACTTTCTACAGAATGTCAGTATGTTCTTTAGGTTGTTTTGGAGCAGCTGGAGTTTATTTTCCGTTTTTAGTCACAAAGTTGTCACCATAACGTCTTGGCCCCACTAGACTGTAGATCCCCTCATTGGCAATGTTAATCTCTGATCTGGTGGCAGGACAGCTGTGGTTGAGTGGTGAGAGGGGTCTGTCCTCTAATGCAAGAGTTGGCAGTTTGATTCCACTGCTATTTGATCACATGTCGAAGTGTCCTTGGGCAAGACACTGAACCCCCAACTGCCTCTGATGTGTGTCCCATTAGTGTATGAATGTGATTTAAAGCAATGATCAGTCTCAATAGACTGATTTATCTGTATTAGTTTGTAGAGAGATCTAGTAGAGGGCTGAAGGAATGTGTGTGAATGGATAAATGAGGGCACAGATTGTAGTGTAAAATCCTTTGAGTATTCTGGTTGGATAGAAAGGTGCTATATAAGTACAGTCCATTTACAACAGGTGTCTGTAGCTCAGTCTTCAGGAGACAGAGGAAACATCCCAGTGCTTAGTAAAAACTCTTGGACATCCCAATGCTTTTTTTCTACAACTGAACCCCTTTTCTTGAGGTTTTGGACATCTGTAAAACAGTATTTACAGAGGCAAAATGGAGGACACCAAATCCTAAAGCCTTAGTAGAGTTTCAGTAGTTTGTTTTATTGTTGTTATATAATATTTGGATTTGTTTGAAAAACATTGTAATACAGGCATCATCCCATTAAAACTTATCCTATTCTTTCCTAAATTCATATTTATAATAAAAACTCAAGTCTGAAGTTTTAAACAAGGATCTTGTAGGATCTGTTAGCTCACAGATTATGTGTTGGGGTTGACTGTCATAAATTTAATCAGATTTTATCTCAATATTTATAAAACTCACTGAATTATAGCCCTTTTTGTATTTGCAAATGTTGATTAGTTGTAACAGCCATCTGGAATCAGGTCGTCCCCAGAAGTTAACCAGTTGCAGATGAACCTTACTTGCTGAGAGTTTTAATAAATCTGTCTATTAGTTCATAAGAAATTTTGCTAACAAGAGATTATGCAGGGAGGGACTAATTGGTCCCTATGGGTAGGGACCAAATAGTCCCTACCTAACAAGTAAATTGTTGTAGGTGGGGTAAGAGTCGTTGCCATTTTCCCCCTTCATAGTGACACCTCTTCTTGTTTCATGTGCAAAGGTCTTAGCAGCAATTTCCTTGCATGTGAGGCTAATTTGGTTCAAACTGATGGCTGTAGTTTATTTTAAAGATAATTACTGCTAACACTAAAACACAATCATTTAAAGTAAATCTGTCCTTCTCTTATAACAGTTTGCTAATAGGTGAAATAATGTTATTTTGGCTGATATCTGGACAGAAACTATTCAGATTATCTGACAGAAATTTTGTACCAGAACAAAAATACTGTAAAAACTGAATTGCCACCAAAAAACTAAAGCCACAAGTCTTTTTGCAAGTCCATTTGTGTCACTTCCAAAATGAGAAAAGTCTTCCTTTTGCCTGTCTGCCCATTAGGTAATCTGTCCAAGACCTGCACCCCTGAAGGCTGGACCCCGATCAGTCTGGACTCGTACATAATGGACTGTGGTTACAATCCCAACAACACCATGGATGAAAACTCAGTCAGTGTTGATGTGGTTTTATGTTAAATAACAGACTCTGTTTAAATAAAAGGTCACAGTTTTGTTTAATTGTCTTCCTACAGGGGGAATTCTTTGGCGCCATCAAAGTTGGTTACACCGTCGGTCACAGCGTGTCACTCATTTCTCTGATGGTTGCCATCATCATTCTCTGTCTTTTTCGGTAAGGAGATTAGTAAAAATACTGCCTAATGTCATAGCATGCACCTTTTCCACCATCATTTAGAGCAATAAAACCATGTTAGACCCGCATATCGCATTGTTCTTTCTGTATTTTATAGAGGTTTTACTGTGTTTTTCACACAAACGACTCCGGATTTTTGCAGGACACGTCATCACAATTAGGCATCATCAACATTTTAGTGATAACAACTCTGTTCATCTATAAAGTCAAAGCACTTAAATTGGCTGCATGTTTACGCCATGTTCCACGTTGACCTTTAGGTTTGGGTTGCAGACAAACAATAACATGATACTGATGAGTTTAACTGGTGTTGATTATTGTGAGCAGCCTTTTCTTTTCAGTTTGCATTGGAACTGTTTGCATGTAACTGGCTAAATAACAAGGCTTGTGTTTACTCCTCTGGGTTATGAAATGCCACTGGCTTGCATTCTGGAGCAGAAACACAGGATGTGAACAGCCCTCCATGTTTATGTTCGGCTTCAGATGCAGTGTTCAGGCAGCTGCTTGATGCTGTGTGACTTCTCATTCGGCTTGCTGAGATGATTAGCCTGATGGTTTTACACACTTTACCCCAAGTTATCAGCACAGCAGGAAGGCATTTATCTGAAAACACACCAGAGAGGATTTACATTAGCCGCATTTTTCCTGCAAAATCCTCTGATTTATTCTGGCTTTCTATTCTATTGACTGTCAACTCGGTTTTTTTTATAATTGCTTCTGGATAGTAAATGCAGTATGTTTTGCTTAAAAACTAACCAAATTTGGAACATACAAGCTTTTCTTAAAGGAATACTTAGGTGCAGTCTGAAGTGTGATGCTGTGGAAAAGTTATCAGCAATTACCTTTTTCTGAGCTCTTTCAAAAAATAAAGTTTAATGCTGAGTTGACTGATACATTGACAGCTAATGTGAGCCAAGAATAAAAAGGATTGCTAACTATTGCTAATTACAGAACATCGTTACAGATACTAATGCACATTATCAAAGTGGTCTAGATAGGTTCTTGCATACTTCTGGTTTGTTGAACTACACCTATATATTATTATACCTTCATATTCATGTCTTATTACAGTCTTGTGTGACAAAAATTGCATAACTTCCTTGTTATTTCCCACCGACACCCCTCCTTGTACATTGCCCCCGAGTCAGAACTCTGTCTTGTAGACCAATGTGGTTTGCAGTGTGTGATTGGTCAGAACTTTGTGAGTGTGCTTGTTTATGCAGAGCAGCACGTACTTCTGCATTTCGCTGAAAATTGTCGCCTGTGGTTAAATTAGCAAAATGGAGAGCTTCGAGGAGCAGCTCATCTAGTCCTATTAATCACGCAAATGTGCAACATCTTTCCATCTCTCTAGTCAACAAGAAAAGAAAACAAGTTTTTCTTCCTATAAGTCCTCATTCAACAACACAAGGCTCTCTTCAAACATCTGACACATACTATCACAACGTAAAAAAGTTAAAAAGACATTTATATATAAAAGTAAGGTGTGAAGGACCAAAAGCATAGATCTGCAAAGCAACATTGAATACCAGAAATGGCAATGAACCTATTTGATGTGGTGCTTGATTACTATTGACCACTGCACATGTGACAGTGCAGTAGTAACTGTAAAAGCATCAATATGTATTAGAAATGTGATGTTCATGAATGATCCTGATCTATTGAACAGCTCTTTCAGATGAATGATGAGAACTTTTCCACTGATAAAAAGAACAAGCAAAGGGGTACAGCAGATGTTGTGTTTAGGGAACGTGCGCTCAGAAGGGAAGGAAAGGTTGTGTTTGTGATAAGTCGAGGTACGGCTGTTAGTTTTACGTCACTACATACAACCACACACAGTAATGTAGGTCGTACATAGCGACGTAACTAGCCATTCAAACATGAATGAGTCATTGAAATGAATGGATCCACAAGATCCAGTTCTCTTTAAAGAGCCATAAATCCCATTTCCAATATGGACAAATATCTACAAGTTAGATTCTAAATGTTCCTAACTTTTCCAAATGGCTAAAATATTTCTTAAACCCTCTAAAGGATTTTACATTTTCAGATGTATAATAAAAGTACACTACATTAAGAACACAAAGTAAGTAACTACTGTTCTCTCTTCCTATGAATTGTGATTTTGGATTTAAATATATGTTGTTTTTTTCCAGGAAGCTCCACTGTACAAGAAACTACATCCACATGAATCTGTTTGTGTCTCTCATACTGAAAGCTGTGACCGTTTTCATCAAAGATGTGGTTTTGTACGACGTCGGCGAGACAGACAATTGCCAGGCATCAGTGAGTGCTCTGTTCTCTTATCTCCCTGTAAACTCTCACTTTCTGTCCATAACTGGTGCGGCCGCTCTTTTAGATTTTACAGACTTAAACGCTTGGCCTCAGAGTTTACCTAATGTTCTGGGTGTAGCAGTGTTTGCCAAGTCCATTCCACTCCTGGGACGATGTTTTCCTATTCCTATGTCCAGCAGGATGTTGTGAGAGTTCCTATTTGCTCAACATTAAATCTGACGGCGTTGCCTATAAATCATATTTAGAGCTGTGATGTCTTACTTTATCTTGACAACAACTTTACTATAAGTGCTAAGTTCAAGTAAGGAGTAAAAAAAAGGGCTGGAGCCGTTCCTTACAAAACGACTGTTTAAATCTTTTTTGATTGATGAAACCAGAAACTTCTGTGTTGTTTCCTCAGATCTCACTTCATTAGAGTCAACTGTTTTATCTCCAGAGCAGATCATCAGACCGTAAATCAACTTCGCCTTTATCTCTAAATGCTAATACTTAATGACTGAGTTAAGTTATTTTCTTTTTGCGACACACAAATCGCCCTGTTTTGAACACAGCTGTGAGATCTCCTAAAACTTTCAAAAAATTTGTTTTAAATACAGAAAAACTTTGCCAGTTCAGTTAACTTGGAATGAGGGTCTTAGATCAAGTAAATATTTTTTAAAAGAATGTAAGAAAAAAAAAAGACAGTAAAAAAACAAAAATACACTTATTTTCTAACTAGTTTATAATTACTTTAAATCATTAATAGAACAAAACAAAACAGAAAAATCCCCAATATCTTGTTTGTAACATGATACTTAAATTAATTCAACACATATGAACTCAAACTATTTTTTATACTAAAACCTTAAATATTGTGATAGAGAACGAAACAAGCCCACTTCCATTTATTTTCCATTTCCTCAAGAAATAAACAAAAGTTGATATGTAAATATATGTAAATAATACAGTGGGATGACAAAATGTTTGCTTAAAACATGGAAATTTCTCATAAAAATAAATATATAAAACTATAGTCAACACAGACGCAGGTAAAAGGAAAAAATGAAATACTAATTCCATCTAAAGATGCTTTTTAATGGGAACTTAACTTCTTTACCAAATTGTTTCTATATTCCTGACTTCTTTCAAAAATCTTGAAACAAATAAACAACAACAGACTGACTCTAAGTAAATGTATACTGACATTTATTATCATATACCACATCTAATGGGAAAGACAATTACAATTTATACATTTTGTACAATTAAACCTTTAAGTGATAAATGTTTAAAACATCCCTCTGCATACACTCAATGTGGAGAAGTAGAGTTTAATTCAGGCTAGATTAACGAGCTAACAGCTAATCTCAGAGAAGCCAAAGCCAAATTGGACTGTTGTCAAACTAAATTTCATAGCAGTTTCATGTGAATTTTATTTTACAAACATTTCTACTGTTGTCCATCTCACTTTGCAAGGTTATTCTGGCAGCAATATTATGACATTCCTGTTGAACGTGCCAAAGGCTGAACCAAAAGTGCTACAGTTAGCTGCTGCTGCTATTTGTACAGAGTTTATGTAAAAACGTGTAATGTTAAACAACCTTTAATCATCATGTAATATCACTCAAGGAAAACTCCAAAATCTTTAAAACAGCTGATTTTGATGCACATATGATGAGAAGAATGTAAATAATGTCATATATCTAGAACGTCTTGAACCAAAAAGCTATTTATACTCTGAAGTTAAATTCAGACTGTAAGTTGTTCAGGTTGTGTCATGTATCTGACTCTGAAATGTAAATAACATGGTCATCTGCATACAGATGAATGAAATTTTGCATCTATATTTAATTTATTATTTATATAAAACAGAACACAAGTCAGTAACTTAGTTTTCTACAGTGGCTGACAGGTGCAAACGCACAACAAACAGCAAAACTTGCCTCAAACAGCTAAATGCACTGCAAACACATGAATGATGCAAACTTCAAAACCCACAAAAAAAAAACAAATGCAACAGAAAAACGCTGCAATCATAAAAAAATACAAAGAGGTAAAAACATATAAACAACAAAACACTGCAAGTAAAAAAAGCTCACCCTACAAAATGGAAAACCACCAGCTTCCCTCCAACTTTCTTCTGCATCCCGTTAACGTGTTTCCAGGTGGTCTGGTCCCACATGACTTAGTGGTTGAGTCCTGCTAGTGGTCTGGCACTCTTCTGTTTTGTGGAGAAAAGTTTGCAGCATTTCTTACTTGCAGTTGTTTTTGGTATCATTTCACATTTTGAAATTGCATTAGTTTTTTTAATGTAAGTTTTTGGAGTTTGCATTAATCATGTGCTTGCAGTGCATTTCACTGTTTATGGCCGGTTTAGCTGTTTGTTGTGTTTTTGCACCTGCTGGCCACTGGAGTTTTCCCATTTGTCTAACATCAATATCAATTTCAGAGACAGTCGCTTTAAGTATATCAAATTAAATTTATGTTTAATTGGTGCTTTCATTTTTGAACTAGTCACATCTATGTGTTATAGGTAGGCTGCAAGGCAGTCGTGGTCTTCTTCCAGTATGGGGTCATGGCGAGTTACTTCTGGCTGCTGGTGGAGGGTCTCTACCTTCACGCTCTGCTGGCGGTCTCCTTCTTCTCTGAGAGGAAGTACTTCTGGTGGTACATTCTGATTGGTTGGGGTAAGTGCTCATGTGACACACCCTAATTATTACAAACAGTCTAATTCTTAGGGAGTCCAAGTGACCGCTATCATCAGACCCTGTATCTTGGCTGCTTTTTTCAAACTTAAATAATATACAATGTAACTGTGTAGGAGGTTTTAGTCATGCAGTTGCTTTGGAAAATGCAGTAGAAAACAGCAGGCTTTCTGATTTCATTACAGTTTAGTTAAGGAATGCTTCTATTTCATAAGAAAGCCATTTTTAGCATGTATGGACAAAGTAATCAATATTTTTTTTATTAATGATCAAACGCATACGTAGATACTTCTAGTACTACTACTGTCCTTTAAAGTTTTATAAAAAAAATCCATACTTCCAATTTTGAAGCACGTCTTAATTAAAATAGGCATACTGATAGCTTATTATATTATATTATATTATATTATATTATATTATATTATATTATATTATATTATATTATATTAT
>JARVJO010000431.1:1557979-1569759 GCA_031762555.1 Cynodonichthys magdalenae | reverse complement strand
CATGTCCAAGGGGGTGTGCAGATGAGTCTGATTAAGTCAATACCAGCAGTGTGCAAATGTGCATGAGTAATAAACATATATAAATGTTTTACCACAATCTCTGATTTGAACAAATACTTCAGTCTCTTCTTGAAACACATTTGTTTTCAGTGACATTTATACAGCATGAGAGTTGGCATTTTTGGTATTATTTTAGTGGTTTTACTTTATGCCTTACATTTTTAATTGTTCTTTTTACTATTTGTAGTGGATGCAGTGCTTTCGCCCGCCACAGTTGTTTTTAAATGTGCTGTATGAGCAGTGGTGGAGCCAGACAATTTTTTTCGGGGTGCCAAGACCTTTTTGTTTGCCCATATTGGGGCCACTGGTCACACAGGGGTGATGGCCCAGAAAATGCAATTTTTTTTACATGGGAATTTACTGAGAATCTAATCCTGTTTGTTGGTCACTCTCTTATTTAATTAAGGCCCTGTTACACTACAATGTTTTAGACAACTTATGCCAACTTATGAATTTTTTTAATGTCTAAATTACTAATAAAAGATATATTTGATCAATCTGTTAGCATTACAGTATCTGCACGCCTAAAAGAGGTATCCAGTTGATTTTTTAAATTTCATCTTCAACATAGAAGTCTTTAACATTTTCATAAGCTGGCACAAGTTGTCTAAAACATTATAGTGTGACAGGGTCTTTACATGGGTAGTCAGTAAGTAGAATTATATCATGGGAATTACCATTTTTAGCAGTGCCATTGAAATGAACATTCTGCATATAGACATAGTTTTGCCAAAATTTTGCTGGCAAAAGGGCAGGTGAGATAGCCACTGGGGTGGACAAAGACTTTTGTATGGTGGCAACCCCTGGCAACCCCCTGGCTCCACCCCTGTGTACAAATATATTTGATCAAAAAAGAGCTTGATAAAGTTTTGCATTGTTAAGCTTGTTGTGACCCACCTTTGAAGATCAGCCGTCTACCAACCATTTTGGCAAACTCCAAACTGTTCAGGGAGAGAACGTTGTAGAGGACGATGGCCCAGAAGTTGGCAGCATTGAACACACCCCTGATCCTGCGAGACATGGCTTCACCCATTGCTCCCTGTGGACACAAAATACCCATAGAAGTAGATACATTTATTCTTGAGACTTATTGCATTTAAACAATTCTGGTTATTTTACTGACTAAAGGGATTTTTAAAGAAGAGTTTTGTGGCATGCCATGGTCTATATATATGGTGTATATATATTATGATTTCTCACCTCCATGGTTGAAAAGGGTGGAAGGGAGAAGAACTTTGCCACCCATAGCTCAAAGTTGAGGCCAAAGCAGTTGAAAAAGGACCAGATGTAAACCAGTTCACAGGGGCCCAGCCACAAGGTGGTGATAGCAAAAGTGCAGATGGTTGCAAGGAGTTCTTTAAAGATTTTGTCATGGTCCTCACCAATATAGTCATAAACATATCTGCAAAATTTCAACAAAGATTTAACACAAAGATATGAACTCTAGAACGTTCTAGCATTTCACCTCCAGGAGGTTAAATCTAAACACTTTACCTGCAAAGCCAATCATTGATGCCTCTGTCAAAGTGCCTGCAAAATACAGATTTATTTCAGCTTAATGTTTGTCTGTTTTCAGAAAAAATAACTGCAAAGGGATTTAATAAATCTGAGCAGAACTACAGGAAATCCAACATACGTCTCAGCAAAGACGTAGAGCATGGTGATACATTTGGGAGGCTGAGGGGGATCCAAATGGTCCAGTGTGGCCACAGTGTTAATTACACCGAACATTACAGCTGCTTTTATCCAATCATACACCAGGTTGGAATAGGCCAGTCCAGCTGCACAGTACAGAGAATAAAAACTGAGGAAAACTCGCTGAATATATTTCTACTCAAACTTCCTAATGTATTTTTTGAGAACAAGATTGTGCAGATAAGAAAAAATCTGAGCAGATAGTAACAACGGAATAACTGAAGTAGAGAGCCGTGAGTGGTCTTGCCATTTTTTACGGTATCGAAAAAAGACACAAGTATGTTTGTGTGTATATGTATAAAGATAATTTGTGTCAGTAAATATTGGTAATCGGAAGTAACAGCAATAATAATATTGGATATCAATATCAGCTGAATTTTTCATATTGGTGCATCCCTACCTGTAGGAGTTAAAAATGTATGTATATATTTTCACTGCATTTTTATCCTTAAAGTACAATAATACTAGGACACTAAAATTTAATTTTGACAGAGTACACAGTTTCAATAACTATTGCAAAAAATCTATTAAATAAGAGATGTTTATTCACTCACCCAGACACCAGTCAGAAAGCTTGGTGACCAGTTTCATGTCGCTGGGTATAGTTAGGATGTACAGATAGTGGAAGAAGACGTCCACCACCAGAATAACTCCCAGGTGCAACAAGGCCTTTGTGGTGATGTTCCACATCTCTCTTTCCTTACGGGTTAACTGAGTGTTGTTTGCCTGTGGAATATAATGTGATCAGTGATATGAGCAGCTCTGAGGAAATTATAAATAATAATTTAAATAATATAAATAAATAATTTCAAGATATAATGACTGTAGCAGTAACAAATAGCTGAAAATACGCTTACAAAAACTCTTTGAATGAACATACAAGTTTGTTGTTAAAAATTTTCATATAAACTCGAGGCTTTTGTTCCAAATAAAGCAAATACAGAGTGAGTCAAACATCTCAGGACATTGTTTTATTTCAGAAACAAAAGGGAAAATGAAATTTCTAAATGCCTCAATGGATTAGGGGACCTATCTTTTAGGCTATGTTGAGAATGTCTTAAAAACCGTCATATTAAATAAAGTGTGTGTTAGTGTTTGTGCATGGACCACTAACTGTACATGTCACAGTCACAGATTACAAAAACCTAGAGTGAGCTCATTAAAATCTAGCTTCCTCTCAACAAAAAAACTACAAATCTGCCAGAAAATGTGTGATTAAAAGACAAAATTTTCTCCAGGTTGTCAGTGAGAAATGTCGTACACACTGGGAAGGATTCAGGTTCTCGTATTGTTGCTTAGTTTTAATTTAAAACAACTTGTTATGGTAATTAGCTTGTTAGCTGCTACTGGTCTCCAGCTGCCTGTTTTGACACCAAGCTGCCTTTATTAATTATTTTTATTACTGAGTGTTAATAAAGCATAGGTCCTGGTGTTCAAGCTCAGGCTGTTTCCACTTCCTGGTTCCCTTTTTCAGGCAACATTCAAAGGTCTTTAAACTGCTGTGCATCAGGATTTTGAGCAGAACCATTAGCATCACCAAACCACAGCAAGAATAACTCATGCTTTGCCATGTTAACCTACCTAACCCTATTACTCAAGGGATACAAAGTCTTGTGAAACAAAGAGAAGTGTGGCACAGCATACTGTTAGACCAATGTTAGAAACAAATGCTGTGAAAAGTCATTTGTTTAACATTTTTTCATCTGAAGATGATAGAGTCATTCAACTTGATGACTGTATGTAATAACATCGGTTAAAAAATGTAGAATGTGAAACCTGGAGTAGGTGTAAAAAACATTTTTGGCTCGTTAACCCAAGGTTTTAGCTATTGAGAAACACTCCAACCATTAAGGAACTTATGGGTTTCCTGTGCCTTGGGGGTTTTTACCACAGTGACAGATCTGTTGGAACCCATAGTTAGGCGTCACGCACACTTCAGAAGATTGACCACTGTGTTACGAGCGCAACAACACATTGGAAGGGACAGGCTGTCAATGCAAACAATTTATCATAGAATTGCATATAAATATTAGTTTTTCATTGGTAAGCTTCTCCCTATTAGAAACATCATTCATTGCAGATGCTTGTACGACATGTTTTTGACTGATGTGATAGTGTGAACTGACAAGCATTTCTGTCAAATCAAGATAATGGTTGTCAATAGCAAACTGAGTTTCATTGATGTGCTGACCTAAATTTAACATGTTCTGGTTGCTATATTCAGCTTCACCAGTTAACTACACTGTTTGTTGAGTTGTCCTCGCCCTGATGATCACTCTTGCTAACTATAATAGCAACATTAGTCAAGGTACCTCATTGGATGTAGGTGTAGGTGTTGGGCTACTTTAGCATCTTGTGATCTTTTTCTTCAGGAAATTTAACTCTTTATCTGGTAAATGATGTAGTCACTGAGAAAGAAACACACTCCAGTTGTCTGTATAGTCCATAATTCTAAAGCTTTCATTGTTTTTTTTCTCAGCTGCAGAATTATGTGGTGGCTCTTGTTTCTGCGGGTTTTTTAATTATTATTGTTTTAATACACTACATTAAAGGCACTCAAAACATTATGGAGGATGGTTTGTTTAAAGCACCTTGCTCTTGAATCACCCCTGTATGCTTGTTCTGTATCCAGGCACCAGGAGTCACTGATATGCAGGATAAAACTGATGGTTAGACAAGCGTTATTTAACGTACTGATACAACTTTGTAAATTTCATTGAATCTGTACTTTAACTCAATTACTTTAAGGTAGAGGGTGTGACAATCAATTGAGCTGATTACTATACATGTCCATTTGTTTCCATTCTTTGATATAGTTTTTGAGCCAGACAGTAACATTTTCATACAGGACACAGAGTGCCTGTTAGTCTATCAAGTGACAAAAATCAGTTAACTTCAAACTTCTCCCCATCATTACTTTATTCGTGAGCACTGTTTGTTTTCGAAACCTCACCTGCACATGAAAGCGATCAAAAGTCATAATAGGTCCAAAGAAGAAGAACGGGAGGTAGAAGTTGTATCTCAGGAGGTCAGAGAAGGTGTAGTTGCCCTCCTTCCTGTCGCAGTTCTCTAAAGCAAAACTCATACAGCGTATGATGCTGAAGCCACAGCCTCCATAGAACAGGATGTCTTGTAGGTCGAAAGAACCCGTCACCAAGTTCTCCTACAGGAGGGGTGAGTCATTAAATCACAGTATACATATACATCTCAAACATTTTTTTATTAGTTTTTTATGTGTGATAGTATATTTCTGTTAAATTAGAGCCTGCGACTTAAGGATATGTTTGAAGGAAGCACCCACTCACCTGCCAGGAGTTATAGGGCTCCAGCTTGATGGAGGCCAGCGTGCTCAGCCCTGCAGCGAAGCACATCCACCTCTTCTTGACCAGAGCGACACTGTAGAGGATGATGCAGTGAGACAGAACCAGAGCCGTGAAGGTCCAGCCCATTGTGATCAGAACTGCCAAACCACCATATACTGCAAAGATCAGGGATCTGTGCTGTGGGGAAAAAGAGGCCGGTGTTAGCGTATGAAAATCATTTCTCTTCATTTATTACAGCAATAGAAACAGCAGTGCTGGGTCAAATATACTATTTTAACACCAACACTGGAAATATATTGTAATGACTACTGGCCTTAAATTACAAGTTTAAATAAAAACACATGACAAACATTAGAAATTTCTCAAGTTTATTAAGGTTACATCCATATTTACCAAACTTCTTTGTAAACATGCAAGACAAAAAAAACCTTTGAAGTATAATGAACTGCTTTAAATATAAAGAAAAGAAAACAAACAAGTGCAGCCAACAAACAAAATCTTGGAATAACAAACCGAAGCTCATGCATGAGGTCAAACATGTTGTTGGACCTTGAATCATATATATTATACTATTCTTAGGCCTGCACAGTTATTTTTATTGTAATATCACTGAGTGCAAAACCTATACCACAAGACATTTTAATGAATCACAGACACAAACTGCATCCTAAAAATATATATGTGGCTATCAGTTAGACCTTCACTCCCCTGTGCCCACAGTCAGCATGTGGATATTGCATTATTCAAAAACATGATTGCGTTGCATGTTTTTAGAATATTGTGCAGCCCTAATTGTTATGGGACTTAACATGGGATTGATTTTATTTATTTATATAACCCAAACCACTATTGGTTTATCACTAAAGTGTCATTTTGCATGCCATAACAATGTTGATGCATTTACCTGACTGATGTAATGTTTGTGCAATACGCATTCATTTACATGTACAAAAGGCTCACACAGCAAAATAAACACAAGCAAAGAAATGCATGCAGTCATAATGATAAAAGTGTGCAATCCCCCACACTTTCACAGTAACTCCTATTTTTTTGAGACACACACCTTTGGTGCTATTACAGTAAATATCTTGGCAAAGATCACATGACCAACTAGAGCAAAAAGGATGTGATTGCGGAAAGTGGAGAACCACATCACCCACTCGAAGTCTGCAGCATCCTGCAGCATAGAAAGGCACATTAGTGATGCTTCACGCTATTTGTTTATGACTGTTTGTTTATGAGGAAGCAAAGGAAAATTAAACCTTACCATTTTCCTGCCAAAATAATGCCATCCTGGTTTCACACTTTCTTTGAATGTCCTTCTGCTTACATTCTCTAGAGATATAAAGATGTTTAACAAAAACTTGTTCAGTATTTATAGAGATATAACAAAATAATTACCAAACAAAATGTATATTTTTGTATATAAGGAAGTATGTTTAATCAGTTATTCAAATTAAGGCAAATCATTATACAGCTGTGTGAATTGTGAAATTCAGGCTTCAGGCAGCTTTAGAGTCTTTTTAGCTGTGTAAAATAATCTCACTAGTTATTTAAACACCAACAATCCTGCATGTATTGAGTAGTTTAAAAGCTTTAGCTCCATTAGATTATCCACAGCGTGACTTTAGCCCATCTTGTCCATTTACTAAAATCAAACATTACTTAACACACTTGCTGCACAAGCTTTCTATTTATAAGGCCGAAATCTATAACAATAAACTCATAATCTTGTTAAAGAAAAGTAGTTCTTTGTGCAGCTTCAACAAAACATTCCAACACAAATAAATAATGTAAGATTTAAAGGTGGAACAATAACAGCAGTGGTGCTGAGGCATTTAATGTACAGCAACAAATGGTTGAAATGCACCCCCACAGAAGCTCCCACAGCTTTTTCTGATTACACTAACAGCTGTGAAAAAGGACTTTATGATGTGAGGGCAGGTCGGTCAGGGAAAGGCTCTTACTTCTGGGAGTGCAGCCAAATTTCTATTACCAGTGTATATATGGTGGCATACAAACATGGACTTTAAAACGGCCCACAGACAGTAGAATTTAAGAGACAGACAGTAAGCACTCAAGAAGTCAGAGGAAAATGGCGACAGGCAGAAGGATGCTGTCAGGCCCATCTGACAGAACAGACTGTGACAAACGGTACCAGCCACCAGATTTCACTCTGCCCAGTCAGCTCAACATAATATGCAATGGCTACTTAAAGTATTTCAGAGTCTGATTATTTGCCAACATTAATGAGTTTCATGAAAAAACAGTTTAGCATTTTTTTTAAATGGGCTTAAGTTTAGATTATTATTTGATATGATACAAGGCAATTAGATATAATGCAAAAGTGATGTGATTTATGACTGACATAATATAAAATCATATATGATATGATATGATATGATATGATATGATATGATATGATATGATATGATATGATATGATTTGCAACAATACAGTACAACATGATAGGATAGGATAGGATAGGATAGGATAGGATAGGATAGGATAGGATAGGATAGGATAAGATACCATACCAGACCAGACCATACCAGACCAGACCATACCATACCATACCAGACTATACCATACCAGACTATATCATACCAGACCATACCAGACCAGACCAGACCAGACCAGACCAGACCAGACCAGACCATACCATACCATACCATACCATACCATACCAGACCAGACCAGACCAGACCAGACCAGACCAGACCAGACCATACCATACCAGACCAGACCAGACCAGACCATACCATACCAGACCAGACCAGACCAGACCAGACCAGACCATACCATACCATACCATACCAGACCAGACCAGACCAGACCAGACCAGACCATACCATACCATACCATACCATACCATACCATACCATACCATACCATACCATACCAGACCAGACCAGACCAGACCAGACCATACCATACCATACCATACCATACCATACCAGACCAGACCATACCATACCAGACCAGACCAGACCAGACCAGACCATACCATACCATACCAGACCATACCATACCATACCATACCATACCATACCATACCATACCAGACTATACCATACCATACCATACCATACCAGACCAGACCAGACTAGACTATACCATACCATACCATACCATACCATACCATACCATACCATACCATACCATTTCATACCATACCATACCATACCATACCATATGATGCAATACAATACAATATTAAGCAATGTAATATGGTAAGATAGATTACGATACTGTACGATACGATGCAATGTAATATGATAGGATCTCTTGAAATACCTTGGTGTGGACTAGGTGCTGTTTGTACTTGGCCAATGTGTTTTATAGTTAACAAATTACAATCAAAAGAGAAGGATATATTATCCAGCTCTCTTTGGAATAATATCCTCAGTTTAATTAAATGCTTAATTTAAAATAACTCCATCGAGAAATATGATCTTTTTTAATCTGCAGAATGAACTACATATTTTTACACTGAGCACAGTAAAAGATGAAGACCCACTTTTAGAACTGGTCACATATTTAAAGAGTTTTTATTTGCAGACTTTGTTCGTAAATTGCAACAGCTTCATGAAATGTCCATTCATCCTGACCTCTTGAAAACAGACACTAAGGAGTTGTGCTAGATTTGTACTTTTACCCTGACAGCAAGTGCTTTGGACACGACTTGAAAGAGGTGTTCACTCACCACTTGAGGCTTCGAATATCCAACTGCCTGCCCATATCAGTGCCCCAGCAAGTACAGCAGAGTAGAGATAGAGCTCATATCTGGGGAGAGCAGCTTTGATCCCCATGATGAATCTGTTCTCAGGAACCCTAACAAGGCTGGAAAAACAGATTTAGCACAGAACGTTAGATCTGTCTGAAAGCAAACAACTTCATGCATGTAGATTTGAGTATGGAAAGGAACATTCTGATGCAAGAAAGTGGATTCTTTGAGGCTTTCAAAGTCAGACATGAGGACATAGGAATAGTTCAGTTTGAGTAATTTTACAGTCTAGAGGTTGTAAATAACCAAAATGTATAAAACATGAAATGAAGGCATTGGTATTATTTATAAAATGTGGATGTTCTAGGTAATAATAAACAATTTTATGACCAACTAAGGTAGGTATTTACTTTAAACCAGGGTACATTTAGGTGCCAAACACTGAGACTTTGAAACATTTATGCCAGATGAAGATTTGTTAAATTCCATTTCAGTATTTATGAAAATTTTTACAAGAAGGTATTTCACTAATAAGCCTTTTGGAGCATTGACTTAAATAGGACTGCAGAGCTCTGGCTCCTCGGAATCAGCACCGTCAGCTGCGCAATCCTACCTCGCCTTCCTATTATAGCTCTCGCAGTTGGTCTTCTGCAGAGCTATGTGATCCGAGGACTGGGACTCGCTGCACAGAATAATTAGCCCTGACTGCAATGACCAAGAAAGGTGTACAGAAGAAAGAAAACTATACGGATCGTTACTTTCAAGCGCACAATGGCGCGCCTGGCACCAAGCGTGCGCGCGTGTCAGTTTCATGCAAGAGATGAAGTTAAAGGATTTGGACTAAGAACAAAGTCTGTTGTGCTCGAGCCAAGATGTTACCATGGTTTTTGTAGGACTCCAGCAAAGTGCCCTGCATACAAAATTCTAAACAAACTCAGTGATAGTTTTTCTCCTCCATCAACCAATTTGTAAATAAAATGTATGAAAACCATATATTGTTTCCACCAACCTTGATCCCGCTGCACACAGTCAGTGTCAGGGCAGGACTCGACAACAAAGAGATGAAACAGCAGAAAAACAAGTGGCAGCAACAGCAGGTTCACTAATTCATCCGTCCTTGTGCGGGCTTTCCTCTCAGTCAGGATGTTGCGGGCTCAACGGCAGGAGGAGGAGGAGGAGGAAGAGGAGGAGGGGGATATATTTATCCTTCGATACAGCACTGCAGTGAGGGGTGGTCCGCAGCAGTACAGTAAAAACACTCTGACAATAGATTTATAAACGAACAAGAAAAATTGCACAACAGACATTTTTTTATTGATAATTGAAATATATAAACTAAAACATTAAAAAATACTTATTTTTATCATGTTGCTTTTGAGGCTCAGTTATATCATTTTGCATAGTAATTCAGTGAACTGTATGGATTTTGTATCTCTTAAGATTATTTTGTGCCTTTTGTTAGTAATTTGTTTTTCCTGCTCATCATTTAAAAAAATACTTTTATTTGTTTTTTCTATTATATAAATGTTGGTTCATATGTCTTGCCTTACCGAGCCTCTCAGGCAACATCAAGGATACTATACTTGCAATAGTTTTTGTGTTTCTTTTTTTTTGTGTGTTTGTTTCTAAAAAAAATTGTGCTAACTCTAGAAAGCACCCCTGGCAAACTGTCCACAGAACAAACAGATAAACTTTTTCAATTTAACATAAATACAGGATGTTTTCCAATATTTTTTATTGTTTACTTTATTATTACAACAATGTTTCAAATTTTGAAGTAATGCAAAACTTTTGCCTAGAAACACAAAAAGTATTGCAAGGTAATGCAAAAGAAAAAAAATCTCCTGCTGTCTCATCAGGAGCTCCATATATTTCAGCAAATAATTATTGGCTCATTATATATAAATATATGAAGGTAAAACAACCTGGGACTCAATGTCATATAAAATTGTTTTATATTCCTTTAACATTTTTGTGTTACAAAACTTTAACCTTTAAAACTTTTGACTGGACTTTTATGTGATAAACCAACACAAAGTAGTCTATGAAATGAAAACATTTCATGGGTTTCAAAAACATGTTTTTGTTTTGGAGAACTAAACAGCTTATCCACAAACGCATGGCTCAACAGGACAGCATGCTCAGGACAAGACTCAGCTGCATCTGTACCTCAAGGATAAAATACATACTGTAGTTTGAGAGGAGATAAAGGATGCCTTTTACGCCAGATGAAAAAAACCCACTTGGTATTAGATTTGAGCTTTCCAGAACTTACAAAGCAGCATTAAGCCCGATAGTCAGTCAGTTTCTTTACTGTAACGCCTTCATGCAGGTGAAAACATCTCCCTGGTGACTCTATTGTGACAATAATGTAGTTGAAATTATTTTACATAACTAAATTTCTCATGACATTTAAAGATTGGAACTACACACTCTCCAGATTGTTTTTATTAAATTTATTTTTTACTTTGAACTTTTTCTTTTTACAATTGAATTATTTAGATTGCAGCATGCTTGTGTGTTAGTGGCCACAAATCTAACTGAGAATCTGTGGCAAGACTTGAAAACTGCTGTTCAGACATTGTCCATCCTGAGCTGCAGGTTTTGGTGTTTATTTATTTATTTTTGCAAAGAAATATATATGAACATTTCAGTTTTTAGCTGTGCAAAGCTGGCAGAGACATATCCCAAAAGACCTTCAGCCAGAATTACAGCAAAATGTGGTTCTTCTGTAAAATATTGACTCAGGGGTGGAGTGACTAAATGCACACTACACTTTCCAAATTTTTATTAGTTAAAAAAAATGTAGTTCTTCCACTTCATACATTGTGTTGGTAGGCCTACATCTGATAAAATATGTTGAAGTTTATGGCTGTATTCTGACAAAATGTTGAACAAACAGACAGACAGACAGACAGACAGATAGATAGATAGATAGATAGATAGATAGATAGATAGATAGATAGATAGATAGA
>JARVJO010000431.1:1534129-1549820 GCA_031762555.1 Cynodonichthys magdalenae | reverse complement strand
ATATCATCATTGGGGATGGCAACATCAGGATAAAGGAACACAAGAAACTGAAGAAATACCAACTAGGGCTCAGCAAAGAGCTAGAACAAGCCTGGCAGGTGGAGGCAGGTGTAGTGCCTGTGGTCATCACAGCACTCGGGAAAGTGACCCCACACTGTAGTAGTGGCTCCAGTAGATTCCTGGAGAAGCATTTGACATCTCAGTCCAGAAAAGTGCAGTCCTTGGAACAGCTAAGATACTGCTAAGAACCCTCAAGCTCCCAGGCCTCTGGTAGAGGACCTGAGCTTGAGATGAAGAACCACCCACCCTGCCCTGGGCAACAGTATTCATGTGCATCTTCTGGGTTCCCTTGGTGACTATTTTAGTGTTGAACTAGAAAGCACTGTCGAAGTTTGCAGAAATTGAATGTTGTAAAAATAGTGTTTCATACCTTTTTAAAATCATCCTACTACTTCTATCAGCTGTCACATTATTAATTAAAACACCAATGACCAAGTTCCTCTGGCAACCATACCTCTCCTGCCTTAACACTGCCCACACAAACATTTTTATAGTTCTCTTATCTATTGGAGTAGTCTCTCATCCTTTTCAGGATAACAGGGGAACCTCTTCTAGTTGCAATGCAACCAGTGAGAAGGTAGTTGGTGTTCTATTTTGGGGAGCTTTGTGTTTCTTGATTCAAGGAGTATTGGTCGGAAAAAATAAAATCCTAATAACATCTTATGTGTCGGATTGATGCAGTTTAGTTTGAGGTTTTAAAACTTTAGCATCATGTGCAAAATATCTTTGATAAATGCAATTTTGACAACTTTCTGCAGCCACTCAGCAGAGAAAACACCTAATTTTAGCTTGCTTTTTCTGTTTTATCAGTATTTGAAAAGTTTTATTCAGTTACCCAAGTAATTACAGTAAATGTAAACAGAGCTTTTACAATGCATGTTTGTTAAGTAATGCTGACTCTGCTGGATGTAAGTTTTTTAGTGGACAAGGAAAAAACTATTTTGTACTATTTTGTACATGTCCTTTTTTTGTATTTTTGATGTTGCTGAACTAATTAGCATTTCTTTCTGAACATGTTAAACCAATGATTTGGGTACATTTTTGTGTCTCTAACCTTTCTAGATTTTATCCTGTCCTTTTAGCTCAATATTGGACTTGGTCAGTTGTTTAATATTACTTGCATTCATCCATTTTCTTTACTCGCTTTTTCCTTTCTGGGTTGCAGGAAGCTGTTGCCTATGTCTCACAGTCACTGTGCGAGAGATGGGCTGCACCCTAACCGTATCAATATCAGGGCCACATGGAGACAATCATTCACTGTCCCACTCACACTTAGGGACAATTTAGATATATCAGTTAACCTAACATGCATGTTTTGGTCTTGTGGAGAAAGCCTATGTGCATGAGGAGAACATGTAAACTCCACACAGAAAGACTTGCAGGCAAACATGCGACCTTCTTGTGAGGCTGCAGCGCTAACCACCGCTTCACTGTGCCACACAGGGACTACATTAAGCAAATAAAGTAAAATAGAAATTCCTAGATTCTGTGTGAAGTGGTGTTGACGTTCCTAAAATTTATCTTAACTACCTATGCATGAAGGGTTAATAAAATGAGACAGTTTTGTGTAAAACATAATATATATAACGTTTTAAAAATCACAAAAAAGTTTTTTTATTTTCTCTGAGATGTGGTGGGTTTGTTAAGTAACTGATGGCTCTCACAGCACCTCTGATAAAACAAGGAAATGGAGTGGAAGTAATTTTGGTTTCAGTTTACCTACCGAATGTGTATGAACTGTATATTTGGTGAATGTCTGTTTTTTAGTGTAAACTAAGTCACATAAAATATTAAGCACACTGGTAGTGGGGATATCCTGGTGTACCAAGTGTTTGTGGGATGAGAGGAAAATCAGTTCAGTCGTAACCATCCTCAGCAGCGGTTTACCCATTAATCCTGAATGTCTCTTATAAAACCTTTGAGAAGTTCCAGATGTGACGTTCTCATTTCACTGGCTGCTGTTTGTAATGATCTATAGCTTTCTTATTGCAAGGCTATTAATAGAATCAATATATGTGCACTTATTCAGTTGCACTGTTTCCTATGTTTTATGCTAAATAAATGGTGGAAAGGAAGCTTTAGATGAAAATATGTTTGCTGTAAATGGACTTTACAAATAAATTTAGTGTTTTTAATCTCCTTGAATTAAAGCTGATTGCAGTTCAGTCGCAATTTGAGTGTCTCTGTTTTAAATATATTAAAGAGCCTTTCTATACCTATCATGTTTTTTAACAGCCTTATGTTATTTAATGTAAGTTCATCTGACATTGCTTACTGTGTTCTTTCTCCAGCCGCCAGCTAAATACCTCCTAGCAGACATGGAAATATCTGACCATGGTAGAAAATGTGTGGTGATTGACTTGGATGAAACACTCGTACATAGCTCTTTTAAGGTAAGAAAAAACAAAAATGAGGTTTTCAGTTCTGACAACTGTTTACCTGCATGTGGATAATGTGAACTTACTTTTATTCTTTACAAGTATTTGTTTTGCAATGAGAAGCAGAATTGTTTAATCAAAGTTAAACACATTGACTGCAAACAAAAAAGATGTGGAATAAGAAGAGAGAGACAAAATTCAAGAATAGTTGGGCCATTTTAAAATGGGTTTCTAAGTAAAACATCTCTTCCTTTTTTTTTAAAGATAGCTTTTTAAAAAGTCTTAGTTTGCAGAAATAGTTTGTCTGAGAAGAGTAATGATCAGATCCGTAATGCAAGTCAGAATTCAGCCTAGATTAAAGTATATAGCAGTTCATTCAAACACTGTTGTATACCTGTTTACAGAGGGATGTTTTGCATTACGTGGTTATTTGCACAGAATTATCATTGTTTCTACAAGAATTGATAGCACCAGAAGATGTAGCATTTCCACAGCATCCTGGGGTCATGTGTGGTAGCAATTTCTTAATGTTACCAAATTGATGAACTAAAAATGTCTCGTCTGTTTGAACTTTTAAAGTGGATTTTGACAAACTATACCTGCTTCAGTTTACAAAATTTCATAGTTCATGCAAGTGTTTTTCTAATAAACTTAACATCTGTGTCATTTTTGCATTGTGTTTTTTGGTCAGAAATATTAAGTTGCTGTAGCTGGTCATTTTTTTTTCTTTTTTTACACAAAAAGCCAATTCAAAATGAATGAAATTTTCTTTAAAAACAGTTGTGGCAGCAGTTAGATAAAATACAGGGGTACGTTTGTCTTCAGAATATTGGGCGTCTTAAATTTAATTAGTTTCAATTTCTGTTCCCCACCCCTAAACCTAAAATTAGCCTTCTTCTGTCCAGTTCTGTCAGAAGAAAACCATTTCATTGTCTGAGATGGTAAATTACTTCTCTGGTTACAGTAAGGGTCATTTGGCATGACTGTAAAAGAACAACATTACTCTCATAGAAAAGAACGTCTACAAATTTATTAGTGATTAGTTTTAGTGCTACTTGCAGGACCTCTACTGGTCAATTAGAGTATTATCCTAAAAGTTCAACATCCTGTTATTTCCTTCCACAGCCTATCAGTAATGCTGATTTCATCGTACCAGTGGAGATAGATGGGACCGTTCATCAGGTAATATAAAATCTGATAAAAAGATGTTCTTTAGTCAAGTAGATCTGTTATATTAGGTGGGAAGGGATCCATTTGTTTCCTGTGTGAAGACCCTGGAAGACTGGCTGTTATCCACTTCAAGTAATCCAGGATAGGCTGTGTGTATTCTAGTTGGCCTATTCAAGATTACTTGCACTGGGTGTCAGCTGCTGGCTGAAGAGAGAGACATGGTATCAGTGACCATGATTTTGGTAATAAAGGTCCTAATTTCAAGTTGTGGTTCTGCTATAAACTGCAGTGAAGAGATGACTTTGTCCTTATCGGTGTGTTTTTTTATTGGGATTCCAAAGAAGACTAAAGTTCTTTGACTTAACTTTGATTGATTGGTGTGATACTTTTTGCAGGTGTATGTGCTGAAAAGACCCCACGTGGATGAGTTTTTGAAGAAGATGGGAGAGTTATTTGAATGCGTGCTTTTCACAGCCAGTCTTGCGAAGGTGCGTAAAGATGTGATGATGCTATTTGTTCCAACTTGTTTTGTTTACCAACCAGTGACTCACGCTGAACAATCAATCTGCTCTTACTCTCTTTAATTTTTTACATCCTTCGATTTGCTCTTTCTTTTTATATATATATATATATATATATATATATATATATATATCTTTGCCAAAAATACTTGGGTAAGTTTCAAAAAAAGAGACTCAGAGACAATCATGTACAGATGTGGACAGATTTGTTGGCGCTGTTTCATAAAAAGAAAAAACAACAAAGGTCATTGAAATAACTTGAAACTGACAAAAGTAATTGAAGGGAAAGTTAAACTGAAAAACGACTAATAACAATCAGACATTACTTTTGAATGGGGTGCAGGTAGCAGAGTGCTGTTACTAACGTCAAAGCCACTTATTCTGTGGTTACAATCTCCTCTTCTTGTCTGGAAGTAGCCGAACTTTCATTGGGAAGTGGGATTTTAGTAAGCAGGGTGCTCAGCTCTGTTGACAAAGCGGGGTGCCCGCCTTGGGTAATGGTAGGGGAAACACTGATGTTATCTTTCCAATAATGCATTTGTATTTATTATTTGTGATTTGATGGGCACTTTAAAGGCCATGGAACTGTAGCCAAACTCTCTGGATGTGGCTGCAAAAGGAAAACTGAAAACCATAGTTGATCAAATAAATTATACCGATGGTAACCAAGAAGCCTAGAACAACTTTCAAGGAGATTAGAGGTGACCTTTAAAGTCAAAGTTCATCAGTGTTAAATCACATCATCTGTCTTTATTTGAGCCAAAGGGGACTTGATGGAAAATAACTGTAAGGGACACCGCACTAAGCAAGAATGGAATTTATCAAACTGCATATTGACAAGCCACAAAGCTTCTAAGGGAATGTCTTTTAGACATAGAAAGAAAAGAACACTGTTCCTGCAGTGAAACATGGAGGCTCGGTTGGGTTCTGGGCCTGCTTCTCTGCATCGGACACACAGTGTGTTGAATCTGTTGAGGGTATAATAACATCTCAAGACCATCAAGGCATTCTGGAGCTAAATGTGCTGCTCAGTGACAGAAAGCTTGGTATTAGTCGCAGGTCGTGGGACCTCCTACAGGATAATGACCCAAAACATTGGACAATTGCAAAGTGGCTCTTAGAGCTCTGATTGTGTTGAACATCTGTGGAAGGAGTTAAAACATACAGTATGGAGAAGGAAGGAACCATTGAAACATGAGACATCTGGAGCAGCTTATTCATGAGCAGTAGTACCTGTGGACAGGTGCAAAATTACAGAGTTATGTAAACGGCTTGATTGCAGTAATTGCCTCAAAAGATTGGGCAAGAAAATATTAAGTTAAAGGGGAAATATCCTGCAAAATCCACCTTTTTAGCCATTAAATGCATTTTGTTGTGTGTTTAGAGTCTAAGAATTGTTATTCTCCAGTTCTGATATCTTTATATTCATTTAACGTCATATTTTTCAATCCAATCATTTCTATGATGTTTTCTGAACCATGATGTCACAGTTTTTGTGAACTGCAAAATATGGTCTGGACTTGCCAATTACAATTTGGTCATCTTCATTCTCCTCTGGTTCTGGGTCAGACTCTGGCTGCAACATGTAAGTCTTCTGTTGTTGATATCTGTTAATTTGTACAAACGTTTCTGCACCATTATATAGTTGTAAACCTCTCTGTCAAACTAGAACGGACCTCTTTGGAAGCTGAAAGTATGGATTTAAAACGAGCTGCTTTGAGACACCTCAGAAAAGAGGTGAAAGAGGGGCTTGTGGAGTTACAGTAAGGAGGAATTCAGACCAAAGAATTTGCAGTTCCACATTTATATAGACCTTAACTGAGTGATTTAAATGTGAAAAAGAAATGTTTAAAACCATTATATATCTACTTAAAGGGCACTATCCCTTTTGTCAAAGACAGTTTCATTTGTTTGTTTTTCTAAAAAAATAAAGTCCTAATCAAAAGAGATGACTATTTTTTTTTTTGTTGATATTCAGTACATTTTTTATTTGTTTTTGTCAGTTTCAAGTTATTTTAGTGACATTTTGGGTTTTTCCTTTTAATAAAAAACGGAACAAACAAATTTGTCCCCGTCTGGTAAATGTGATTAACGCTTTTGTCTTTAGCTGATAATCCTCATGCTGAGTAAAGGTTAGGATACAGCTGTGCTTTTTGTGTCCTAGTTTCCTGAAACATCTTCCTTGCTTGGTAAACAGTTATGAAAGACGATGTGCTTTGCTTCCTGTTTAAATAATAGTAGAACCATTAGTTTTTAAAAGAAATGTTTATTTTTGCAGCTCTGACATGTGCTTCCTTTGAATTCATCAAATGCAAATATCAACTTTATGTTGTACTTTGGTGAAACTTGGTAAATCTTCGACACGTTTGCCTGCAGCGTCACACCTCTCTGTTTGTTTGACTCCGGCAGTATGCAGACCCTGTGGCAGATCTGCTGGACCAGTGGGGCGTGTTTCGAGCACGACTCTTTAGAGAGTCCTGCGTTTTTCACAGAGGAAACTATGTTAAAGACCTCAGTCGACTGGGGCGAGAGCTCAACAACGTTATTATTGTTGACAATTCACCTGCCTCTTATATTTTCCATCCAGAAAATGCTGTAAGTTCAATACTACTTTCATAAGCCTCATTAAAAAAAATATAGTAAAAATATGCAGTTTTTTTAAAACAACTATTTCTCTGTATCTCCAGGTTCCAGTTCAGTCCTGGTTTGATGATATGAATGACACAGAACTGCTGGACCTGCTGCCTTTCTTTGAGGGAATCAGCAAGGAAGACGAGGTTTATGGGGTCCTGCAAAATCTTAGAAGCAGGTAGCAGGACACACCGCAGCGCTGTGTGTGCGCTCTAGCTGCCTCTCTGTCGACCTGTCCCTTTCTGCAGCCACATCTTCTCCCGACTCGGGCAGATGACCTCAAGGACACACCTTTTAGAATCTCACTGTGGAAACCTTTGTGCAACCGTGTCTCTGCTCTCTTCTCCGCGGTGACTGGCTGTCCTTCTGAGTGCCATCAGATAAACATCTGTCATCCCAGGACCACTGCGTCCCACAGAAGAAGACAAAAACACCAGAAAGTGTACAGAGAATCCCTAGTTCATAGCATTGGGGACAAAATACTAAGAGAAATGAACTCTGGTTGTTCTTTTCAAATCAAAGTTTTACTATTTGGTGAAGTGCTATTTTTAAAACCAAAAGGAAAAAAAGAAAACATCTTTCCATCTGAGACTCATTTTGTGGTATAGCACAAAAGTCTGGAAACTATTTTGTCCTCATATTGTTGCTATGCAGGCAGTTTCTGGTAGAAAGGACTGTGACTCTTTTCTTACTGAATGAAGTGCCTTGTGTGAATGTTGTTTCTATGAGGAATTATTTTGTACATGACATATTTTCAGATTACTTCAGTTTTTTTTCACACAATACGCTTGAAAGTGGACACAGAATTGAAAAGTTTTACTTCACTTTTTTGAGCGGCAAAAGCTGGGTAATTGTCTCCTGATTTTTTTTTTTCAGTATACTCGTGCCATTATATAAGTGTGACTTTGTTTTTCTTTCTGCTTTCATTATATGTAGAATTAGCTTTGTTTTAAGCGAAGGCGTATGCTTGCAGTGACGTCTGTCACGTCCCACTTGCAAGAAGTCCTTTTTTTTGTTGTTTGATCTGAGAGCTCAGATAAAACTGTGACATTTATTATCTTGACTCTTAAATTTTATTACCCTTACTGCATTTTATTTTTTGCCAAATAAGGAAAATATTTTTAACAGGCTTCATATCTTCGCCAGGGTTTGAGCTAAAACTGTTAAATCAACACAAATTATCACTTTTTTTCTAAATATTGAATGAATTTTTGCTGTCATAAGGCCCGTTTCTGTCACATCATGTTTAGATGGCTCTATTGTTATTTTCTTTTAGCACTCGTGGATTTTTCTCTAAAATGGTGCACATTTACAAAGGTGTCCTTTTTAAATGTTTCAAATGGTCTGGGTTGTTACAGCAAACTGGTCAAGTGCCATGTTTTAGTTTTTTTTGTCATTTCCTTGTGATACTGGAGTGTTAAGGGAACAGAGTTCAGTGTTCTCCTGATTTAAACGTGGTGACGGCCCAGGCCTTCATCCAGACCTGCTGTAAAATCAGAGAAGACCATATTTGATGTTTATCTTCCCAGACTTGTGTTTAAAACTCTTCTTCACCTCAGTGCCTAAGTTTGAGAGGAGCCCAGCAAAACCAAATGCTGCAACATTAGCTACCGTGGCAATAATCTTTTTTGGAGCAGAGTTTCCATCCCAGTTGTTTGGTTTGTGTAAGAGCACTTAGGTGGAACAATTCAACAGGTTCTGATAGTACAGATAAAACAACCTCTAAGCATCCTTTAAAAAAATCAAATTAAAAGTGCTGGAACAACTTGAATGTTGCTTGGTTGATTCCAGTAACAGCAGCCAAACAAGTCACCTCCATTGCCATATTTCCCAGCTTTTGTTGAGCAAAGCTGAGTTTAGGATGCCTTGGGAGTCTGCAGATAGTTGCTCCGTCCTTGAACCCCGCCTCTCAGTTAGGGTCCACCTCAGAATAAAACACTACTGGGGTGCTAAAAAAGGATGGCAAAGAACCTCATTAATGCTTTGCCGCCTGCGGAGGCACAAAACAATTCCAAGGTTTGCGAGATCATCATAATTTAATATTTTAATTTAGAGCTTAAACACAGCTCAGCCACATATGTAGATCAGATGTGGTTCAGCTGGATTATCATTAAATGCCCCATGGTTATCATTTTTGGTGTTTAATTTAAAACTTACACTACTTATTTTAAACATAAAGCCTGCTGCTCCTTCAGGAAACTGAAAAAGCTGAACATTTCTTTATCTTTAGCGTTACCATGTCTTGGTGGTGAGTTTTCAGCTCATGATGGATTTGGTGCAATGCCCTTTTTATACGAAGCGTTCCTTAGCTCCTCTCAATCTCTCCATGATTACCTTGCTCTGAAAATGTTTATCCTTGTAATATTTTTCTACCTTCATCTTGTCAGTATTCGGTTTGAAGAAATATGTATTTTAGATTTTTTATTTTCTGTTTCAGATCTGTTGAATCATTTTGGGAAGAACTTGCTGTCAAGTTTTTATCAAAAGTTGTTTGCTTTCTTATAGTTTTCCATTATGTATCACTTCACTCATTCTCATGTATTGATCATTTTGTATTAACACCAAAGTTCTGAAACACTTGAGTTTGGGTCACTGTGCTTGTATGGGTCAGGTTCTTCACTTTTCATTTAAACAAAAAAATAACACTTTGGGTTTTTGTTGACTTAAGTTTTGGCAAGAGTGTTTGATCATCCTGAGCATCATCTTTTAATTCATTTTCTTAATAAAGGCTTCATTAAAACTATTTGGTCAAGTCTTTTTTTCCCCCCACTAACATCCAGTACATTACATTACTAAAGGCCAAAGACCATCACTTTAAACAGCTACGAGTCGTGTGCTCTTTTCTCTGTGTTATGTTCAGTCAGTGTCGTTTTAAGGCTTGCAGTCAGCTGGATGTTTGCCTTTTTATTTTTTCCAGATGTCACAATAAAGTACATTTTTATGGAGAGTTGGTGCTTTTTATTTGTCAGTAAATTAATAATAAGTTTATTTCCAGCCTAAATGACCCAGCTGTAGCAATTTAAAAAAAAATGTGTACTTTACATGTAATTTCTAAATGAGACGTCAGAAAAATGCTGGGCTCCTTAACCTTGAAGTGGCTGCTGATACCTCTGGAGCAGCAGGTAACAGGTAAAGTGTCCAACTCATTGCTAAATAAAATATGTAATAAATGTTGCTTCCCTCTGCTGGAACCTCATACAACACCATTAAAGGAAACAAATCTTAATCCACCACTCCATGTGTTGTTGTTTACAAATAAATATCTACAAAATCCTACAATTAAATTAATTGAAGTAAATGGAAAAATGTTACACAATGGATAACTGCTGGTAAATTATATGAAACAATTTGATAATAAAATAAGCCATAGCCATGATGAAGCTAGATTTATGTCTGTCTATAATGTATAATAAGTGGATTTCTTATTGTAGATGTGTCTTAACCTATTCCATATTCTTTAATTTTTAACATCCTGCCTTTTATGATCATGTTAAAGGACAGTGGATAAACTTGAACCTCTAAAATACTTCTGAAGTGTTCCTGAACCTTCTTTTATTGACTCTTTGGACAAAGGGTGTGTCCACCCAAAGTTCACTCCTTATAACTTTACTCCTTGTAATGACTGGAGCTCAGCCTAAAGAAACTCTGTCTTGTGTTGCATGTATGAGTTTACAGGACTGTAAGCTTTTACTAAGCAGCAGTATTTGTCTCTTATAGAACCATGATGTGTGAACAAATACAATATAATCACTAAGTGCAGCTGAACCGTCAAAGCTTGTGTGTTTATCTTGAGGGACAAAGATTATAGATTAGTGTTTGTTTAGAATATTAGAAACGAGAATAAAAACAGTACACATACAGATGTTTTTGTTGAGAATTACTCTTGTTTTACAAAAAGTCAAAGGTTACAGAAACATATCAATGATAAAACTACTAAATAAAACATGGCACATTGCTTTTGTATAGATTTTTTTTCTAAATCAAATGGTTTGAACAAATAAAGAAAAAACAATTACTCTGACTAAAAATCAGGGGCAGTGTGAAATTGTTCCTGCAATGTAATTAGTGACCAATCTGTCTCCTGACAGACAAGATTATCATATCTCTGCTGGAGTCACATCAACTACTGGGATAAAGCTAATAGTTATTCTTAAAGAGAAAACAAAAGAAATTAAAGATGGCTGTGTGAACGAAGTCCACCTGTAGTCTGATGTCTCATTCTCCATCAAGGACCATGATGTGAATAAAGAGTCCAGCTGAACGGAGAAGGTCTCCAGTTTTATTTAACAAAGGCAAGTGTCTGTATCCTGTGGAGTCACAAAGCAGCTGTAGTCAGAAAACTAGAACACCAAGAGTTCAGTGTGCAAACAGAGATCGCTACTGTTTCCCCAAATTTTGAAAAGTTCCTTTTTCTGTTCCTTTATATAAACAGACAGGAGTATCAGTGGTTTTACAACACTGTTACTGTGGCAGGAAAAAAAACAAACAAAAAAACAACTCACCCATTTTTAGGCTGTTGAAAGGAAGTGTGTATTGTCCGACAAACTCATTATCAGACGTAGAGTCGTAGTCTTCGATGACGAAGCGAACGAGCGCCAGATCTGGCACATACACATCAAACTGGAAGTTCTCATTCCAGGCTGGGTTAAAACCTTTAACACAGAAGCAGGAACGTGCCGTCAGAAATGCGACATGCATCACTTCATATCTGCACAGTGCAGGAATTGTCTGGTAATCATTTTGTCACATTTCCTTGAATGAGTTGACAGCAACCAGAGGGCACTGAAGCGCTACATGGGTTATGTGACAAAGTAAACAAACGTACAACTGACTCATCAGTCAGGCATCTGTGGTATTTTAACCTAAAGCCACACAAAACACTGATGGGTATAACTCCCTACTTTTTCATTAACATTTTAAAGAAACAGGTCATTGTAACATAAAAAAAACATAAAAATAAATCCAAGAGTACAAAACACAACAGACTACGTGTATACAGAGCATAAAAGGGTACCGTTGTTATCAACAGCATTGGTCTCTTTCTTTGCAACATCAGCTGGAACTCCAAAGATCTGCACTTTAACCAACGGGTCCACGATAGAGGATTTCTTCTTGTTCACTTTAGGCAGCTGCTGGGCTGATATAACCTGGTAACAGATAGAGATCAAGACTGAAAAACAGGTTTTTTATTGTAAATATTTGCAAAAGAATGTTTGCCCACATAGCAGAATTTGCCTGGCCCACACAATGCACTAACACTTAGCATAGATACGGCAAAGAATGACGGCCCTTAAGTGGCCCAGACGCAGTTTGCTAGAGGTGGTCCATGCATGGGCCAGCACCACATTGTGGCATGCCATCTTAAAAATGGTGCCATTATTGCCAAACCTGCTCCACATCCAGTTGACAAACCACTTCCCATGCCAGCAGTGCCAGCCTGGCCCACACCTGTTTGCTTTGTGGGTGTCTTCACTGTGACAATCTCACCATGATGTGCAGCGTCTTGTGCTTCAGCCACTCTCCTCGGGTCAGTGTGATTGGGTCAAACTCAGTGGTGCTGTCCCTCATGTAGGCCGGTTTGAGTATATACCCGCTTTTGCCGTTGACCAGGAATCTGCCCTGGTTCACGTCCATTTCTTTGGAGTCTGTTTGGAAGTTCAAAGCAACTGAGGAAATAAAATGCAGAAAATGTGACAAATGAGGTCGAAGGTCATCTTTCATCCGTGTTATTGGATGGTGTTATTATCAAATCATAATTTCATTTTTCTGTCAGGTTATTACACCTATTTGGCAGCCGGCGTTCCACAGGGTTACTGGATTATAGTTTGAGGAGTCGGTTCTCGAGCCTGCGGGATAAACGCGGCTCAGTTTCTCTATATTATGGTGGATGAAGGCGTTTGCTGCAGAGCACAAAAATACATGAACCAAAGAGTTATTTACAGAGCTTCTCAAAGTAAAGATGCACAAGTTAAACATCATCAGAGATATTCTTCTTTACCCGACTCTTCTGCAAGACTGATGGCCTTTCCCTCCTTAAAGGATGACATCTCATAAAAGCTCTGTTTTGTCCTGGCATCCTCAAAGCTGTGAAAGTGGACACTCCTACAGTAGATCACCATGTCGGACAGCTCTTTGGCTAGGTTCAGCTTTTTCTATAACACACAAGTAAAATTAGAAGCTTGTTAAAGTGCAGATTCCTGTGCACACCAGTGATGTCACACATACCTTGCTCTTCTTCTCTTTCTGCTCATCTTCTTCATTTGACTCCTCCTCCTCAGTCACATCAGTGTTGTCAACAGCTGCTGCCTGGTCGGCAAAGCTGACCTCTAGTTTGTTTAGTCGCTTCCCTTTGATGAGAAACTTTCCTTTCAGTTCCTGAAGGAAGGCGTGCAAACATTGTATCACTCTGTAAATAACATCCTCTCTCACCACAGCTTTTTTTTTTGACAAGCTTCCCGATGAAACAATCCAAGTGGATACCAACCTCAGGAGATGGGAAGTTTTTTGGCATGCCGTCGCCCAGGGGAGTGGTGACGAGAGCGCTCCCCAGGATGGAGCTCAGGTGTTGAGCCATGACTACCTGCTGCTCCACACTGCAGTGGTTCTCCAAGGAGAGGATAACTGGATAATCAGATGTCTGGAGGAGAAGCAGAACAAAAGGAAGTGTTAATGGAAACCATTCAAGTCGATACAAAACCTTACGTGATGTTACACACCTTAAAGGCATTCACTTTGATGGCTTTGATCGCATCTTTGAAGAGGATCTTTGAGGTTAGGGTGTAACCATGGTAGATCACTGGTTCATTGTCCGACCCATCCCAGCAATCCAGCTCTACACAGCGGCAGCCCTTCAGCAGAGCCCTGATAGTCAAACCCATCATTAGTGATGCAATGTGTGTAATGTTGCAATCAGTGAAGCAATGCAACAGGGCCCTAAAGTCTGCTACTAAACTTGGGCACAGAAAGGATGCTCCTTATTTCTACACAGATAAAGTTTATTACTAGGTATTTTCATGTGTAGGTTTAATCTGAAAGCCTCTAATGATTCTTGGGCTTAGAAATAACCAAAGACAATCTGGGTAAAGCTGGTTTCTAATCAGTACGTGTCAGCTGCAGAAGCTGCTCAGGTAACCAAGTTAGACAATTTGTTACCTGACATAGGCCTCTGTGCTGCTGGGCCCTTTGAGCTGATCTTCCATAAGGTAGGTGTTGTGCGAGGAGGAGATGAAGTAGTGGTTGAGAGGCTGGTGCATGTCCTGGTACACCTCTGCGTGCTCAGGATTGAGAATCATGGCCTCTGGATTGTGCAGGTACATGAGGAAGCCATCTTTGCTGAGGAGCTTTTTTTCCTTGGCTGAAAGAAAACGAAGACAAGTCATCAATTTCTTAATGAAGGATGTGACTCTCATCAACATGTCATCCTATGAAAATGTACATGCTCGTGCTTTAAAAATTGCTGATAAAACTGGACTCTTTAGCTCAAAAAAGTGATAAAAGAGCCACAAAGGATTGTTCAAATTGTTAGGGAACCACTATAGATGAAGTATGTAGAAGGAGTAATGCAATGTTTCCATCCAACTTTTTTTACTCACCTTTTCCTTCACAGGGAATGAGAAGTTGGGTATACCCTGAACAGGTGACAAGTCCATCAAAGGACCACAAACAGACAAACGAGACAAACATCCGTTCACACTTTCACTCACACCTAGAAACAAAGAGTTACTAATCAACAGACAGTTTATCCCAGCTCAGCCGGTTTCTTTTTCAATTAGGAAAAAGAAAAAGAAACAGTGTTTTGAATGAAAGCCCCCCCCCCACACACACACACACAGGGAGAAAACCTGAGGTAAAACTGTTCTGATAAAACACTCACCGTGTTCATCTGGCTCAAACTTCTCTATGATCCTTTGTGCATCAGCCAGAGTGACTTTCTCTCGCTGCTCCTTTATCAGGAAGTCCACCAGATTTTGGGCACTCATGAAGCCCGTGGTCTTAGCATACACACCATAGATGACATCAATTTCCTCACGTTGGGTCAGCAGATTATAAAAATGTTCAATCTCTTTTCCAGCCAGGTATCCAGAGTTTGACTTGTCACATTTCTACGAGGTGGAAATGGTAATGAATAACACTTGATTAGTCTAAACTAAAACCAAATGAACGTAATTCAAGGTGTTAAAAGGACTTTAAGGTGGCAGGATTTTCTCACAGTTAGTTGAAAATAGTTATAGTTACAAATCCTAGATATTCAACAAAAAATATATATATATATTTCCACATACAGATTTGAATCTTAACTTTGCTAATCACTTTAAGTAACATTTTCATAACTACAAAATACACATTACAAACATCAAAAAGATTTCTCTTTTAGGAAATGACAGTTTGAATCCAAGATCTTATTTGACATTTCATTTCATCAAATTGAACTGAATTCATCACCACTGCTGCATTTAATGTTACAACACATTTCAAAATAAGTCGCAACAGTAAAGCCTTCCCCGTGTTATTGCCAGTCCTCACCAGAGTTAAAAGACGTTCCATCATGGAGAACATGAGGATCTGAAACATGGTTTTTATTTCTGTCCAATTTTTCCTGCAAGTATTGTGCAAAATTGTGACATTATCATACATTATGAAATGTCATCTGAGTGATCAGACCAGATATTCAATTTAAGCTGGTTCTATTCCAGATTCTTTTAAGACAACAAGTTCTGAATTTAATGAAACAAAAATTCATCCCATATTTGACAACCATTTATAAACTGGAAAATTTCAGCTAATTTTTGCTCATTGGTGACTCAGCTTTTTCTGGATGCTGACTTTTTAAAGTTAAATTATTATTATTAATAACAATAACAATAACAATAATAATAATAATAATAATAATAATAATAATAATAATAATAATAATAATAATAATAATAATAA
>JARVJO010000431.1:1473393-1497280 GCA_031762555.1 Cynodonichthys magdalenae | reverse complement strand
TTTGAACTGCAGGAGATTGTCTTGACCATGTCTACATGCCTAAATGCACTGAGTTGCCGCCATGTGATTGGCTGATTGGAAATTAAGTGTTAACGAGCAGTTGGACAGGTGTACCTAATAAAGTGGCCGGTGAGTGTATATATAAATAATTATTGATCAGTTTTTAAAAATATATTTTCTGATGTTAATGGCATACATTTTTTTTACTTTAAACCCTAACCCTTGTTTTTAATTTCCCTGACGGAATTTTCCCAAGGTATCGTTAACATTCTATCTAACCTAATATGATGAGTTTTAGTAAATGTAGTCTCTAACAAAAAAAAAACCCAAAAAGTTTTCTTTCCTGTCCACTTTCATAAATAAAATGAGGCAGAATAAAAACAGCTGGTAATTATGAACAGTTCTCCTCTTTGCTGCTGGACATCACAGATATGCTCATTATGACAAATTAACCCAAAGCAGATTTAGTGGGGCCCATTCATTTATTTTGCTTTTCGTTTGACAATTTACAATCACTAAAATGTTATTTCTTACAGCTTAAATCAGGATTCTAGTTGTCTTAAATGTTATTTGATTACAGAATGACTTGAACTTGAAGATGAATTTTGACATAAAATTAAGATATGAAAATATACTGAAACCAATTAAATACATTTGGGTAACTTGTTTTTAATACTCTAATGGAGAGAAGCAAGCTGAATCTCACTGCTGCAATGAAGCTCAGGGTCTTCCAGTTTGCTAAAAAATTTCCAGATTTTATAACTGAGAATAAATATTTTGTTTCATGAGTTAGTGATGTAATTGTATAATGAAGGTAATGGAATTGCATATTTGAAAGTGTTTTATTTACTGTGTTTGCATGCAATTGGTTTAAATTTTATTTCTTATACATTCAAGACAAATGAACACTTTATAATAAAAATCTTTTAAAGACAAAACACGTAGTTGGGGTCACATTTTAGCCTTTATTTGAACTTTTAGTATACAGATAACATTTCTTTCTTGGTTGTGTGTAAATCAGGATATGTGTCTGTTGGGACTCTGTAGTTGCATGTAGGAGAATTATGTGTAATTATGTGTAGTTTTCCATATTAAAAGGCATTTCTAATATACTCTTATACACTGAACAAACCACAATAACAGCATAACATGATGTAAATACAAAGATGTCACGACCCCGCAGTTTACTTTTAGCACCATCATTAGCAACTTTGTCAAGCAAGACTCTGTGTTTGTAAAAAAAAAAATCGATAAAATCAAGCCTATCCCTGCAAACTGAAGTCACCATAAAATAAAATAAAAATAAAAAAGATCAGAAAACAAGCAAAAATAAAAGCTTATTGTATTTTTGTTTTTGGTAAACTTGCGGTCATTATAATTCTTAATTGGAAATGCTAACAAAACATGTAGAATGACATATTGGCACTGCATGCGTGTGTGTGTAGGTTTGTGTGCATGTGTGTGTTTGTGTTTTAATCAAAGTGTTGGTCCTGATAGTTTTTTTTTTACTTTTGTAAACAGGTTCTCATTCACAACAACAGGATATGCAGCCATCTCAGTGCTTCTCATCCAGGAATGGTAATGATCACAGAGTATGGTGCCTCTGTGTTTTTTACACTAAAGGATCTGTTCCTTGTGTCACTCAGCGACTTCTAACTCTGTGTTGTAGAACACTGCAGGTCCTCACTAGCAAATCCAGCGCATAAAACGCTCAAAGAAGGCCGGTTTGCTCAGCACACTGAAGTCAGCTCCTCTAAAGATGGCCGACCTATCCCCCAGTGACACCTTGTGCAGCACCTCTTCATCAGTGTCGCCTCCCAAGGCGATCACCGTGGGAACGCCCTCTGCCCTCTTCATGGCAGACACACCCTCTTCAAGCTGATCGCTGGACGTGATGCCATCAGTGATGAACACAAAAGACACCTCCGCGTTGCGTCGTGATAAACGTTGGCTCTACAAACACAGCATTAAAGGAACGAGTTAACATTTTAACAATCCTGACAAACAGAAAATATAGCAGCAAATAACAAATATAAATCACACGGGGGATATGTGTGCAGGTGGACCATCAGTAGTGGAGGGGAGGGGGCGGAGGTGGACTGTCGGCTGAAACAATATCAGGAGGAAAAGACGGAAGAACTTATTGAGACACATTTACAAAACCACCTAGTGGGTAACTGTACTCTCTCCGACTGGTTGTGCAGAATCAGCACCCCTGCGCCTACTGACCCCTTTAGAAGGGATCCATCTGTAAAACAGTAGAAACAATTAGGAGACAGGTCCGCCATAGAGAAATTACTCCAGGCTGACCTATCTATAATCTCTGTCTTAAAACTTGGTTCAAAAATTAATTTTTTGACCATTCTGTCACCTGCAGTTACTGAAACAGCAACTGCCTAGTCCCAGATTCTGGTATGCTGTGAGTCAGATAGGCTTTTCCACCTACCAGACTGGTGTAAGACTGGACTATTTGTATCAGATAACCTGATGTAATAGTTCAGAAAATTCATAGAAATTAGAGAAAACTGAACGGGCTAAAAAATATGACTCAAACAGAATATAAACATATCTTTGCAGCACTAGGAGAAACTAAATTCAACTTTTCTGCACTCATAGAGCCTCCAAGTTCACAACAAAATGTATTTAACAGCTAAAAAAGTGGATTTATATATTTCCACTTTAAGACACCTCCAGTCTGCTTTGCTTTTGGCCTCACTTATCGGTTCTATCTAAACAAATTCTCCAAACTAAACCCACTCAAAGAGCAATTTACACCAAGTGAGATATTTACTGCTCACAACTTCTCCACAGAACCCAATTTACAAAAGAAAAAGTTCATTATGTCTTTTACACTTGACATTATTTCCTTTTGAGCAAACTAAAAATGTGAATAAACTATTTCTGAAGGTTTTTAGGTAACTAATGGAGAAGATGCCAGATTCACTGTTTACAGAGGCTGATAATGTGGAGAAACTTTAATTTAATGTTCACAGAAACAGACATTAACAACATTAGCATCAGCAGTGTTAGGCCTCAACACAGGAAAATTACATAGTAGATTACTGTTTAAATACAGTACCTCTTTGATCACCAGATTGTTGACAGCATAGATGATGGCGCTGCCCAAAGCAGAAGATGAATCCATGTAGGTCACTCCTTCCAGTGAATCTGAGATCACTGTGAGGTCATGTGTGAGCGGGAACTCCACCTTTTGTTCTGTGGGGCTGCCGTACTGCAGCAGAGCTACGCGGGCATTCCTCTCATCGGTCGGGCCGCTGGCCAGGACGAGCTGACGAGCCACATTCTCAACAAACTCTTTGGCCCTGCGGTGGTTCTCCAGGCCCATTCTCTCTGAACCGTCCAGCATGAAGATCAAATCTACTGGCCTTTGGACACAACTAGCCACAGCAGGCTCTAAAACAGACACAAACATACAAAGTGTAGTGTTCAGTGAGCAACAGCTGGAGAGCAGATGTTCCAAAGTCAAAAGACAGGAAAAGATATACAATTACATGCCAAATAACTCCACACATGCTAGCAGCGGTCAAGCTGTTTTAATTTACTCTTAAGGTTTCCAGATCAGCACGGGCCTCATCAACATAGAAATATTTATTTATTTTGAACCATAAACTTTAATACATTCCATTTGATACCAAACAAAACTTCACATCATAAAGTTGCAGTCACAGAGTTGAACGGTTGGTTAAGGCAAAATTGTGGTCTTTTCTCTGTAGTCATACTTTAGCCAAGCCACATGCTGAAAAAATAAAACGTGCACGAGCCAAAAAACGTACAATATTTCCTTCAACTTCTCCAGGTCAATCAACCAAACATTTACAAAAACAAACTTCTGACTCATATACATATATTTATAAAAACAGAAAATTTCCACTTATAGTAGCTTTTAACCAACATGGAGTGTTCATAAAGAACAAAAGTAAAAGCTGTAACCATAGATATGTGCAAAACACCCCCAAAAATGCAGAGTGATTCAGCAAGCTCATGATTCACATTGGAAATTAGACTTCACTACAGAACCACTGTACAAGAGGAACATGAATGGCTCTACAGTCAGTTCTGCCTGCAACAGATGAATGACATCCATTTTCCATTTGAGCAGGGACTGGTCCTCCAGTAAGATGGAAGAAATGATATGTACTGTATATATTATTAATACATGTTTCCCTGGGTTACACCACCGTGTGTTTGTTCAGAAAAATGTGCACAGAGATCAGGTGTCAATAGTTTGACTTTTTGTCTATCACATTTAGAAACTTAAGTTTGCACCCAAAGATTAGGCAGAACAAGCTTCAACACATGCGTTTGTTTTGCATTAGTCTAAATTGTGTATTGCTCCTTCAAAGTAATAACAATTACAACTAAATATATATTTAATATCCAGCAGCAAGCTTATTAGTCACAGTTGCGAGGTAGCGTGGTTAGCATGTTAGCTCTAGCAAAGCCCAAGAGCTTTCTCTGGGTCTCCCATAATGTCTCCATAGACATATTTGAATGAGTCGATGAAAAGCTTGGTCCACTGATCCCTGTCCGTTCCCTCGGTGAGTTTGGCTCTCTGGGCAGTGTATGCCATGGTTGCTATGCCAACCCCGTACTGATGCTCGCTCAGGCCGTTCAGCAGGTTGGCCACACCCTCCAAAGAGGTGGGGACCAATGAGGGGCTGCCTTCCTCAGCCAGTGGCTTCCAGGGGGGCGGGGCTTCCCCCTTGGAGTTGCCCCCTCCTGCAACAAGTGGGTGGAACAACACTGTGGGCGGGGTCCCACAAATGCATCAACACAGCCAAACATGATGTCGGAGTCACACTGACTTGGTTAGTATGGTTTCAAAGGACTTTCAACCTTATGACTTAATCACACCAGCACAAGGATAGAACTAACAGTTGAAAAATACATTTTTATCAGGTTAAACCACAATTCTTCTGTAATTTGATGTCAGTATGCTTCAAAGGAAGTACTCAGAGCAATTTGTTGTTGGAAAAAAAAGGCAAAAATGGCAAAATGATCTGAGATACATATATATATATTTTTTCTTGTAACAAGGACAATGTCTTTGTTAATGCAGATAGGGTGGGATTTAAAACGTGCTCTAGGACCAGCCTGTGGAGATGCTGGTCCCCTTTGGGTTTCAATTTCTACACAGTGGTGGAGCCAGACTGGGATCACTTGTCTCACAGGGGTGGCTCAGAAAATTCTTATTTTTTTCCCTACATGGCATTTTGCTGAGGACCTAATCATGTTTCTTGGTCCTTGTCTCATTTACTTTCGTGAAGCAGTGTTTGGGGTGACCAAAGATTTTTTTTATGGTGACCATGGACACCCCCTGGCTTTGCCTCTGTTTTTACATTCCCATCGATCGTCTATAATTTATCATCAGTTTGGGGTTTACACACTTAAAACAAACTCCACTAAGTGATAATATTTATGGTTAAAGTGTAGAGCTTTATTTTTAAAATATTTTTAATTTATCGTTATTTAACCAGGCAAATCCCATTGAAATCGCAGATCTCTTTTGCAAGGGCAAACCGGGCCTGAAGGCAACCTATTGTACCTATTTTCATATTTTTATAATGTTTTAATTAGGAATTTTAAAGAGATATGTCTTAGAATTTTTTACCCTATTTAAATTTTGCAACAGCCTTCAAACCCAATTTAAGAAGCACTTCACTTGAAGCTTACTGACCTTTTATTGAGTTGAGTCTGTAACCTAATTACTGAAACAACATTTAACCTAAGAGGAAAATGAAAGATTTCATTGAACATTTTTTTTAATCTTACCTGATTTGCAAGGCAGATCGGGGCAAACAATGATGGGCTCTAACAATGACAGAGAGAAAAAAAAACAATTGGAAACACAATAAGTAGATCTTCTCTCTTCCACAATTTAAACATGTTGCGTATTAACTTTATCTCCGCTGTGTGAGTTTACCTGGGCAGAGCACAGTTTCAATCCTATCAATGAACTCTTCTGCCACAAGATCTGCAAATCGTCTCATTCCCATCACTCTACCATCCCTCTGACAGGCAATGCTCTGCAGACTCTCACTCTCCTCAAACTGTGCAAACATGTCTCCAATACCAATGGCACTCACATCAACACTGGGATCACTGGTCACACACACCAGAACAGAAAAACACAAGCATTGAGATTATACAAGTTTTCTTTGACCCAAGTTCCTTGTACCAAATCTCACAACACCGCTCCACACATACTTGCACAAGTAAGTGAGGAGGGTATCATCATCTCTTGGGTCAAAACGTCCATCAGTGATGACGACCACAGTGACGTTGGCTTTGGCTCTGCGGCTGTCCCTGATCAGGTTGTCGTAGGCATATTTAAGAGCAGATGGAGTCCACGTTCCTCCTGCGATCCACTCTAATCTTTTTACAGCTTCCTGAATAGTAGAGGGTAGAGAACATGAACAAAATGTGGTATTACTAATAATGGGATAATAGAAGTTGCTCATAGTATTTCTACAAAAATAGTATTAAAGTCCAGTTTTTATGATTTAGTGTTTATTTAGTAAAGAAGTAAACTATGTTGAGGAAAACTACAACAGTGGACTTAAGACAGCTAACAATAACATACATATTTTATTGCTGCTGTTGTTTTCTTTATAAAATAAAAGCTAATATTTGTACGCAGTGTCTAGTAGCGGTAGCATTAGCAGGGTTCTGGCAAAATAGGTACATGTGTTATTGTTGTAATTAAATAAAGAAAAATGCTTCAAAGTTAAAGTGTGAGCACAAAAAATGGGAAATACTAAAATAAAGTAACTAATAGATTTGAACCATCCTGAAACCAGTCAATGATGGACTGACCTAAATTTTAAAATATGCAGTGTATTCCAGCGGCAGCCTTCAATACTGAACTCATTTATTATAAACACATAAATAGTTTCAGCGGACCACACATGGTTTCCAATATAACCAAATTGGTTATTTGTTGGAAACTATTTCAGCTATAATTAGCAATCATATGCACAATATTAATACAATGAATATATCTGGCAGGATAAATGTGCATGTCAATAAAAAAAGTCAATAACTCTAGTTGTATCAATAGAAATTAACACACCATAAAAATATTTTTCTGCATGTTTCTAGTTTATTTCAATTTAGCAAAAATATCAAACAAATGATATCCTTACTGGTAACTTTATCATTTCTGTTCAATTGATTTTTATACTAACAAAAGTTTACTCTGAAACTTGTTCACTGTGTAACTGGTGACTTCCTTCTTCCATATGTGAACAAACACCCAATCAGCTTTTATTCATTAAAAAACATGTGACCAAAGAGACAGAAGTGCTGTCTGCACCGTGCACTAAAAATAAACTTTAGTGTGGTGTACATCTGTGTTTATGTTTCTGTGTTAATGAAACCTTGAACGCTGTCAGTGAGTCAATCTGGGGGTCATTGAGCCGGATTGCCTGGAAGGTCCCACTATGGCTGTACTGAACCACACCGACTCGTGTGCCTGAGGAAACCGACAGATGTATTAAATACATTTCTCAAGCTGGCAATGATCTTGAAAATGTTGGCATTGCACTTCAAAAACTGAACCTGTCTCTGACTGGGGATCTTTGGCAAAAGATCCCAGCCTGTTGATGGTGTTGATGACAAAGTTCTTCTCCAGGGTGAAGTTGGTGAGACCCACAGACTCAGAGCTATCGATAACAAAGACAATGTCCAGGGCTCCACAACGTTTCTCACAATCTGGACATAAAAGCATGTAAGAATTCAATCTTGATACAAAAAGTTTTGAAATGACTGTACAGCGGTAACCAAACTCACCACAGCAACCACAGGTCTCTCTGATGTAGTTCATAACATCACACTCCTGCAATAAAAAACAAAAATACATCCTGTATGCTTTTTAGCAAATGACGCATTTTCTTGTCTTTGTTAACTGTGGTTAAATAAAATGTTCTCACAGTGAGACCAGGATCTCCCTCTGGACCAGGATCGCCCTGCAGAGAAGGACAATAAAGTCAGATTCTGCCACTCTGTGTTGTGTTCATCTCTATAGGCTGATTTGATGTTTTCGTATACATACGTCACGACCAGACTCTCCTCTTGGTCCTCTTAGTCCAGGCTCCCCCTGGGGCCCTGGCTCACCCTGTTCAAAGTAAAATAAATCAATTATTTATAACCTTAAATATGGCAATAAGTTTAACATTATACCTAAAAGGACTTACCGGCTCTCCTGGAGATCCTTTATTCCCAGGATCTCCCTTTTGTCCGCAGTCTCCTCTGCTTCCACGAGGTCCTCGAGTGCCCTGTACTCCTTTTTCACCCTGTAGATGAACAAGATTTGTGTCAGCTAAGCATATCACATGAGTTACAAAATTTAGATTAACTTATGCTTCATACCGTTGGTCCTCTCGATCCAGGGTAACTGAAGCCAGGTCTTCCTGTGTCTCCCTGAATAGATACACACAGTTGAGATGAAGAACTGTTGCTGCAGAACTGAAACAGGCTGAGGATGATGAGACCATAAACACACAGAAACTAACTTTTGGTCCAGACAATCCAGGTTCTCCTCTTGGTCCAGAATCTCCAGGGTCACCTCTTGTACCCTAAAGTTCAAACAACGTTAAAGCAACAGCTATCTTTAGAGGACCCCTTTTGATTTGATTGACAAATCTTAACCTACGTTTCTTCCAGGCTCCCCTGGTCCTCCTGGTAGTCCCCTGGGTCCTGGTAGACCAGCATCACCCTGTTCAAAATGTACAAAAATTAGCAAGCATGGCAATTCGACAGTACAACATATCCTATATATAACAGTATAAATACAGTTACAGGTGTTACGTCGTATATGTTGTCTATATAATGTTATTTTTCAGACAAGATACTAGTTATTAAAATGAAATAGTTATTTCTACCTTTGGTCCTTTTGCTCCTTGTTCTCCCACCAAACCTCTTTGGCCCTCTGGGCCTGATTCACCCTGAAACACAATTAGATCAGTTTTAAACCTCCAAGTGTCTTAATACTGAAAATTAAGTAGACAAATATAAATCGAGTTAAACTTCACTTCATTTGCACCACTGACTATCTGAATTCATACCTTTTCTCCTTTATCACCAGGTGGCCCATCTGCTCCTTTTGGTCCATAGTCTCCTCTTCTTCCCTAAAAGAACAACAGTTATTGAGGTCATCATGCAGCATAAAGACAAAAGATGTGGGAAAATAATCTGATATTAAATAAATTAGATAGTCTTACTTCCTCGCCTCTTTTTCCAGCAAGTCCAGGTTGGCCCTAATAATCAACACAAACAGAACAGTGACTCAGTGCAGGGGACGGACTTTAGGATTTATTTATTTAGTTATCCAAAGGATCTTACTCTATTTCCTTTTTCTCCAGGAGAGCCAGGGGATCCAGAACTTCCACGCTCTCCCTACACACAAAACATCAAAGTTCAACAGTTTACTTCCAATACTGACCATTTAAAAATATACTTACAACCAGTTTCACTCAGAAAATGAGACATTTCCTTGTCTCTGTTATCTGTTTTACCTTTGGTCCAGCCTCTCCAGTTATGCCAGGGGAACCCGGTCTTCCAGGACGTCCAGGATCACCCTAGAGAAAATTAAGCATTGCTTACCCATGGGCTGGACAGATTATGGATTTGGTTTTACCAGAAAGAAGTGAATGGATTGCATACCTTCTCTCCATCAGTTCCAGGAGGACCACGTTCACCTACATCTCCAGGATGACCATCAGGACCCTAAAAATCATTTAACTCAAATTATCAATAGTCAACAACACATTAGAGATGACTAAATCACTGGGGTCTTACTTTGTCGCCTGGGTCTCCTTTGCAGCCTGGAGCACCAATTCGACCAATTTTACCCTGAAAGTGCAATTTTATAAAAATAACTTATACTTGAAAAAGAATACTGTAGGTCATTTTCAAAACATTTTTTTCCATAAAGTGCAAAATAAAGGCTTATCCTCAAACTTCACCTTCTGTCCATCTGTTCCATCGCGACCTGGAATGCCAGCATCACCCTAACAACAATAAATGAGGACAGTTAGAAAAACAACAAACAAAAAAAACAATTGTTGGGCATTATGAATAAACAACAAAAGAGAATTCATTAAGAGAAAGACCTACCTTTTTCCCATGAGTTCCAATTTCTCCCTGTGTTTGGACAGTATATTTATTATTCATCAAGAATGTCAGCATTTTGTTTTAAATCATTGATTTATAAACTCAAACAACAGAAGTTGTTTGAATCCACACAAAATTCATCTGAAGTCTTACCTTCTCGCCCTTTTGACCCAGTTCACCCTATAGAGATGGGCAAAAAAGGGAAAAGCAAATATCAAATTGTAGTCTCAAACAGTTCTGATTTTTGGGCAACAGATCAGGAAAAGCAATTTACTTTGATACCAGGCTGACCGATGGGACCTTCAATACCAGGGTCTCCTGGACGACCCATTTCTCCTTTTTGTCCTGCTTCGCCATTGTCTCCTTTAGCTCCCTGAAGTCGACAGGTTCAAAAGAGAAGACATCAATGATGTTGAAAGTGAACAGTGTGTGCTGTAAATGTTTATGTGTGTAAAACTCACTTTCTGTCCTCTGTGGCCTTTTGGACCAGGAGGCCCTTCAGTCTCCAGACAGGACACTTTGTGACACTAGTTTTGAAGGTCATAAAGAGAAACAGGTTAACTGATCTGCTTCCGATAACTTTTGGTTTAGTCCAATTATATTTCTGATAACAGCCCAGTCTTACCTCTACAAAGGCTAAATGTTTCTGTAAAGACAAAAGGAACAAAGCATTAGCAGACAGGCCATCGTCTGTATTCTATCTGTGAGTGCACGTTTGAGTGTTACCATTGTCTTGATGATGCGATCTATGGTTTTAGTGTGTAAAATGGGTCTGCCCTGGGTCAGATCCACAGCCATGTAGTCGTCCCTGAAGACCGAAGCTGGCGAGTTGGCGATCTCCCTCAGCCCAGTCTCTTCAACGTTTGCCGATGCAGCCACAACAAATATCCGGATGCCCTTATCGCGAGCCTCCTCTGCTGACACCTTAATGCCGCCACATGGGTTTCTAGTCACGTGGCCGTCTGTGATGACCACAGCAAAACGGAGGGCTGAAGGGCTTGAGGGTGCTTGCAGCATCTCCTTGGTCATGGCTTTGAGGGCGCAATCAATGTAGGTGCCTTTTCCCAGGTAGTTGATCTTAAGGAGACTCTGGAAGAATGCACAAGTTGACTGGTGATCACCAATTCTTTGCCTATTTAATTAAAATTTATATAAGGGCTACAATTTGAAAATATTTTTCTCGTTTTGGTGTTTTTTCTTCATTATGGAAAACAGAAGTGATACCTGACTACCCGAACAGAACACAGCCTTACTGTTGCTTTTAGCAACACCTGAGCTTACCTGTTAGTGTGTCTCCTTCAACATGTCTCCTGTGAATAATGTCTATACACAAAACTTGACTGGCTTATGAATCAGTTTACACACATCTCCTGAATGTGTTAGGGTTTCTGCAGCAAAAGGAAGTAAATGGAAAATGTGTGCAATACTCACACTGAGGAAATTAGACTTGGGTCCAATGGAGCTGATAATCTCTTGTTTCTGGGAGAAGTGTAGCCCACCGACATTCCAGTTGATTCGTACAACACCCCTGAGTTCTTGATCAGATAAACCCTCCACAAACTTCTGAGTGAATTCCTACAAAAAGAAGATACAACACATACTTTACAGCTAAAAAATCCAGAGCTGACAGCTGATCTTTAGAAATAAAGATGTGTTTGTTTAAAGCTGCTGACTTTTTATATTTCTTTGTTGTTGTCATACTGTTCAGTAAACACATTCTTCTTAATCATACTGACCTAACAGTAACTCCTCTGCCTGCATGAAGAAAAACTGAAGTGTTCAGACTGAATGTTTTTCTTTCAGTTTTACCCACATTTTATAAACACTTGATTAAGGTAAAACATTAGGTTTTCAGTTAATTAAACTAATGTTTAGGGTTAGAAATCAAACACACCCTTTTGATGTTGAAAAATATTATTTGGCTCCAAAAACATCACTTATTGTATAGCAGCATGATAGTTTGTTGCAAAAATACAGCTGAATCAGTCAGTCATTGAATTACCTTTTTTAAGTTCTGCAGAATCCTGATAATTACTCATTCATTCAAACCAGGTGTGTGGGAGCAGAGACGGGACCCCATCACCATTTTGTTGCGGTTGAGCAGATTGTACCCAGTTAGGACTCCAACCAGTGTACTTAAAGTTTTCCTTGTCAGGGCGATGAGAGCTTTACTAAACCTAAGATTTTGGAGATTTATCAGTTCCCGTGCCTGTCTACAGTCTGTCAGCTCCCTCCAGCGTATTGAGTGATGACGTCTAATCCAGGCCTGTAGGGCAGTCCTACAGACTGTTGTTGAGATATCTACAACAGGCTCTGGTCCTTTGAAGTGGGCCTGACTGACAGCTTTTGCATGGCAATCAGCCCTCTGGTTACCATTAATATGTCCTGGTACCCATTTAAATGTAACAGTTGTCTTTCTCCAGCTGGTTGAATACTTTGGCACACTTACAAGTCAGTCATGACATAAAGTGTGGCCCTTGGCGAGCTTTATTAGCAGCTTAGCTATCTGTTAGGATGAATATTTACTTCTGTGACAGTCTTTGAATGTCATCACACACTGGTAGATTGTCTATATCTCAACTTGAGATACAGTTGCAAAACTCCCTAGTGTGTATATTTGTACTCTCTCTCACTATGGTTGTGCAAAATTTGCACCTACTGACCCCTTTAGAAGGGATCCATCTCGAAAACAGTAGATATGATTGTGAGATATGTCCATCATAGAGTGGTTACTCCAGGCAGACCTGTCTTCAATCTCTGTCTTAAAACATGGCTCAATATTATATTTGTTGACCATTATGTCTCCAGGTCCTGCAGTTACTGGAACAGCAGCAATTGCCCAGTCCCACATTCTAGTGTGCTGTGAGTCAGACAGGCTTTTTCAATGGTTTCAAGGGTTTTTCAAGGTTGCCACTAGGGGTCTGAGATGGACTGAGAGGTCAGAGATCACAGCTGGTCAACCTCTACCAGAATGATGAAAAAAAAATGTTTGGTGAAGGCGTGGTACATCCAAAGTATTCTACATCTTCTGTAAAACACAGTGGAGTGTGTGATGGTGTAGGCATTGCTGCCTGTGGCACTGAGTCACTAGAGTTTATTGATGATGTGACACAGGACAGAAGCAACCGAATGAATTCTGAGGTAGAGACATACTGTGTGCTCAAATCCAGCCAAATGCAGCCAAACTGATTGGTTGGTGTTTCATAATACAGATGGACAATGGCCCAAAGCATAAAGCCAAAGCAACCCAGGAGTTTTAAAATAACCAGCAACTGAAAAATGCTGCAGTAAAGTCCTGGCAGAGCTTTAAAAGGAGGAAACAGTGTCTTAGTGATGTCCAAGAGTTCAACACTTCAGGCAGTCATTGCCAACAAAGGCTTTTCAACCAACTATTAAAAATGAACATTCTATTTACAATTATTTAATTTGTCCAATGACTATTTAGCTTCTGAAATAAAGGGATTAGTGTTTTAAAAAATGCTTTTAGTTCCTCACATTTCTATAAAATCATTTTGTTCAAACAACATAGCTAAAGCTGAGAGTCTGAACTTCAATTGCATCTGAAATATTTTGCTCAAAATTCATTGTGGTAATGACCAGAACCAAAATATATATGGACCTAACTGTGTCTTTAATAGAATAGCAGTATTATTAAGTCTAAATATTCAAGCTATTGTGAAACAAATAAAACTGTGAATAAAAGACAAACCTTGATGCTTTCCACCAGCGCTCCAGGAGGCGACTCCTGCAGGGCGATGGTTTCTGACGTATCAATGGTGAAGTACAGGTCTATGGGGCATTCTCGCTTGCCTGAAAGAGACACACACCCACAAGCATGCTTTAGGGTTGCTGGCAAAATTAAAAATTGTATTGAACATTAAATTGCATTCTGATAACAGTTTATGAGTATGTGTGGCACTCACTGCTGCACTCTGCTTTCTGTGCGTGAGTCAGGGCTCCAAAAAGAAGGCAGAGAACGACAGCCTCTAACCCCAGCATCTTCTTCTTCTTCTTTTCTCCTGTTTGACACATACAGCCAGGACACACTTGAGCTACTGTTGTTTGTCTTCCTTTTAATCTTAAAATATTTGTGCCGATAGCTTAAAAGAAGTAAAAAGACAAAATTAAAAACTAAAAAGGCCAAAAAGGCAAAGGGTTTAAAGCTTAAATATTGAAAGAATAAGTTTAAACCACCAAAACAACAGTTTTCAAATAATAAATGGTGAATGGACTGTATATATATAAAGCACCTTTCTATCCAACCAGGATACTCACAGTGATTTGCACTACAATCTGTTTACCCATTCATGCAACACTCTACTAGATTTCTCTACAAAGCTAATCTAGATAGATCATTCTAGATGAATCAGTGCTTTAATCACATTAAACTAATGGGACTCATCAGAGGCAGTGGGGGTTCAGTGTCTTGCCCATGGACACTTCAACATGCGACTGAATAGCAGGGTAATCAAACCGCCAACTCGCTCATTGGAGGACGACTCCCCTAACCACTCAGTCACAGCCGGCCAGTATATAATACAGTTTAATGTTAGACATTTTTACCTGTAAACACGCAATTTTCCATTGCTTTTCATTAAAAGTTTTTGTATGTTACTACATATCATGTGTGATGAAAAATAACCACTAAATATTCATCGTTCACTAGTCTACCGCATAATTTGGAATAAATGATCGAAATCAGTTGAGTCAGGTTTTGTTGCCGGCAATTACGAGTTGTTTGTTTACATTCAGACATACACAAGTACACTTCAGACAGTATCGGCATGTGACGACTTGGGTGTGTCCACAACTGTAAACAGAGTTTGGGGGAAAACAATGGAATCAGAGATGGAAGGTTAAAAACAGATAGGGTTATTTCTCTTCTGAACTGAAATGGAGACTAAATGCTGTAAGGACGAGAGTGGAGAGAAGAAGAGTCATTTTGAGGGAGGAAATCAAGAGGTGGAGAGCATTAAAGCAAACGTTGGGCTAAGATCATATTATGCTAATGTGCTGTGCTTAGTTGGTTTAGGGAAAAGGGTCTGATCAGAGAAACCTGTATGGAGTCTGAAGCTTGTATTACTCCTGTTCCAAAAGCATCTATAGAAAACCATTTGTGCATTTATTCAAAATCCCAAAAATCAAGTACAATTTCCTCCACTAGGTAACAACTATGCTGCACTAATGGAACATGTGCAACCTTGTGTGCACTAGTCTGACTTGCATTCATTCTTCTGGCATTCATTGAGCAAACACTGTCAAAACCTTTTAGCCAACTAGGTAACTTTTGTCCATCTGGTTGGGACCTTATGGGAATGTTATACTGATAAGTGTCCTCGTCTTCTGTCCTTGTTTGGAATTGAAGACAACAGAAGCTTTTTTACAGAGGCTGTCGTGATGTCTTTTTGGAACCAGCAGCTCTGTGCTAGAGATGTAGTTATAAATCCTGCACAATCCGAACACAATCAGTGTCACATGACCTTTCTTTTAACTATGAAATAACATATAACAGCGAGACATGTTAGAAAAAATGTAATTATAATATACAGCAGCAAGGTAGGAAATGTGAATCAACAAGAATCAACATCTGTTTTTTCCTTTGTTACCAAAGGCTGCTCATTGACCTTTTTACAGTTAATAATGCTAGTCTCGACATATTCATGCTAACTTCTGGTTCATATGTTTCCGTTTTGTTCCGTAGTCGTTCCAACATCTGACCCCATTGCACATTAAGGCCATTTTGCTATGACAATGTCAATTGCCAATAAAACAAATTTAAACTTATGTTTGTATATAAAAGTCAATAAAAAACAGGTAACTATGAGCATATTTGGGAGGACGTGGTGCTCGATTTCACCAATGCAAATTGGGAACGGTAGAAAAGTCAATTTATGTGGAGAAGCAGTTCTTAAAATTTGAACCTGTTCTGTTATGGCTTCAACTGGAAAGGATGTTGAAATTCCAGTCCTGTTTTGTTCCATCCATCCATCCATCCATCCATCCATCCATCCATCCATCCATCTTCTTTTGTTAACCAGAAAACCTATATTTCATATTCATTAATTTCATTTTATTTATATATTAATTTTAGTTATAACTTGAGACAGGAAGGTGCTATGTGCACAAAATTTTAGTCAATAAATTATGTTTACATGTTCACAATAATTTGTATTTGAGTGATTGTTCTGTTTTAAACTGTACATAGACAGTCAATAAATCATAATAATTTACTATTATCAATACTTTTTCTTTTAAGTTGCCCCACAAAACTGTCAATCCGAACAATCACAGTTTGGGCCAACTCCGCCCACAACAAGACCTCCACCAATCATGGTTAGGGCAAACTCCGCCCACAGAACAACATGTACTGAAGATACCCCCGGAACACCTCACCAGGGAGGTGTCCAGATACCTGAGCCACCTCAACTGGCTCCTCTCAACGTGGAGGAGCAGCAGCTCTACTCTGAGTCCCTCAGAGACCGAGCCTCTCACCCTATCTCTAAGGGAGAGCCCAGACACCATGCGGAGGAAACTCATTTCGGCCGCTTGTATCCGAGATCTTGTTCTTTCAGTCACTACCCAAAGCTCATAGGAGAGGGTTGGAACGTAAATCGATACAGCGCCCGCATCACTGCAGATGCAGCACCAATCCGCCTATCGACCATTCTACCGTCTGTGGTTGGAGCAAAATCCACACTGGTTAGCCCAAGTGTTACAATAGGATAAAAATTTCAATCAGTCATCTTTCCAATGTACTATTGAACTACTGGATAAAAAAAAGTAAAAAAATAGACAACAACATATAAGCTAACAAAAAAACTAAATAAATAAATAAAAAAACAAGTTGTAAGTCAACACAAATTCTATGCACTTTTTCACTTGTAGAGAATATTTAGCTAGGCAACTAATAGGTTCACACAGCAAGATAATTGTGCAAATTTTTGGCTCGATTTTGCCTTTCCGACAATCTTAAAAGTTAACTAAACCCTAAACCAACTCAGTTCTGCATATAATTGTGCCTTAAGGGTGTTATCTTTTTTTCTGGGTTAATTTTGATATCCTTGTGTAAATTTGTTCAATTCTGCAATATTTTGTCTAAAATCGTCTTAGTGAATTGGACCAATTTTCAAAGACTCAGAGATCCCAGACATGAGCCCGCACATTAAAAGGTTTTATTCACAAACATTCACATGGCAGACGGGAAATCTCACCACTTGATTTCAACAATGGGTTCAAAATAAATAAACATTGCAGGTGAGGAAAAAGCAATGGCCAAAGTTTGTGGAATATTTACAGATAAAAAAAAACAATTCAAAAAGGCTTCTCTTGACTTTCCGGTGTTTTTTTTTGTCTTCTGTATTTTGTATTACCCTCTGTGTTTACGTTACCTCACTTTCTGATTGGTTACATGTCTTATTCAACAGGCTGCCAGCTTGTTTGTTCTACTACTTTTGATAATGTAGAATTTTATTGACTTTTTATTAGTGTATTAAAAAAACAAAGTTGGGTCTATTATGCAGCAATTTGGCTAACTACAACCACCTTTTTTAAACAAAACTGTCAGTAGTGCTACTGCGGATGTTCAACAAGTGTGACTAAATGTGCAATTAGTGCATTTAAAAATAAAATAGAAAATAATAAATAAATACACAATGGTTTGCCAAAGTTAGGGATCCTATAAGCCAAAGACATGGATAAAATAGATTGTACATGTAAACTTGCTTGGTTGCATTTAACTTTACCAATCCATCCATCCATCCATCCATCCATCCAGCCAAGAGATGAACATAATCTAGTTCTTTCTAATTCAGTATTACACAAAAACAGTTACCACATCTGCAACACATATGGAAACAGAATCAACTCTTCTTGTTTTCAACAAAGGAGGTTTTCAGACTCATTATGTTTTATTATTATTTTATTTTGTACCACAGTGTGGTTTTCTGCGGCTCCCTCTAGCGGACGGACAAGGCACTACAGAGGGGTTCTCTCATGCAGATATTCCCACTTCTGTCCCCCTACCTTGGCCGAACAGTGAGGGGATTATCAATATATTCAATATATTCATCACAGCACCGGGGAGTATCATGCAAAATAAAAAGACAGGGGAAAAAAACACCAAAACTAATAGCTCTCAAAAAGTTTGGAAGTTTTCAAAGGAATTTTGTAGCCAACACTGCTGTTTGGACTGAGGGAAAAAACGCAATTGTCATACTAAAAAGTTACATTTAAGAAAGAGAACAAAAGGGTAAGATGAGAAAAACAAGAGACAACACAACATCCAGTAAGTTGTGCGTAAAAGCGCCGTTTACCTGAACCTTTGAAAACTTGAAAACTCTTTCAGCAGCGAGGCCCTCAGCTGATTATCTCCTCATGTCCACGGGAGAGAAAACGGAGAAAGAAATTAGGGGGACACAGAACAGAATGGGGAAAACAGAGCCCTCCTGGATGCGCGTTCCGTTCCCGCAGCAGAACCGTCCGTTCGCCCTCCCGTCCCGGTCCAGCCCCAGCGACCAGCCCTGATCCCTCCTCTAGCGCGCGTGCTACTCACCTCAGTGAGCCCCTCTATCCGCGTGGGGGCGCCGCGGCTCCACTGGAAACCGCGTGCGCGCGCGTGTACCCGTGGCCTATTGCGCCAAGCATCTGTGTTCTGCCCTTCAGAAACGTGTTCAAGTTCACAGTCTGTAATGTCCGTTCATAATCAGAGGATGGGGCCTTTCATGTTCCAGATGTGGCCCTCAGGTCACGAGCCTGGAGTCACTTTTACTCAATCCTCATAGAACACATTTACAGTATTAAACATATGAGTGATAAGGAGCAGGATAAAGCCTATATTTAACTCCTTCAATATTCATAAACACACAAGCAGGAACTGACACTCAACTTTCTGGTGGTCTGTTTGTAATTAGAAGTTGAAGCTGGGGGAGTTTGCAGTCACTGTAAACACTTACAGCCTGACCATGACTCTTCTCACCATGTTTATAGATCTGTAGGTGCTTCAGTTGCCTGTTTTTCTATTTGTATGTTTTCAAGTGTTTGCGTGGTGGGAGGTCTCCAGCTTCACTGTTACAGTATTTGACACACATTATAAAGCTTTCTTTTATTAATTTCATCAACACTGATCATGCATGCTGGGCTGCCATTGAGAGGCAATGTATTCAAACCTGAAAACATTTTTTATAATATAGTTAATTGCATTAATTGTCTGTGGAAATAAATGGGGAACCTTTATGAACAAAATATCTACTTTATCTGTCAGCATTAAGGTTAGTTTATTTTTGTTTACTTTGGTTGTGAGGATTATGGGCTGCATGTCCAATCTATAAGTGATCGAAGGTGAGGCTTCAGTCAACTTTTAGCCAAATGTGGAGATGAAACAAAGATCTGAGACAGAAAAGGAGCTGAGAAGACAGACAGATGGTGACCAGAGTTAAGTTATTGCTGTGGAGATCTGCTCTCGTTTTTTCTGCTGTTGAAGGTTTATCCTTAAAAAGAGAAGAATGAGTGGAAGACTGTGAGAGTGAGTGAGTGTGTGTGTGTGTGAGTGTGTGTGAGAGAGAGGGAGGGGGGGATGAAGGGATGTGGAGGAGTAATTCTGTGGGGGTGTGACTCATACAACAGGAATGACCTTCCTCCCCCCTAAAAAAAAAAAAGTAAATCGGTTTTTGCCTCTGTTTCTTTCTCTGACACAGCCTCCTAATGTTTTTATTTTTTATTTCTTTCACATGAAGTAAAAGAGTATATATTAGTGCGAGGGGTCTGACCCGATCCTCGAGTTATAAACATCTTGTTTCAATAAATCCAGCCCATAGATTTTTTCTCAGTTTTTTCACAAAAAAGTTCTCAAAAGCTTGATTTGTTTGATGTCTAAGCACACATAAAAAGACATAAGCAAAGACAAACAAAGTAGTAGGAAGTTTGCACACAAATCCACTTATTCAAGCAGCAGGAGCTCGATGTTCAGCAACACGGATACACAAAGTGACAGCTGCAGAAGTTATTAGCAAAATTTCTAGTGTATGTGATCCTCTGTGAACAAAATAAAAGTTTTCAGCACAGCATTTTTATCTAAGCAGCTTTATTTAACAGAAAACAAAGAAATCCCAAAAAACATTTGATAAGTTAACTCTAACCCTCTTTATCTGCTTCTTTTTCCTCCAGATGTGCAGTTTTGTTTAGACTACAGCTGGGAGTAGTTACCCCTGTGTATCACACACAAATGTGCACACATTGTGCAAATTTATAATCAAGTCCATATGTCTGTTTTATACTATTACTGATAAATTTCACTAGAAAAAGAGGTTGCAGTGAGGTCCAAGTAAGTCCAGTTGCCACAGCTTCGTCAACTAGAGTAAAGAGGGAATTGCAGAAAAGCTGCTGAAGAGCCAAGACAAATTTCCAAAGAACTGTCCCTCTGCTCATAAACACTCAGCAGTATGCATGGGAATCATATCCATGTTGTAAATTATGCACAGGAACATGCATCACCACTCAGACGGACACACCCACACACATGTAAAGGACACAACCAGACAAACAAACACGCGGGGGGGGGGGAGATGAATAGTCTGATAAGGGCCGATTTGGCTCCAGACCTTAAAGAACAACTTCAACACAGGAAGTGATGCATCAAACAGCACAGACACAGTGCGTGTACACGCACTAGTCGAGATTAAAACAGTGACTCAAAAACCCAGTTCAAAGAGAAAAAATGCTGGAGAGGGTGTCTGAAACTGAAGTTCCTCTGCAGTTCCTCTGCAGTCTGACAGTTTGATAAAAAACATGTGTCCTGTTAAGCAACAGTGAAAAAATACCATTATACATTTGCAGATGTAGAATGATTTGAGAGGTTTAAAATAAACAGAAATAATACTTGCGGCGATTAAAAGTTGATCTTTGTGGGAAGTGTTTGTTGTTATTATTTAATAATGTTCAGAAACGTTAAAAGTACTCACATTCATTACTTAAGTAGAAGTATAGATACTAGGGTTTTAAAATACTTCTTTGGAAGTAGAATTATCAACTCAAGCTTTTTCCTCAAGTAAAAATGTAAAAGTGCTGTTTTTAAAACTACTTATAGTATAAAGGTAATATAAGTTTAAAAAATGCCATTAAGGATAAAAGCTTCGGCTGCACCACAGGGGTCTACAGTGCACAACCATCTCCCACCGTAATGTTTATGATAATGTTTAATTAAAATGTTACTGTTGAAACATTTGGGACACACTGACTGGACTACGTGTTTCATCCACATTATATCTCTGCCACTATCATCCTCATTCTAGGCAACATGGCTGTCCTGCTGGAGAGTGAAGTGATTTGTGTCATATAGGTGTGATGGACCTCGTTCGATCCAATAAGGTGTCAGAATGGGATAGACAGTGTCTTAAAAAACTATTTGGACCCCTTGAACTTTTCAACCTTTTGCCACATTTAAGGCTTCAAACATAAATATATAAAATTTTCAATTTTTTGTGAAAAATTAACAAGTGGGGCACAATCGTGAAGTGGAACAAAATTGATTGAATCTTTTAAACTTTTTTAACATAAAACACATGATCACTTTGGAATGAACTGCAGAGATCTACAACTGAGGAGGGAGAGTCTGTCCACAGAACAACAATCAGTCGAACACTGCACAAATCTGGCCTTTATGGAAGAGTGGCAAGAAGAAAACCATTTCTCAAAGATATCCATAAAAAGTGTAGTTTAAAGTTTGCCACAAGCCACCTGGGAGACGCACCAAACGTGGAAAAAGGTGCTCTGGTTAGATGAGACCAAAATCAAACATTTTGGTCACATTGCAAAATGATATGTTTGGCGTAAAAGCAACACAGCTCATCCCCTGAACACACCATCCCCACTGTCAAACATGGTGGTGGCAGCATCATGGTTTGGGCCTGCTTTTCTTCATTAGGGACAGGGAAGATGGATAGAGCCAAATACAGAACCATTCTGGAAGAAAACCTGTTGGAGTCTGCAAAAGACCTGAGACTGGGACAGAGATTTATCTTTCAACAAGACACTGATCCAAAACATAAAATAAAATCTACAATGGAATGGTTCACTAATAAACGTATCCAGGTTTTTGAATGGCCAAGTCAAAGTCCAGACCTGAATTCAATCGAGAATCTGTGGAAAGAACTGAAAACTGCTGTTCACAAACGCTCTCCATCCGACCTCACTGAGCTTGAGCTGTTTTGCATGGAAGTACAGTATAGGCAAAACTGATAGAGACATACGCCAAGACACTTGCAGTGTAATCACAGCAAAAGGTGGCACTACAAAGTATTAATGCAAGGGGGCCCAATAATTTTGCACGCTCAATTTTTCAGTTTTTTTTTTTTTTTTTTATTTAAAATATCCAATAAATTTCGTTCCACTTCACAATTGTGTCCCACTTTTTGATTCTTCGCAAAAAAATTAAAATTTTATATCTTTATGTTTGAAGTCTGAAATGTAGCAAAAGGCTGAAAAGTTCAAGGGGGACGAATACTTTCGCAAGGCACTGTATACTTCTCATCCAACCACAATCAAACTCACTCTATCCAAGGGCTCCATGTATCTGGATAGATTTCTATTTATTTATTTTTGTCTGAATGATGACAAGCTGAAACACAAACAAGCCAAAGTTAAATAGAAATGAAAATACTTTCTGTATTTTTAAAATATACGGAGTAGAAATGACAGATAATTGTATGAAAATGTAAGAAATAGAAGTAAAAGGTAGGCTGAAAAATAATTACTCCTCTAAAGTATAAATAACTAAAATTTAACTAAGTAACTAAGTTTTGTATTAATTACTTGACACCTCTGATAATGTTAGGGGTCAATTTAGCTGCAACAAAGCAGCATTGGACTTCCAAAATGTTGCTCAAGGTCTCTTCAACAGGCAGCAACCTCTCGTTGTATAAAACCTCCAGTCTGTTCCACTAAATACAGTACAATGCAGGCATCTTTAGTGGTGCTTATTACGGCACTTAATGGATTCCATATTACAATAAGGTCCATCCATCCATTATCCTCTGCTTTATCTGAAGTCCGGTTGTGGGGGCAGCAGCCCGAGCAGGGAAGCCCAGACCTTTCTTTCTCCAGCCATCTCTTCCAACCCTTCTGGGAGGACACCAATGTGTTCCCAGGTCAGCCAAGAGACATAGTCTCTCCTGTGTGTCCTGGGTCTTCCTCTGGGTCTCCTCCCAGTCGAACATGCCTGAAGCACCTCACTATAGGGCAGTGGTTCTCAGTTCTGGTCCTCTTGACCCACTACCCTGCATGTTTTAGTTGTTTCCTTGCTGTGACACACCTGATTTAAATGTGCGAATGATTGGAAGGCTTCTACAGAACTTAAAGACATGCTGAAGAGCAGAGAAACACCGGAATTGAGAACCACTGCTATAGGGAGATGTGCAGGAGGCATCAGTGTGACAACCTGGGGTTGCACCAAATTGTTAATTGTTTGACTAAGTCTCCAGACTCCACTGCACTCCTAATTGCTAACTCCAAGCACCTGTACACACTACTCAAGCTCACCTTTAAAAACTGCCCCAAATCCTCAATCAGTGTGTACATTCACTTCCTGACAGAGTCAGAGTGTGCAGCCACAAATCTTTAAAAAATAAAAAATAAAAAATAAAATAAATATAAATATAAATATAAATATGAAGTCTACAAATGAAGCTGTTTAATCCCTCAGAGAACTGGTCATTTTTTAGTTTGGAGTTAAACTGCTGAAGCTGAACCACAGACAACCAAA
>JARVJO010000431.1:1456849-1473293 GCA_031762555.1 Cynodonichthys magdalenae | reverse complement strand
TCTCTCTCTCTCTCTCTCTCTCTCTCTCTCTCTCTATATATATATATATATATATATATATATATATATATATATATTACTTCAACTTGTCCTTCACTTTGTAATCCAGCAACAAATTTGTTGTTTTCCCATTAATCATTATTTCTGTCATTTCAACAGTTCAACTAGAAAAATGTACATTTGTCTAATTTTAAATATTCCTTTCCTTGTGCATCTTTTCACAGTTCTTAAACAGCTGTCCAGTTCAGAGTTTGACAGGTGATATTTGTAGTTTCATAGGTTTCCTGAATGTTTAAAAGGCATCCTTGAAATAAGAATGTGTTTAGCTTTTTTATAATGTTGATGTCAAACATGATGAAGCTTGTTAGTAAATCAGTGTCCACAGATTTATTAAACTGAGTAGATGATTTATAAATCTGTGTGGACGATTTAATAAACCGAGGGAACAGATTCCCTGACTTTTCCATTTCCTGTCCCTTCCATTATTATACAACCACTTCTGTATTTTAATCATTATTTTAGACTTGCCAGCTCCTTTAAATCAAACCTCTGTTATACCAATCACTGATCTGCATGTGGACCAAAATAAAAGTCCTCCAAATGGATCTTTCCTCAATGCTACACTTTGCATGTTTGTGAATGCGTGAACAAAAATAAGCAGAGACACACTTTGGTGTAACTTTTATTAGACGAGCTCTTACAGAACTACTGAGGCTGGATACCCTCAGTTAAAAATATCTTCTTATAGAACATACACTGAGAATAATAGCACCACAGATGAAAAACAACAGTTCAGTAATTCTCTGAGCCACTGCTGCCAACAAATCAGGTGAATCTTACAGTTTGGGATCTGCTGTAGAGTTGGCTCAGAAGTTCCTTTTGAACTTTTAATCATGACAGATATTTGACTAAATTAATGATGGAAGGTAAATAACTGTGCGTTATTGTGTGTGCATGTCTCCATGTTTGGGTGAAGCTACAGGCTTCTGCCATTGTGTTACTCTGGGATTTTACTCCCAACAAATCCCTATATGGAACAACTGCACATACATGGTCATGATGTACACACACACACATGCACACACACCAGATATCCACACAGACTCACACATGTTGAGTCCAGCTGTTTTTACTGGCATCAGGTGAAATATTAGTTTTTCTTACTTCAAAGTCTGCCTCGTTGCCACATCCTGTTTTCCCCGTCGTGTTGGTGATCTACTAGAGCTTTGAAATGATGTTAGCTGTCAGTATTAATCAAATCAGCAACACATTGTTAATTTTCCTGTCATTTTTTTCAACATGCTCCATGCTGACAAATCATAAAGTGAAAAACCAGCGAAGAACTGGTTTTCTGTTCATACTAGTGCAGGGACAAGAGTATGTTTCTGAGGTTTTTCATTTTATTTAAACACACTTATTTTGCATTATTGTAACACAACCCATCTGACACCATTTTAAAGAGTGGTAAGAGCTATAAAATGATCCACGTTTAAAGAAAAACAGCAGTAACTCTGGTCCTGGAGGGAGAAAGATGTGAAGCTTTGGGAAGTTTCCCTCAGCCCTCACTGTTTGGATGAAGAAAGTGAAAAGCTGAGTTTGAAACAGAAATGTAGAGCACCTGAGAGGAAATCAATCCAGATGAAAATGGAAACAATTTTTTTAATGTCACCATTACTGAAGACTCTCCAGGCTCAAAGTTTGCCGTTTTGAAGTTTTACTGTTTACGGTTTTACTCCAAATTTGACTACAAAAGCAAAAATACAGGACGTCCTGTAAGCTTACTGTCAAACTGTAAGTAAAAGGAGCTGATTTTGATGAGCAGAATCAGGGATGTGGTGAATGGAATCTGAGATGTTCTACTTTAGTGGATCAATTTAAAGTAAAAGAGCTATTCAGTAAAAATATTTACATTTGTCTGGCACACAATCTTTGGTAACTTTGTGATATTTCCTATTTCTTCATCAGACTAACTTGAAAATGGTGTAAATGAGTGAGACTGAATACTTCTATTGGAACTAAAAAAACTAAAACATGTTGGTCCTTTTGTTGACATTTAGGGCAAAGAGACCCTGCGGGTGACGGTTTGGTAGAAGACCCCACGGAGCAGAGAGGGGTAGTCCGGGATGCGGAACAGGTGACGCTGAGCGTAGGAGATGTCATCCTGCCGCCCCCTGCTCACCAGCATGCTGAGGTTGGCCTCGCTGACCTGGCTGCCTGCTGAGATGACGAAGAGATGGATGCCGGCATCTGCCAACTCACGGACTCGCTTCTCCAAAAGAGCCTGGGTGACTCTCTGAGAACGGCCGTCAGAAAAGAGCACCACCTTTTTCCGCCCACCAGAAGATGCGTCCCCACGACCACGGAAAACGGTGGCGGCAAATCCGAGAGCCTCCAAGACGTCGGTGCCGTCGTTTTGGAAGTTTGCTTTTTCAAGTTTAGAAGACAACATGGTGAAGTTGTTGGTTAGCCCCTGCTCCATGTTGGCATTCCGGCTGTATTGGGCCACGCCCACTCTGACATTGACACCTCCCTTTCTCTCGGCTGCGAGGAAACGTTCGGCCAAGCGTCGGACAAATGTCTTGCTTATCTCAAAGTTCTTCTGGCCCACACTGGCTGAACTGTCCATCATCATCAAAATGTCGGTAGGTTCAGAGAAAGAGACTGTGCAAACACAAACAAAAACTGGTCACAAAACATCTGATAGAAGCTTTTCTACTGAATCCCAGCAGAACAACAAAACGTAACAGAACAGGTGACGTAGTTAAACAATAACTTAAACTTTACAAGCTAATTGGCTTCTTGTTCATGTTTTAATAACTAAAAGTAAATGTTCATATTTCAGTCCAACTTCAAGCAAAAATGTGTTAATTTTATTAGAAATGCTACTAATGTAAATATTGAAAAAACCACACTTACTTGGACATTTGTAGTCTGGGCATCTCTTCTCTGCAAGGAAAAAAACCCAGAAGATAAATCAGTTCAACTGGACTGTGTATAAAATGCCCAACAAACTGTGTGGATGCATTTGATTAGCTGCTGTGTACCTTGGCAGATCTTGGCTGTGAGATTCTGAAGGAAGTTATCATCCAGCAGCATCGCAAAGTTATCCAGCACAAAAGAAAATCCTGGTTTTGTGTCAGCCTCGCATGTTACAGCCTGGAGCTGCTCCTGGTTGGGCTTTCGGCCTGAGTAGTCCTTAACTCCTAAACCCCCCACCTGGAGGCGAGGCAAGATATTTTCAGATTAGCAGATAAAGTTTAGTGTGAAACTACAATTTAGAGGGTTGCAAAGGTATTCAGTGCCACATGTGTAGGTGGTAAAGAACAGCACCAAGCATTAGACAACATAAAAGCCACACAGGTCAGTGACAACGTTGTGGAAGAGATCACAGTTGGATTTTAAATATAATAACCCAAAACCTGAACATCCCACAGAGCATCATTAAATCCATTATTAGAAAGTTAAAAAAGGTGTCACCACACTAAATCTGCCAAAACATCTACCTAAACTCACAAACCATGTAAGGAGAAACATAACCCAAAAATAACCCTGATGGAGCTGAGAAGCTCTTCTGCAGAGATGGATGGATTTGTTCATAGCACCACTAAAAGCTGCACAGAGCTGGGCTTCATGGAAGAGTGGCCAGGAAAAAAACATTTATTAAAAAAAAACATATGAAGAAATACCAATTGTGACTAGAATTATTCCCCATTGAACTTGTTCTGATGTATGTTTGTAGGTTTATTACCAACAACCAAAACAAAAATCCAATGAATTTCCACAAAATAGAAAGAGATAACTCCTTTGCTTAAAACTTTACAGTTCTGTAACTCACCACAAGGTCTTTCCCACAGAGTATATTGAGGGACACTTTGTCTCTTATAATATCAGAGCGTCCATCGGTGAGAACGAGAACAACTTTGTTGTCTTTCCTCATGTCCTTTAGTGTTGCGGTCAGAGCGAATTCAAGGGCCTCGCCTGTGTAAGTGGCCTCAGCCAGCCAGGGCATGTCTCTCACTGCTCTGCACACACACACAAATAAAACAAACAAGACAAATATGGGTAACTTTAATAAACAAAGTGAAAATCTTCCTATGAACATAACTGATGGAAACAGTAAATCTGTTGAAAAGGATTCCTTTAGTTCTTAGTTTTTAGACTCATGAGACTTTTCAGATGTTGATGTAATTTTTTATTGGTTTATTAGTTTTTACACTAAGCTAAAAAAGGCGTTTTGTTTGATTAAACAAAAGCAGCTGTATTTATAATACTTGGACTGGGGATTTTGGAGGTATGGCTGTTTTGAATGACTCTCAGCTACTACCACACCAAATTTTAGCTCCTTATTTGAAGAGTTTACTGAAGTATAACATTTTTTCTGTAGGCTAAGTTTGAATAGCTACAGTGGCCATTCAGAAACAAGTTGACTCCAAAAGCGAAGTCATCGTAGATATGCAGTCAGGTTTTACTTTCCAAGTGTTTCATTGAAATGTCTTCAGTGGTTCTTGAGACGCACACACAGTAGCACAAGCTTTCACCTTAAAGTGGTGAACAACAATAACAAGGTAAAGCAGTAAGACAGACGAGCACGACTCTTGTTGAATGTTTGTTGAATGTTTGTGAACTCACTGTTTAAAGTTGGCGAGGGTACTGGTTAGTTTCACAGCTTGCTGGGCTTTTGATCCACTGTACTGGACGACACTCACTGAGGACTCGTTCGCTCCAAACTGAGAAGAAAAACACAGCAGGGTGAGTTTATGTTTTGGTCTGTGTGTCACGTCCAGGAGCACGGTTTTCTCTGCCAACATTTCTGCGTCCCACCCATTGTGAGTAACTGCAACCAAACTGGAAGAGGAGAGTCACTGGAGAGGCACAACCCAAAACTGAAGACAACATTTTTAATTCACACTTCTCTATTTTGAGGTTTGATCTTGAGGCAAAACAGTCCTGGTGGAATTTTAGAAAAAAAAAAAAAAACACTTCACAAAGGTCAAATAACTGTCATCCCACAGAGGCTGAGCAAGTATGAAAGCAATGTTGTCAAAATGTCACAACAGTATAAACCCAAGAGAGACATTACCTTGACTTGGTGGTTTTTATTCAGCCTGTCAATAGTTTTGATGATGAAGTCTTTGGAGAGGTCAAAGTTTGAGGCACCGATACTTTCTGAGCTGTCCACGATAAATGCCAAGTCCACAGGTGCACACTTGCACTCTGAAGACACAAAATACACACACAAATAGAAGATTAAAGAGAAAAATGCATATAGCCCATCACCTTTCATGTCAGTTTTAGACTAAAGAACAAAGTTGGTCTAACCTATGATCGCTCACACACAATATTTAAATGGTAATGGTAAATGGACTGTACATATATAGCGCCTTTCTATCCAACCAGGATACTCAAAGCGCTTTACACAACAATCTGTGCCCTCATTTACCTATTCACACAGCACTCTACTAGATCTCTACAAAGCTAACATGTACAATCATCTATGAAGACTAATCAGTGCCAATCACATTCATACACTGATGGGACACATCAAAGGCATCAGGGGTGAAGTGTCTTGCCCAAGGACACCACAACTGAGACAGCTGGAAAGGGGGATCAAACCGGTGACCTTCCAGTTCCAGGACGACTCCCCAGACCACTCTGCCACAGCCGCCCCATTTAAAGATCTACCATTCAAAGTATGTGTCATGAATGACTCTCAGCTACTACCACATCAAATTTTAGCTCAATTTCAGTCAAATTCACAGAGTTATAGCCATTTTTGTGTATTCTAAGATCGGTTGGTTGTGGTGGTCTGAACTGGTATGATTCCAGAAAATAAGTTGTTGAAGAATGAGAGTTTTATGAACAAGTTGTCAAGTAGTTAATGAGATATTTAGATAACAGACTAACTTCAAAAGTTAATGGCAAATGTTTTAAATAAAAAACTAACACAACTTTTAGTGCTTGTACTATATGATAGGGACCAGGCTCAGCTGCCAACACAAATTTTAGCTTGTTACATTTGCACTTTTTTGTGTTTTTGATGATAAATTAGCTCTGTTAGCCGTCCTGAATTTGGTTGACTCCAAAAGTTATTCAGTTGTAGATGTGCATTTAGTGATTCCTTGCTGAGAGTTGTATTAAAACTCATGCACTGGTTTATAAGATATTAACAGGCATACAGGCACAAGCAAACATAATCACCTTTTGGCAATCAGTGTAATAAAGTAATAATTTAGAAAAATACTCTAAACTTACCGCAGCAAGCTGTGAAGTGATTCAGAGCAGATGAAAAGAAAAACACAAATCAACATAAATTAACTGGAAAGATTAAAGCTTCACACAACACAGCCTGAGTAATCTGCTTTGGTTTTAAATGATACGTTTAGCTTGAAGTCGCTGAGCTGAAAAAGGCAAAATGGTGGAGTATGCTGTATGACTTAACTCCTCTTAGTAAATGGGTTGAGGTGTGGATGAAAAGAAGAGTTTTTAACTTACAGCAGAGCTTCATGATGATATCCAGAATTTCACATTCCTGTGGAGAGAAGGAGTTCAGACTGTTACAGCACATATTATTTAAACACAAAACACGAGCAGGTCCTGAAGGATTTTCAAAAGCCCTAAAAAGAAAATGAAATTAGGACAATGATGATATTATCTTAGAAGTTTGGAAATGTTGACAGATTTTAAGGTTCAGGAAATTGAATTTGAGGCTTGGATTGAACGTACACTATCACTTTCACATTTAAAAGTAGCACAGGCTCAAGAGGGAAATGAGGCGCGAGGTCCTTTGACAACTGGTCTTACGACAGAAATGACGGCAAAAGTTCCCAATAAACACTCGGAAATATTTTCATACTCACATCAGATCCTGGAGGTCCAGGCGGTCCAACAGGACCCTGAAGAGAGACAGAAGATAAGCTCATAAAAAGAAGTTCTTTCTGATAAAATTGTCATGTTTGTTTTTCGTCACAAAGTGTGTTTGGTTTGACTTCAAGACAGAGTCAGAAGAGAAGCTTTCTGTTTGAAGTGGAAATAAAAAAAGAAGGTTCTCTTTAGAGAATCATCATCCCTGCAACTGAAAAACCAGATTCCCACATTAACTGAACCCACATCCACACCCACCCCTACATGTGTGCTCTGCTATCTTCCTGCAACATCTGTATCTTCCTAAAGTTCACGGCAACAGCATTTTGTTTTTTCACTTAGTTGCATGAAAACCATCTGTTTCGTTTTAACGCACATTAAAACTCAGATTAAGAGCATTCTCTTCTGCAACAAACACACTAAACTAGCTAATCCGACACACACACACACACACACACACACACACACCCACACACATATGCACACACAGACAGAGTGTGGGAAAGACTAAGTAAAAAGAGAGACAGCTGGTAATTTTAGAAGAAACTGTCTCGAAAACACATGAAGCAAACTCTTTATATAAAAATATACAGAAAAGGCTCCAGCCAAATGTGAAGCAAGAAAAAGGAGGGAGATAAGAGTTAAAAAGAGAGAAAAAAAGTTAAATAGAGCTTGATTAATAGCTTGGCTAAGAAAAGATGCCTTTCACACACATTACACGTCAATCAGGTTTATTTTTTTCCACGTATCACAGCCCTTATTTGTTATCTGATTAAAAACAAATGGAAATCACATTTTCTTTCCAAATCCAGATCAAAATCACAGGCATTACTTTGAAATTTGTCTCCCTGTGGTTCTAAGGGAAGTTAACTAAACATTACTCAGTTGCTGCTCTAAAATCGGTAGAAATCTTTACCACACAGGTAGAAAGCACACGGGACACAGACAAGTCTGTAGAATCAGTCATTCTGGTCATGGTAACCCCAAGTGCATGATGGGAAAGTAGCCAAAAATAAGAGTGATGATCTCTTTAACCACTTGGCTGAAACTGCTGTGACATCCATGCTGATTTGAAGCTTACTAATAAAAAACATTGACTTTATTTTTTTGGATTGTAACCATAATGACACTACACAAGTCCATTGGTTAACACTCAGCATTTACTGAGTGTGGCCACACCCTGTCTAATCTTGCATCATTTTTAACCCAAATAGATTTTAAACTCATTAATTTGATAGAAGTTAATCTTGGCTGAGAATCAGGGAGAACTTTGCTAAAAACACACCCAAAATAGTTTAATGGATTGGAGAGTTACCAAGGTAATTTCTGCTGTAAAGTTAAAACATTCACAAGGACTGAGACACTTTAGAGTCAGTCTCAAGGGTCCTTTAATGGGACTCAAATTTTTGACACATTTGTTTCATTTGTCAGTTCTATACATTCCCACTTAAGAAAAAGACATAATTAAGAGTGATACAGGAAAAGCTGAAAACCAATATCTAGATGGTTATTTCTGATTATAGATTAAATATTTATTCTACGTTTGCTGTTTTCAACTCAATATAACTAATAAACACAAAAAACACAATATTCCCTAAGCATGCACCTCATTGGGCTGTGAGCTACTTCAAGACACAATAATGTGGGACGGAATGTGAATTTCTACTTGGATTCTCCCAGATTTGGTGCTTACAACTCTGACATCTGAGCCAAAATTTGCCACGAGTCTACATATATAACATGCAAATGTACAAATTATTTAGTTCCATATTAGTCACACAATATCTTAATCGTGTCTCAATGTGTTCCAATTTTATTCTCTCTGCATTTGAAACTTTTGTGCACTAACAAGGTGAAATTTTAGATTCACTTTTATGCTTCTAATGAGTCACAGTTTAGTTTGATAGAGCCAGTTCTGGCCCACACAATGCACTGACACTTGGCCCAGATATTGCAAAGAATGACTTCCGTTTGGTGGCCAAGATGTGGTTTGCCAGAGATGGTCCATGCATCGGCCAGCACCACTTGAACCAAACCACAAACGGGCCAGTTGTGCATCTCAAAAACACTTCCATCATTGCCAAATCTGGCCAGGCTGACTGCTGGCAGGGCAAACCACCTGCCCTGCCAGCAGTCAGCCAACAGTGCCAGCTTGACACCAGATCTGGGCCACACCTGTCTGCTATGTGGGATTTTGCTCACATTTTCTGACTAACAGAACAAAACTGAGATGTTGGAGTTGCCCTCAGTGACTCAGTGTATTTTATTGGTCTTGCAAATTTTCTGAACACGTTCAAAATACAGTGATATGAAAGTAAGACACTGTGTGTTTTATCAAAACACAGCTCCTGTTATCTACTATGGAGGATGTGGCAGAGTGGAGAGTCATCCTGTAACTGTTGGGTTGTTGGTTCAAACCCCTGTTCCATCTGTCTCAGTCGTTGTGTCCTTGGGCAAGACACTTCACCCACCTTGCCTGCTGGTGGTGGAGGGTCTAGTGACACAGCATGGCAGCCCCGCCTTTTTCAGTGTGCCCCAGGGCAGCTGAGGCCACAGTGTAGCTTACCACCATCACTGTGTGAATGTGGGTGTGAATGAATAATGCATGAAAATTGTAAAGAGTCTTTGAGTGTCTGAAAATATAAGACTAATGCATTATTATTATTATCATTATAGAAATAACATAAATCCTACAGTTTAATCTATCCTACACAGAAAAACAGGTATTACGGAAAGAAGGATGGATGGATGGATGGATGAATGGATAGATGGGCAGATGGATGGATGGATGGACAGACGGATGGATGGATGAATGGATAAATGGATAAATGGATGGATGGACAGATGGATGGATAGATGGACAGATAGATAAATGGATAAATGGATGGATGGACAGATGTATGGATAAATGGATAGATGGACAGATGGATAAATGGATGGATGGATGGATGGATGGATGGATGGATGGATAAATGGATAGATGGACAGATGTATGGATGGATAAATGGATGGATGGATGGATAAAGGGATAGATGGATGGATGGATAAATGAATGAATGGATGGATGGATAAATCAATAAATGGATTAATTGATGGATAGATAAATGGATGGACAGATGTATGGATGGATAAATGGATAGATGGACAGATGTATGGATGGATAAATGGATGGATGGATGGATAAATGGATAGATGGACGGATGGATAGATGGATGGATGGACGGATGGATGGATGAATGAATAAATGGATGGATAAATGGATGGATGGACAGATGGATGGAGAGATGGACAGATACATAAATGGATAAATGGATGGATGGACAGATGGATGGATAAATGAATAGATGGACAGATGCATGGATGGATAAATGGATGGATGGATGGATAAATGGATAGATGGACGGATGGATGGATGGATAAATGAATGGATGGATGGATAAATCAATAAATGGATTAATGGATGGATAGATAAATGGATGGACAGATGTATGGATGGATAAATGGATGGATAAATGGATAGATGGACGTACGGATGGATGGATGGATAAATGGATAGATGGACAGATGTATGGATGGATAAATGGATGGATGGATGGATAAATGGATGGATGGACAGACGGATGGATGGATAAATGTATGGATGGATAAATCAATAAATGGATGGAGAGATAAATGGATGGACAGATGTATGGATGGATAAATGGATGGATGGATGGAAAAATGGATAGATGGATGTACGGATGGATGGATGGATGGATGGATGGACGGATAGATGGATGGATAAATGGATGGATAAATGGATAGATGGACGTACGGATGGATGGATGGATAAATGGATAGATGGACAGATGTATGGATGGATAAATGGATGGATGGATGGATAAATGGATGGATGGACAGACGGATGGATGGATAAATGTATGGATGGATAAATCAATAAATGGATGGAGAGATAAATGGATGGACAGATGTATGGATGGATAAATGGATGGATGGATGGAAAAATGGATAGATGGATGTACGGATGGATGGATGGATGGATGGATGGATGGACGGATAGATGGATGGATAAATGGATGGATGGACGGATAGATGGATGGATGAACGGACAGACGGATGGATGGATGGATGGATAAATGGATAGATGGATGGATGGATGGATAAATGGTTGGATGGATGGATAAATGGATAGATGGACGGATGGATGGATGGATGGACGGATGGATGGATGGATAAATGGTTGGATTGATGGATAAATCAAATGAATAAACAGATGGAAATGGATGGACAGATGTATGGATGGATAAATGGATAGATGGACGGATGGATGGATGGATAGATAGATGGATGGATGGACAGATAGATGGATGAATGGATGGATGGATAAATGGATGGATGGATGGATAAATCAATAAATAGATAAAAGGATGGATAGATAAATGGATGGATGAATGGATGGATGGATAGATGGATGGATGGGACTGATGGATGGATGGATAAATCAATAGATGGACAAATGGATGGATAAATGGATAGATGGACAGATGGACAGATGGATGGATGGATAAATGGATGGATGGACGGATGGATGGATGGATGAATGGATAATTGGATGGATGGACAGATGGATGGATAAATGGATGGATGGACAGATGGATGGATAGATAAATGGTTGGATGCTCCTTTAGATTTTAAAACATGCCACTTTTTACTGTAGTTTCTGAATGAACAAACTAAATGACCCTCTAACGATCTGAACATGTATTCTGGTTGTATGGAAAATGCTAACATTGTTTGCGTGGACAGCAGTCTTGTCATCTAATCTTTCATAAGAGGCCCAAACACATGTAAACACTCCGAATCAGTTCCACAGAAGTCTTACCGGGTTCCCCTCAGGCCCTCTGTGACCTTTGGCCCCTTTAGGTCCGGGAGGCCCTAGTTCGTTGTTCTGTGAAGAGAAACAGAATGAAGATGAAGAGAAAAACAGGATTTTTTTTAAATAACAGCATCAAGACAGTCAGAATCTGTAGTGATGAACTATTTTTTAGAACATAACAGTTTTGGTTCCATGTAGACATGGAAAAGTTTACCATGACTGCAGGAAAACCAGCATTAGTTTGTTATTCTGCAAATAACCACAAAACCCATCCAGGGGTTGATTAAAGCATTTTCACTGACAGCAGAAACCACTTCAACTGGGCTGGAGCTCAGCTACCATCAATAAACATAGCTCTGTGCTTGAATATCGCAATGAACAATAAATTTACAAAAATAAATAAAAAATCTGGATGCAGTTTTGTGCACAGCTGAGCACGAACATTTATGACATGGTATAGGAGCATGAAAAACTTTGCTTATTTTTCTACAGATTATTGGGAACAAAATGTGAATTTAATCCAAATAGCAGAGCCAATAGTTCTATTAAGAAACTTGACATGAAAGCCAACAAAAAGAAAACTGATTTTATGTTGAGTTTCGAAGCTAGGCATAATGAAGATCAATCAAATAAAGATGGTTGAGGGTGTTTTCTGTGGAACAGGATATTATGCAGATAACTGGAAGATCCTCAGTTGGATAGAACTAGAAGATCATGTCTTCATAGCTAACTATCAACAAATCAGTATATATCAGTACAGGTACAGTACTTCAATACGCACTCCGTATGAATCAATACAGATTTTTAATATTTATTTTATCAGCTTGTCTTCTGAAGATGCTTTGTGTTGAAGGATCAGTGGATCTGTGTTCGACTGCTCCACCTAGGCTTCATTGTTGAGCACAGATCCACTGAGAAACTTGCTGTTTCAGAAACATTTAATTTAAAAACTGTAGTTTTGAGGTTAAACAAATGTTCTTAATTAAGTTCAATAAATTACAAGTTAAGAAGGGCATGGAAATTTCTCTTTTTTGTATCAAAAAAATATCAAACCGTGAGACTAAAGTATCGAACTGAATCGTGAATTTTCTGTATCGCTGCACCCAAATCAGTACAGATATGGTTTTTTACTACATTTACTTCGCTTCTTTAGGATTTTTTTGTAAAAAATGTGTCTTTTAAAGAATTTTCACATCACAACATTAAAACAAGAACTATGAAATCGTTTCAGAAAGAGCCAGAACAGCTGCAGGTGGGGGGCGCTGCCAAAAACAACTGCAGCTGCAGTAGCAGCTAATCTTACTTAGATTATTGTCTAGACTGCATATACCAAAAATAAAAAAATAAAACTATTATCCCATCTTTTAAATGCATGTTCCCTCAGATACCTGTGTTCCCTTTAATGACATCTTGTTTTTTGGACTGAGGGAACACAAATTGAATAAACTGTAATCATTACCAGGTAAAATAAACCAAATCCACCAGTTCCCTCTTTCAGTCACAGCAACCCTTGCTGCTCTTTGATCTGGTGCTGAAGGTACATTCAGACAAAACTGTCAACAGCAGAGGACAGATATGGTAAAGGAGAAAGACAGAAGGTAACTCCAACCACCTGGCTGTAAATACTTACAGACACACACAGTCAATGTCAACCATGAATAATAGCACACACACGTATGTGTTTCACTCAACACATGTTTCCATTTACTCCACATTCTCAACTTCAAACAAGGTGATATAAAGAACATGGACTACATCATCCATAGTCACACACTAACACACTTTCTGACCTGGAGTTTATGGCATCCTACGTAACGATCTTTAACCAGATGGGACTGTTTGTCAAATCTTTTCCAATTGGTGCAAGTCAGCTGAAGTAAAATTATATAAAAGTCATAGGATCTGTATCTGCATTCATCTTCCTTACCACACCCTGATCTTCAAGCTCGTGCCTCTCTGGCAAAACTCTGTGTGGAAATATTTTAACTGTTTATATTAGGCTTTCAGTGTACACTTTAGCAAAAAGCAAAGGAAATGTCTTTAAAATGTTTTGACTAGCTATATGAGTCAGACAAATTCTTCAGTGTATTGTGTAAAAATATGAATGGCTGATAATCTTGAGAAAGAAACATCTAAAAAAAGCTCTGGAGATTGGAATGCATGTAATGAGTTCCATCTTTATTCTTTGAGACAGGAAAGGGGCATCAAGTTTTGCCCTTTTACTAAAAGTCTTTTTCACATAAAGCAGTAGCAGTGGAAAAATGAGCAAGAGCCATGTTTGAGGCCCTCGTTTACCATTTTAGCAGAAACACAATCCACTGGTTTGTTGGAAGAGAAGACTGGCCCCATTTTCTTGTTTGAGCTTCTACTTTAGCTCAGTCCAAGAACTGAAAACAGCTGAACAATGTATTATGAAATCTATGTCTTTTCTTAGACTAAAACCACAGATCTTGCCTTGTGAATCTGGCACAAAATGGTAACGAGTGAATTTAAATCATACTGGTTGGCTTGTTTCATCTCGATTTCCTGCTAAAGGCTCACAAATTGAATGATTCTCGCAGTTTTGCATTTATTTCTGTAGGATGTTGTTTTTCAAGAATAAGCAAAAACTGAAATAGCATTCCTTGAAGGAATGTATTTCACCATATTAAACTAAGATCTTCTTATGGTGAGAAATGCAGTCAAACTAAAAATACCATTATTCAAATCTCATGATATTTCTGTCAGAGTACTGTATTTGTTGTGAATGACTCTTTGTATCTGTAAAACCTACGAGCTAGAGCCATTGTTATGTTGGCTAAAATGGATTAGGTGCTGCAACCGATTCAAACTGGATATACTTCAAAAGTTATTTGGGTGTCATTGCAGAAAATTATTTTCCAAAACTTTCATTAAAATCAATCCAATGTTTCATAAGATGTTTTAGTAATAGACAAAAAGAGTTGACTTACAGTTAATGTTAAATTTTAATATCTCGCACAATGGTAATATATGAATTGAAGATGACTCTTAGGAACAAGTGCACCACATTTTAACAAAATATCTGTAAAATTTACTTAGTTATGAGCATTTCTTATTTTAAAATATCAGATCTTTAATTGCGGTTGCTTCAAAAGTAATCTCGAGGTCAATGTGCACTCAATGATAAATTCTTGCAACTTTAACTGTTTCAGTGATTGATGGAACATTTTTCTAACAGACAACAAAGAGGTAGAACAATTGTTAGTGCTTAGATGGGTTGAAGATGATGCTCAAGTCTCCAAATTGTGGGTCGATATCTGTTGAACTAACTGAGTTGTAGCCATTTTTGTATTTTTTAAAGTCAGTTGGCTGTGGCGGCACCTTAAATCCTGTAAGCTACATCCAGTAATTACTTTCTGTAAATTTCAATAAAATTCACTCAAAAAAAGAAAGGTCACACACTCTAATATTTTGTTGGACCCCTATTTACTGTGGCAGTGTTTGGATAAGCTTCTGCAATGTCACAAGATCTATTTCCATCCAGTGTTGAATTAATTTTTCACCAAGATCTTTCATTGATGATGGTAGAGTCTGACCTTCTCCAGCACATCCCAAAGGTTCTCAATGGACTCTGTGGAGCCAATCCATGTGTGAAAATGACGTCTCATGCTCCCTGAACCACTCTTTCACAATTCCAGCCCAATGAATCCTGACATTGTCATCTTGAAATATGGCCACACCATCAGGGAAGAACAAATCCATTGATGGAATAACCAGGCCATTCAGTATTTTCAGGTAGTCAGCTGACCTCATTCTTTGAGCACAGACTGTTGCTGAACCTGACCAATGGCAGCAACCCTACATCATAGCTCCGCCCCCACAGGCTTGTACAGTAGACACTAGGCATGATGGCAGCATCGCTTCACCTGCCTCTCTTTACCTGGTGCACCCATCACTGTGGAACAGGGTAAATCTGGACTCATCAGACCACATGACCTTCTTCCATTACTCCACTGTTCAACTGAAGCCTTTTAGTCCCAGTTAGCCAATAATTTGACCCTTTTCAAACAGACGGACATCTTTTCCACAGCCACAGAATGTGTCTTTCAAAATGAGAAGCAACTCATTGCACCAGTTGGGGTTAAATAACTTGTTTGCAGCTGAAAGATAATCACCCATGCAGTAATTATCCAATAGGAGGCTTGAAACTATTTACTTAGTTAAATCCAGATAGTGACTTTTTTTGGGCCAATTTGGTAGAGACAGACAAACACACAGGCAAAAACATTGTCTGTCTTCACCTTTTGGCAGCTGCTGATAATTACTCAATAGGACAATGGTTCACAAGATTCATGGAGTGAATTATCCAATCCTGACCGGTACTACAGGACTATAAAATCTTTGATATAGTGTAAACTGATCCAGCTCTGTAAATCTAAAGCTTAAAGGGTGACAGCTGTAGAACGAAGGGCTAAGCTTTGCTGATGTACCGATGAGAGAACTTTGCAGACATGTAAAAGTGTTTATGTCATGACAGAGAAACCTGGGAAATATCAAAGTTTCATGTAAACATGTCTGAGCTGAACATGTCGTTAAACTGCTACAACGTATGATCCACTCACATGCGTGTCCGTTAACACACACACATACAAAGTACTACAGCCCCCTCATGGTTTGTGCTCATTTCCTGGTATCCTTGACAACAACATATACACAGCTGCATCAGCTCCAAACCTTCCTCCCCCT
>JARVJO010000431.1:1426997-1446470 GCA_031762555.1 Cynodonichthys magdalenae | reverse complement strand
GCCCAGAAGTTTTTCAAGACTAAGGGGCCGATCTACCAGCTGTGTGTGCCGATAAGCATCATAAGTAGAGAGGGGAAAAAAAAAATAAAAAATTGGACCGGCCCAAAATCACCCACGGCCCACTGGGCAAGTGCCCGCTATGCCCGATGGCCAGTCCAGCGCTGGGCACAGGCATAATCCAAAGTTTAACAAAAATTTATTAAAAGGAAAACAAAAGGCTGTCAGTACAGCTCAAAATGCTCAGGGCAACACAGAGCGATAACTGGACAGGACGGAACACAACATAGACAATGATCAGACACAGACTGAACACAGGACACAGAATATAAAGCCAAATAATGAGAACAAACGAGAAACACCTGGGGAAGACACAAGGGGAAACAGGTGAGCAGGGGCGGGGCTGGAAGCCAGACTGGAAGTGAACAAATGTAATTTTTCCGTAGAACATTTTTACAAAAATGTGAAAAACAATCAAAACCTACTGATTAAATGTCTGAAAGTGAAAGTCTTGATATGTTAACATGTATCTAAGAAACAGACTTGTTTGAATGACTTTTTTAGATAAAAGAGTTACTGAAAGATGAAGTCATAAAAATAAGGTGGGCGTCCTTTAAAAGTTCAGTTGTCGTCAAGAAGATTGGTATCTTGTCTTTTCTGCTACATATTATAAAACTTTTTTATATAATTTCATACAAAATGTTTAAATAAAAAAATATCACAATACAAAGATAGCATTGAATAGCAGCTCTGCAGACAACAAAGGAGACAAAAGTTTGAACAAGGCCAGCTATTGGCTGATCAGAGAGATGTCCAACAAAAATTGGGCCTCATGCAAGAATCGTTCATACGAACAGATTTGTTCTTATGTGGTGAGACGATATGTGGCTGTGGCTCTTCTTCTAAATAAATGAAAATTATTTAACACAGTTGTTTACATTTGAATTAAAAATATTTGACCAAAGGAAAACCGGAGCAGGACTAGAGAGAGATGAATATGATTTAGATTTTTATTTGTATACGACCCACGGGAGACACGACATTAACAGCAGTCATCATTTCATCCCTCGGCTTCCACAGCTGACGCTGCTAAAAATGACAGATTTTCTTTTCTGGATCTCTGACAGCAGGACTTCAGTCTCCGAACTTGTGAAGTTCTTTTTACTTTTTGCTGTCATTTTCATGAACGAACACTTCCTGGTCTGTAGGGCATGAAGCGTAGCCTTATATGGTGTTTTTGGGGTGGTAATTTTGCTAATTTCCTTTTCTCATGCAGGAGCACCTGAACATGAACAGGTGGGATTCATCATGTTTACGCTGCTCATTTACACACTTTTCCTGCAGATAGAAGCGTTTGTTGAATCCGACGTGGCATGTTCGTATGAATCCTTCATACGAACAAAAGTAAGAGAAATTTAGGATTAGAATACTAATGTTCTTGCATATGAGGCCCAATGAGAGTAAAAGTCTGTCTATATATAGGGTTGTTTGTTCCACAGTTTAGGAGCTACAAATAAAAAAAAACCTGATCACCTCTGTGGACCAGCCTGGACCTTGAGACAACTGAACAAATACTCATTAGAGTCAAAGTCACATAAAGCTGCAGGAGACCAGACAGATACACTGGAGCCTGCCCATTTAATGCTTTATAGGTCAGCAAGAAAACTTTAAAAATGGTTCAAAACAGACAGGGAGCCAGTGGAGGGAAGCCAGCACTGGGGAGATACTGTATGTTCACACTTTGTGTTCGTTTGAAGAGACGAGCTGCAGGGTTCTGTTCTGGACCGGCTGCAGTGGTGAGGTCAGTTTGGCTCACATCAAAAGGTAAAATAAACCAATTGGGAAGTAAGAAAAGCACAAATCAACCCTTCAAAGTCATTAAAAATATATGTAAATATTTGTGGAACACTACAGTACATTGATATTGGAGTAAAAGTTGACTAAATAGTGCGTGCACAAACCTCTATGAATTCTTCTGAGAATGAAGTTGTTTAAAAACAGCAGCAATTCCATGTTGGACTTGGCTTAACTCAAACATACTTTAATCCCCTCAGATTATAGTCTATATTTTCCTACTGGGGTCGTTCAAAAAGCTATCTATAACAAGTAAAGCTGTAATATTTTTTATACCTTTCCATAAAAACCCACTTCAAATAATCTGAACTATTGGTTTGACTGATAGTTTCTATACAAATATTTATTCATCATTCAGCTTCTTTTAGTTGAACTAAGTTACTGCCTTCAGTCTTATTGCGATAGCTCCAAAATAATCACATTAAAAAGCATTCAGTTAAAAAAAACACAATAAAATTTATGTTCATAAACGGTTTAAATCAAAACTCTGTCAGCTAAAGCGTTAGCCCCAACCAAGCCAATTTAATTTTCTCTGGAAGTTTTGACATACGCAGGAAAGGAAGTTTCATCATCTGCCAGCTGATACGGGTGACATGCTAACAACCGTGAACTCTTTCAAACTGTGTGGAATGTGTGACATTAATGAGTGGAGCTCAGGTCTGGAGTAAAACTCACATCAGATCCAGGAGAACCTTTGCAGCCTGAAAGTCCAGGGAAACCAGAATCGCCCTGGAGAAGACAGATCAGAAACACTCACTGAAGCACATCTATCAGAGGAAGAAAAAGCCGAATCTGCTCGGTTTGTGACTGTCTCACCTTGCGTCCATCAGTTCCATCCATCCCTCTTTGACCTTTTTCCCCCTGAGGAGAAACAGATGAACAAAACAGACATCAGAGAATGTCAACCACATAAATAGATGATAAACAAATCTACGATTTTTAACAAAAATTACAGTAAAATTAGATCTCACCTTGAAGCCTTTGTGTCCTCTTTCACCCTGCAGAAAAACAAAATGCACACCATGAATTTTACAGAACAGAACATAATCTGAATATTGTTGGATTGGAGACATTTAGGATCTAATATTACCTTCTCTCCTCTGGGACCACGGTCTCCCTGAAAACAAAAGAACACACTTTATTATTATAGCATGAAGCGTGTCAGTGAAATAATGCATAATATTTGATTTAGTCAGAATACAGACCATCAGATGGATCGTATCTGTCCTAAAGGAGTTTTCAGATCAAAAGCAAAGTAAACTATGCAGGCAGCACAGTTACTTATATAAATAACAAAAGCTTGTAGATAGATGTGTTTCTGTCTTGGGCAAGGTGAGTTTACATAAAAAACTCATCTATATAATGAGAAAAAACTGTTTGATTGGTGTTTTGTTTTATCTTATCAGCAGTGAGATTGTTCTGACGTCACAAAGAGAGACAGGATCTGTAGCGGAGGACAAACTGACCACAGCTGTCTGTTCTTCAGACTCAGATTAAACAGCTGCTTTCTGGTAAGTTGGGAAATAAGCAAGCATGAAGAGAAGTGAACATGAAAATATGTATTCATGCATATTTGTAAGTTAGTGGTTGTGCTTCATGAAGAACCAACTTATTGTGCTCCTAACATGAGCTATTAGAAATGTTAGCTCAGCTGTGTTTCCTGTAGCTCTGTCTTTGGGGGCTTTAACAAATGGGATAGTTTCAGCTAGGACTGCACGATATATTGGCATTAATATCGGTATCGTCCTATATTGGTCATTTTTTTAGAATTTCGGTATCGGTCCGATATGTAAAACTGGGCCAATATTAACGTTCGATATTGATTTCCCACTTTTTAGCTTTGTGTTTCTGTTTTGGGAGGGGAGACGGTTGGTTGATCAGCATCTGTTTGATCATGATAGTGATATTGATGCTACATAGCCAGAAATAACTGAAGTAGGGAGCCATGTCAGAGGTCTGGTCGTTTATTTACGATATCAAAAAAAGACCCAAGTGTGTTTGTGCGTGTATGTATAATATAATCGTGTGTTCGTGTAATATCGGTAAATATCGGTTATCGGCCATAACAGCAATAATTATATTGCATATCGATATCGGCTGAAATTTTCATATCGGTGCATCCCTAGTTTCAGCAGATTCATTTGTTTGTTTCTTCTTAAAGAAGATCAGTCACAGAAGGTGGACAGGACTTTCCCCTAGTACTTGATCTGAACACCTCAGGACTCTGTTCTGTATAAATCAGGGTTTGTAACCTTTACAAGCAAGAGTTATTTCTGTCACCCCTCCCACTAAATATATAAAGTTTACCCAGAGCTGCAAAATAAAAGCTGGAATAATGCAACTCTATAATCAGATTCAGATAAAATGTTTCATCTTAAAATATGAAAAAAAAAAAATTGTTGACATTTATTGTTATTTTTAACATTTAGGACAAATGAAAAAGATCAAAGTATTGTAGCGTGGGGGAGAAACATTTTGTTTATTTCCTCATTGGTTCAGTTTAAAACAGAATGATTGACACTGGTTTGTTCATGATTAGTGTCACCAGTTTAATGGTAAAAATGCTGATCTGCTAATCTTAAATATTACATATTCTTTAATAAACCAGTGACTTAAATGGTTCTCTACCTTCATTCCACTGTAGCCAACTGGACCAGGATCACCAACACTGCCCTACAACAATAAAACAGACAGAATAATTCACTTTATGGGCAAAACAAATCTAAGAATACGAGTTGATTCCTTCTCTTTTTGCAAGTATATTAGTTTAATATTTTAGAAAAATGATGAAGGAATATGGAACTTACCACAGGACCGATAGCTCCTTTCTCTCCAGGCATTCCTGGTCGACCCATCTCTCCCTAAAGATGGATAAAAACACGCTAAGCTAACATTGTTTCTGGTCAGGTTACAGATTTTGGTCATTTATTTTTTCCTGATCAGTATCCAACCTTGGAGCCTATGTCTCCACCTGGTCCTTTTGGGCCTCCCTGAGCCTGCAGCCCAAACAACAAAGTGATGATTATAATTTGTCAAAAAAAAAAAACAAGGACCACAGTCCATTTTTTTTGGCTACAAGATATAAAAATGTATACTTACATTACAATCAAAGGAGCAGCACTGCAAAAAGAAAAGAGAAACATTCAAGGGTTAAAAGTGTTTATGAAAAACAACCAAAGCAGAGAAAACACGCTGAAGACCTAAATATGTTACTTTAAAGGACATAAAAAACAACAGACAGTTGTTATCTGAGTTGATCTTAATGAGCTTTTTATGTCATTATTTCAGCTCCTTCAGCATTTCCTCAGCAACCCTTTCCTGTTTCCTGAAATCTAAACGTTTAGCAGAATTTGGACTTCAGTGCACTTTCAAATACAAATCACAAAACAGATGCTTCTAACGTGCTAATTACAGAACACCAGTCAGATTTACTACATGAACACCAAGCCTCAGCAGCCACAATGTCATGAAAATGTTTTGTGGATAAATCTAGTTTTCAGTTGTTACAGTGAGTTGGTTGACAACAATGTGCTTTAATCCATGAATGAAACAGCCAATAAAATACATACCACATCCTTCGTCTCATTTGTCTGTATAAAAAAAGAAAGAAAAAAATGTTAGTTTCTAATCCACAAATCCATGTATATTTCAATGTGCAAATGGAGGAGAAGAAAAAAAATACAATTATGTCAATGATGGATCGAATGGTTTTGATCTTGGTGGATCTGGTGTCGTCTGCAGCAGTGAAGTTCTGTCTGTAGTTCTGGTCTGTGGCGATGACAGACAGTCTGGTGTCCTGGTGAGATCAGAAACACAAACTTTTTAATCTTCTTATCTGAAAAAGCTGCCTCAGTGACCCTGTTTGCTTTGGTATTTTCTGTGAAGATGAGTGGGATTGGACTCAGTCAGTCTACTTCATCTGGATTTTAGTAGACTTTCAGTTTTACGAGTTTGTTCATGAAGTAGTAAGTTTTGTATTTGATCTGATTTGTCTTATTTTTAAATTTGAATCAAAGTCCATTTGCTAAATTAGTGATCATGACTCTTATATTTCTATTCTTGTTGAAAGCAAATATAGTTTTTTAATTTACTTTCCATTAATTCACATATTTTAATTCAGATTTTTAGTACTTTTTTCAAGATTGTTTTTGTTTATGTACAATTAATTTCATGTTTCTAAAATCCACCTTATTTACTTCTTAAAACTGTTTTTTTTAGTTCTTTCAGTCTTTTATTACATATAATATTACAGTCATAAATCTTTATCCCCTTTATGCTTTTTAAGTAAGTAAACTTTATTTATATAGCTCAGATATACAAACATACAATGCAAGTATAAAAGCATACAAAAAACAAGTTAATACAATTAATATAACACCAAGTAATACATTTAGCTAAAAGCTTTTGAATCGTCGTGTCTTTAGCTGCTTCTTAAAGAAGTCAACAAAGTCAGCCTCGTGGAGACACAGGGGCGTTCCACACTCTAGGGGCTCATGCTTGAAAAGAAGGTCGTCTTGAGTTTTAAACCACGTATTACAGTTCAAACTTATTTTGCTTCGTAGTTGTAGGTTTATTCCCTATATTTATTATTTATTTTGCTAAGTGTGAAACAGGTGGAATGAGAGTCAGTTCCTCTCTTCGCCTCAGGTAGAGGAGTTCAGGTATCTGAGTCTTGTTCATGAATGATGGTAGGACGGAGCAGGTCATGGATTAAAACAAATCTGTGCCTCATCCTCAGTAATGACAGCTGTTGTGGTGAAAAAGGGGCTGAATTGAAAGGCAGAGTTCTCAACTTGCTGTTCTGTTCGCGTTTCAATCCTCGCCTTTGGTCATGAAGTGTGGATCATGACTAAAAGAACAATATCCCAGATACTAGTGGCCGAACTGAGCTTCCTTTGTAAGATGACTGGGCTCAGCTCTAGAGAGAGGATGAGGAGCTCTGTCATGTGGGGGAACTTCTCCATCAAAATGAGTCACGTGAGGTGTTTCAGGAACCTGATTAGGATGCTTTCTGGACACCAACCTTTAGAAGTTCTTCTTACTTGTAAGAGACCACTGTATTTTCTCTAGTCTAGGAATGCCTTGAGTCCTCCAGGTGTAGCTGGGGAGGGATGTCTGGGTTTCTGTCCTGGACCTGTTGGTCCCTAACTACTGTGATAAAGTGGTAGATAATAAAAATACTTTGCTTTTCTGCTGTAAAGCACTGTTAGGTTCTGTTTGTGAAAAGTGCTATATGAATAAAGTTTGGCTGCTTGAGTGAATTGAAATGAGTTGTGTTATGTTGGTTGGTATTTTAAAAGCTGGCTGGTTAGTTAGGTTGGTTTGTTGATTAGGTTGAGCTAGGTTATAGTAGACAGGGATGGGCAGGTTGGTTAACTGGTTGGTCTGTTGGTCGGTTGGTTGGATGATTAGTTGGTTGGTGTGAATGGTTTGGTTGGTTACCTGGTTAATTGGTTTGTTGACTGATTAATTAGTTGACTGATTAAGGTTTGGTATGGGTCGGTTTGTTGACACTTCTTGTACCAACATCAGAACTGGCTTGTTAAACACAGATAAATCCATCATTATATTAACTCATCCAGACACTGAACCAGAATTTATGCTGTGTGAAACTCTAGTGTCTTCAAGCAACAACAAACAATTTATATCCTTAAAGATTTCAATGATCACTGTCTTTTCTGTATATTTACACCTCAGTTTGTAAATTAGACCAATAAATGTGAGAGGTAATCACTGCTTTACTTCATTTAGTTTTGTGCCCTTCGTCGTTTGGCCTCATTATTGACTTACTTCAATTTTACAAACAATTTAATAGGCTATGTTTTTGACATATCCTGAGAGTCAGTTATTGTCAGCATAAACTTTTTCAAGTGGATGTTTATGAATTGAAAAATGTTTTTATGTTTTATGGTCAATATTGAATTTCAGAGTTTATTTGACAGTCATACGACTGCAGCAGACTGAATTTTCCAAATAATGTGAAAAATAATCATCAATCGACTGACTCACTGCTACATCCACTTCATCCTGGAAATGGTGGCAGATGGAATAAATCTGTGAAGGTCAAAGAGTTTATTCCTTACAGCTAGACTGAGCCCTGCCTTTCCCAATCAGTGCTAGCATCTGTGACATGAAGGAGAAGTAAAAATGGTGAACAAATAGGGCAACAGCTCACAGCTGACAAACCGAATATTTGATTAACCGAAAGCCCATTTGAATCTGTCACACATTATCTTTAATCTTCTTTTAATCAATTCATATATTAATAATTATGTTAATTTTATTCAACAATCATGTAAAACAGCTAGATGATATATGGATAATATATTTTTAATAAGTTCTAAACCAGACCTAAATTCAATAATTTAGACTTTTTAGCTAGTTTAATAATTATGACTTCAACTAGTAATAAAGTATATTTATTATTTTTTACCTTCCATAGTTAATAATAAATACAACACCTGGCGATATTATGAACCATCTTTTCAACAGATCATGTTTGTTTAATAAAAACATAGAAATAATCAAATAAAATATTCTTTTACACTAAGTAAATATTACATAATTTAGAGGCCAAACCAGCTTGTAATATATAACAATTTGCACTCTGCATGACTCAGCAGAGTGCTACAGAAACTAATAATAATGTTACATTTACACCCGTCATGGATCAGTAACAGTTAATTACTGTTAATTCAGTAATTAACAGCAATTGTTTTTCAAATTGTAGATCTGTTAATTTAACTCAAATCGCTTTAAATGTATTTTAATTTTAAACTCTAACACTGTTAGCTTTAACTCTGGTCAGACCACATCCATATTGAGGTAAATAAGATACAATCTGCCTACTAGTGAAATGAAACACGTTTTCCCTTTTTCTCTTCTGTTGGTACATCCACAACACACGGCTTTCTGGCATTTTTGTACACATTGTATAGCTTAAAAATACTTTAATATATTAATAATAGTTTTTTACTGATGATATTTCTTTTTACAGTTTTTGCATAATCATCTTTTATTGTTTGCTATTTTGCCAATATATACAGTGTTGCTGAATCCAGACTCTTGACCAGTCTGGTCAGCACATCCGCTGCTAAAGTAAATCAAACGGTCACATGGTCTAAACCCACTCCTGCTGTATTATCTACCTCCATGGTGGAGGTTAACATCACCTCAGCAGCTCACCACAGGGCTGACACAGAATCTACAAAGTAAAGGCCCTGATTAACTTGGACTGTTCCACATTTCATTTTGAATTATATTGTGTTTGTACAATGCATTTTTACTTTTTAGACTTAAGTCATTCAAGAATTCTAATTATATTTTTATGTTGGAGTTTTTACATCTATGTTAAACAAAAACATCTAAGTTTCCCAGATGTGGGCTAAATCAAAACTAGTTTTAAGTAAACTATAAAAAACATCTCAAAGTAGAAACATTTGTAGTTAACATTTAAAGAAATGTTGAAAACTCAAATAAAGCACGTCAGTCAAAAATGTATTTGTGTGTACTGTACATCTTCAGAAATGTGTGTGTGTTTTGTACCTCTTGGTCAGGTGAGATGGCCACAGCAAAGACTTTAACTCCGTGTTGCCGGGCTTCATTAGCAGCCTCCTGCACTCCTCCACATGGCTCTTTGTACCCAGTGATGGGATGACCATCAGTCACAACCACAATGTACTTGTTCTCGTGGTAGTGGGAGCCCCTGCATGAAGGCACTCAAATAAGACCACTGCAACATCAGCTCAAACTGCAGCCATGCATGAGTTGTAATTACCCAATGAGCAGCTCTGCCAGGCCTTTCTTGATGGCGCAGTCGGTGTGAGTGCCCTTGCCGATGTAGTCGATTCCATCGATGGCAGACTTCAGGGCGTTGCGGTCGGACTTCATGCTACTTAGTTCTCTGACAACAATGGCCTCGTCACTGTAATGGAGCGCTCCTGAGTTCCACATCAGTGTACGATCGCAATCGTGGCGCCTTGAAAACAAAAACAATAAGTAAACACAAAATCACTTAGATTCTTATCCTTTACTTTTCCTACTTTTCAAAAACAAAAACAATGTTTTTGATAATCAACATTATAAAAACCAATATCAATTAAACTGAAGTTGTTAAAATAACATAGACATCAATTGCTATTATTATATGTAATATTGTGACAGCATATAGCTGTCAGCATCAGTGAAGGGCGTGGTCAAATATGTTGCACCTGTAGCAGTAAGTCAGTGTGTCACAACATGTCAGTACTGCAGAAAGATGAGACTCAGATGCTGAAGTTCCTAAATTATTGTTTGCCTTCATAAATTAAGAATTTCAACTCTTTTTTTTTCCCTTTGTCACTACATGAAACTGTGTATGTGTCTGTGTGTGTGTTTGTCTTACATCTCATGGAGTTCATCTATAAACTGTTTGGTGAATCTCTTGATCTGGTCAATATAAAAGTTGGGAGGTTTCTGTCTGAGAGCGACACTCTCAGATGTGTCCAGCACAAAGAAAAGGTCAACAGGACACTCTGTTTGCAAAAAAATAAAAAATAAATCACAGAAAATTTCAGACTGAGCTAAAAAATATAAACACATCTGCACAAAAACTAATAATCCATCCAATTTATCCAGTCAAGACTAATGGGAGGGTAGGTCTACAGGCATTACAGCACAGGAGGCCCACAGGTTATTATAATGAAGTAGCTTACAGCGTCACAAAAAAGGTCATGACGCTAATTGCTCATATACAAATAAGCTACATTATGATAGTCAGCTTTCCACCAGTAGTTTGATAAATCAAAGCTAAAGTTAATCTTCCTTGCAATAACAGATATTATTTTGGTAACACATCTTGGCTTTATGGCCTACAGGCCCACAAGAGGAAATCACCACAGGCCTATTTATTGTGGGCCAGGGTTCTGTCTTCATTTTATTTTAAAATTTTTAATTTTTGCAGCTATATTATGTAAGGCTTCACGAGCTTGGAAAAAAAGTCTACACACATAAATGCAGTGATGTGATCCTGATCCATTAGTGAACCAAGCCGATTTACATATGGCACTGAGTCATAAACACCAAACACAAGAACTTGGAGCAACTTATTAAAAAAAAACACTTACCCCCAAAACTGGCACTTTGGTCTGGTGTTACGGCTGCAGCCACGAAAGCGCACAGGAGCGCAATGAGACCTCTGAGAGTCTCCATGACTGAACTGCAAACAAAATTACCCCAAAAAACAAACCATACGATACCCTGGTCCTCTGGACAGTAATCCCCCGAACCTCTTGGGCTTCCGAGTCACAGTTTCCTGCTAATTTCAACAAACCTTTCGGAGACCCCCCTAGCCCCGCTGCAGTTTGTCCGAAGCGAGAACCGGAGCGCGCAGAGGAGGACCAGAGCGCACGGAGAGAGGGAGGAGGAGGAGAAGGAAAAAAAGAGGAGGAGGGGTTCACGCGCTTGTTCTGAGGAAGAGGAAGATGTGCGCGCACGGGACGAAGGTTAACACAAAATCTTAGATGTGCACGCTTCCTTAAAAGGGGATCCACAAAAATCTGCAGCCTGTTCCGAGTCAAGAAAAAAACTAGCATGAACTGATTCTTCCAGTAGCTGTGTTGGCATGTTGAATTTATAATTTATTTTGGAAAGTTTCAGAATCAAAATAGATCGAATCAAATTACAGATTGTTTTATGTTCTCAACGACAGAATTCACAATATAAGCTTGTACATGTTTTATTATTATTATTATTTGTGGAAAATCAAGAAAGGCAAAGCTGAAAAATAGTTTCATTATTTGATGAGAAGCAGCTGAAAAACATCATGGAAACATTTTGTGTTCCGAAAACAAAGGGGAAAAATCCAGTTTCTGTGGAAGATGAAGTGGGTGGAGTTTTGGTACATCTGGTTCAGTTTGGCGTCCAGACCTGACCTGAACATAAAAGCCAGCAAGTTTGGGAGGATGAGGAGGAGGGTGGATCTTTACTCCATTAAACTGGGCAATAGGAAGAAACACAGCGCCATCTAGTGGACACTGCGTGATAATTTTGGAAATCTTTCTGGAAAAAGTCATGGGGTGTGTGTGTGGAAGGCGAGTGGAGTGTGTTCTTATGGGAACGGATGGTTGTGGACATGTGTGTGTTTTCAAAGTGTGGGACTGTAAGGAAGGTCTGGCTTGGAATCAGATTTTCCACTGAGATCACTGAGTGGGGAGGGAAGGAAGGATAAGGGGAGAGAAAAAGAGGGACATCTGGTAATGATCTGTCTTTATTAGCAGCTCTCATCATAAATCTGATGGATTTTTTACAGCTGCGAGGCTCTATTTTAAGTTACGACGCATGTATTTTCAAAACATCTCTATACAAACATTCATTAGAAAACTGGTAATCCATAAAAATCCAGAGGAATGTACTGGCACAGTCAAGGTTTTAGTTGCTCTGGATTTTCTTTATAGAATTCTCTCAATTTGCCTGTTTAAAATATTGAAGGGAAAGAACCTTTCAAATATTAAAAAGTCACTTACAGCTTAAAGCTGTAAAGATGTGCTTCTTGGAGCTGAAAGGCTCATAAAAAGCCACTCAGTTTTTCAGAGGATCTCGACGTTCAGACAAGATTTGCAGCGATTCCACGTCAGAAAGAAGGCATGCAGCTCTGCGCAGCTGGAGCCTTCTGTCTGAAGATAGAAACATCTTGTAACATTTAAGTCATCGCCACATTCTGCTTTTAAGGATGTGCTTCCCTGAGAATGATGTCTCAGGGAAACAAGGAAAAGGTTTGATGAAAGAGACCAATGATTAGAAGAAAAACCAGCATGGGAAGAGGGAGAAACTGATTATTTTCTAGTACACTGAAAACAAAAGCTGAGACCTAAAAGAAACTTAAAGCAAATCAAGAACTTGTTTAAGATCTAACAAAGGTGCACAGAATCATGAGTTTGTTTTAGTGAAGCCAAGCTAAACAACCTTTATTAAAAAAAGTGGGGAATTCCTTTTATTAGTGTTTTTGCTACACTTGAGATTTCGCTGGGTGGTAGTCCAAACAAAAGGAAATTGCAGTTGAAAACAAAACTTCAAACTCGGCCACAGAAAGTTAAAAACGCGAAATAGGACAAATAATTTTCAACTCTAAGTATTGTTGGCTTGTTTCAATCTGCAGCAATGTCAACATTTAATAGTTATGAGAAATAAAAAGGTTTAATATTGTAGGAAAAATGCTTAATGATCACTTACTGCCATCTAGTGAAACCTTTTAATTCCCACACATAACTTGTGTTTTTATTAGTAAAAAATATAAAAACACAAAATGTAACCAAGCTGATTTAATGTGAAACTCAAATCTCAAAATAACTACAGGGGGAAAAAAAGAAAACAGCAAGCAAACTAAATGTCACACTGAAACTCTGAATTCCTTTTTCGTCTTGCACTTCAACATATTTACAAAAAAGCAATTTGTCCTGTGTACAAAGGTCTGTCCAATAAATTCTCTCAACAATTTTAACTTCAAAACACAGCAAGTGAGCCAAATAACAGAGTCACCTCCAGGTCACAGTGGAAAAAATATTTCTGGGCCTAATTTTTGCATTCAGTATCTTATTTTTTAAATTTTCCTTTAACCACAACAAAGTGGTGTGATGGGTAAAAATGTACCGCCACTTCAGGAAAAACAATTTAACAGCACAAAAAAAAAAAAAGAAATAATCTAAGACTTAAAAAGATACAAAATAAAAGTGTGAACTCCAAACAACATGCAGCTGCTAGCTGGTTGACATCAATGACTAACTAACCCTCCTGATGGGGTGAAGATTTATTCCTGCTGAGTTTGTTCCTAATGGATATGTGAAAACTCAGGAGACACTGCAGGCAAATGCAAAAGTTCCCACCTGTGACTCTTTTGATGCTCTGTAAATTAATGTTTACGCAACATTCAAACGTATTCATACTAGAAAAAAAATGTCTATAAAAAGAACAAATAAAAATTGTGCTGGTTGTAACAAACTGGGAATACATTAAGTTGGCAACTAACAGCAAAATATATATTTTTTATCTCACTGGTCAACATTCGTACAGCGTATTTTTTTAATATTGGAGGCTTCTTGGTCAAATAACACTTCAGTACCTTTCTCTAAATAGTGCAGTTTCAGTATGTTTAGTTCAGCATGTTGATTGGTTTGAAGCTTCTGCTCTAGTTTGCCTTAAAGCCCGATTCAGTTCATGTTAGAATGGCTCTTCAGGTGTCTCCTCAGGTGGTTCAGGCAGGTGTAGGTTTTGGGGCAGATCTGACAGTGGTATGGTCTTACCCCCGAATGGTTCAGCATGTGCTGCTTAAGCACACTGCCGTCTGAGAAGGCTTTCCCGCACTGAGAACACACATAGGGTCGCTCTCCTGTGTGCACGCGCATGTGAACTGTTACTTTGTGCGCCATTGTAAAACCTTTGCCACAAACTGCGCACTTGAAGGGCCTCTCTCCTGTGTGTGTGAGCCTGTGGGTACGCATGGCACCCATCTGAGAGAAAGCCTTTCCACAATCGGGACATGCATGTGGCTTTTCGCCCGTGTGAACACGGGTGTGACTCCGCAGTCCTCCTGCTGTGGAGAAACACTGGGAGCAGTGTGTGCACTGGTATGGTCGCTCTCCTGTGTGTGTGCGCATGTGCTGCTTCAAGTCGTAGCGGTTTCTGAAGCCACGACCGCAAACCAGGCAACTTTCGGGTCTGTCGTCATTGTGGCGCAGCTCATGATTAGCCAGACATTTTTCTGACAGGAAGCACTTGCCACATTCCTGACACTGGTACGGTTTCTCGTGGTCAACTCTCTGGTGATACTTCAGCTCGCTGATACCTGGAAACGTCCCGTCACAGTACCTGCACCTAAAGCGATGGTTGGGGCTGTATGGAAGCTGATGTTCGCTCAGCTGATGATTCCTGAGCATGTGGGCCATCTTGAAGGTCTTTCCACAATGAGAACACTCGTATTTTGTCAGCAGCTGCACACACTGGTGTCTGACCCGCTCGTGTAGAGACCTGAACTGAGACCCACATTTGGTACAAATATGAGCAGCGTTTTTACACTTCCTCTTCCTGTGCCCAGACAGGTGAGCTTCAGTCCGGAAAGCTTTACCACAATGAGAGCACTTGTAAGGCTTCACTGCTGTGTGGAACCTCTGGTGTTCGAGAAACTCAAAACGATACTTAAAGCTACGCCCACATAGCGGACAGTTATGTGTGACTCTTCCTCCTGGGTAGCCAGCCTTGCCAGAGGTCTTCCTGGAGGACAATGACGTCCGATGACCACTTCTCCTGTATTTGCCTCCAGTCATATGTTTCACGGTCTCCATTTCACCCCCCTCTTCGTGCCGCTGTTGGTGTTTGAGCAGACACTTTGAGGAGATAAAGCTCTTTCCACACTGCTTGCATTGATAAGGCTTCTCATGGTCCACTTGCTGATGATATTTGAGATCACCAATTCCTGAAAAACCAGCACCACAATGGCTGCACTTGAAAAGGCGGCTTTGAACATGAGTTAGCAGGTGTTCCTTCAGGCTGCTAGATTTTGGAAAACTTTTTCCACACTGCCCGCAGTCGTGGCTGCGCCCTCGTTTTGGGCAATGGTGCCTGAATTTGTCGAGTGAAGTTGGAAAACTGTTCCCACATTTAATACAAAGATAGGCAGCATTTTTACACTTCCGGAGCCGATGTCCAGCCAGCAGAGTGGCTGTTCTGAAAGCCCTCCCACACTCAGAGCAGTTGTAGGGCTGCAGACCGCTGTGGACCCTCTGGTGTTCGATGAGGACAGAGTGATGCTTGAAACATTTATCACACTCAGGGCATTTATGGATCCCCGACTGCTGTCTCCTGCGAGGAGATGAAGGGATGTCAGTATTTTTTGGTGATTCTGGAAAGTCTGTTGAAGTAGAAGGGTTTGTGGACAATTCCTCGTCAAACATGACAATTTGAGGGACGTCCGTATTTTCATCATCACAAGCATTTGGATGGGAGGAGATGGCCACTTCCAAGGACGGAGGGAGAGCCAGGGATGAAATCAGAAGATCATCTGATTGAAATGGAGCTGCATAAAAAAAATGAACAAAAATATTACTACAAAGCATATGAGATGTATATTTACAATGTAGACAAACTTACCAACAGTATTCTTTGCTAACTTTCCATGGCACTGTTTGCTCTGAAGAAGAAATTTAAGGTCGTCTCCATTAGAGACACACTGCATGTACTCCTCCAGCACAGCAGGAGCAGCACTGATCCAAGATGCTGTCTAAATGCAAGGATAAAAATAAAAACAAAAAATGAAAATACAGTTGACAGCAACCTTATTCCCTTACTTTATTATCTTCTAACAATCTCTTGCCTGTTTGAAATCTGGTATTGGCAGCAGCTCCTCAAGTCTTGTAAAGAATTCACAAACCAGAGTCTCTAATGCTGTGTCAAAATCAGGTCCATATTCCAAAGGAAACACATTCTGTAAAAAAAATATATTCTCATGAATACAAAGACAATATCTACATAAACATTTGCATTAAGGACCTATATTTCAAACAATTAAAGATGTTTCAAGCAATATTTTATTTCACCATGAAAATCCTTTAACTTTACCTTAAGAAAGTGTTCCCTGCCATCAGTGTCTTCAATGAGGCCTTGCACTAGCTTCATAAAGTTGGCCTCTGGAGCTTCAATCACTGGATCGCTTGTCTAGATTACAAAAACAAGAAGCCACGTTAAATCTGGGCAACATTTGATTAAATACCAGTCTAGGTTAATAAAGAATACATTTTCTCATCATTGAATTCTCTGCTCAATATTTTACTGTTTATTAAATTATGCACTAAATGGCAAAAAAAAATTGTGAAAAATGTTTATAACTACTTTGTAAAGTTCAACTTATTACTCTCCCAAAGGACAACTGACTTAAAAGTTAGTTAATCTATTTACTAACCAATAATCAACATACTGAAACATCTCTCTCACCTCCTCAATGCATGAATTACGAATTCTGTTTAGGTGAGTCTCAACAGCCTTCAGATCCTCAGGGTGCTCAGAGCGCAACAGTTCGAGAGTTGTCTGCAGGAGATGCGGTTTGTGAATTTGATGTTACTACTCACAGCCTCTGTGTCAGTAATATTTTTAAAGTAGAATTTGAACATTTCACTTACCCTCGCTCTGAGGCCCAAAGACAGCAGCCTCCCCTCTCTTTTACTCATCAGATCAGGAACCGCATCTGTTACCGTGGACACAAACTCCTCCAGTTTCCCATAATGTTTTATGTTCCGCTGCCTCACCACCTCCCACATCACTGCTGACATCAGTCGAAGCGGTGGGACGAGGAGTGCCAGAGAAGACAGGGGGACGCTGAACTCTTTAGAGGGATATAACATTTTTTTCCACATAAAACTTAAACACAGGATGCAGCCACATGGTCAAAAGTTCACATACAATGATGAAAGATGTCTTCACAGAGACTGGCTAGCTGAGAGTTTTAACAATTAAATTCAGGAAGCTATTATTGATTGAGATTTTTAGAGAACATATTTACTGAAAAAAAGAAATACTCTGACTGACTGGAGGCTATAAATCATAACTTCAAAGAAACAGCATCTCAAATAGTCCTTACTGCGTGCGTTTCATTTTTTACGATCTAACCTTAAAATTAGCCGCTTCATTTTAAGCACCAACTTTGCATTCACTTTCATGTGAAACGTTCATGTTTCTACTAGTTTTGTTTGCACTTTAATCATCAGATGTTGACACATACTGTGGTTTAATAGTGATAACACTACACACAATGCACGTGACGTAGGCTTGTGAGCTGCTGCTGATTTGACCGGTTATCAGTCACTGACTGCGAAATGTTTAACATAATACATTTTAACACAATTAAATCATGTTTCGACTAGTTACGTTAACAGACTACAGATGAACTCAATTAGAGAATTGTTAAATTATTTAAAAAACCGTTTAGTCTTGTAGCACTGCAACCTTTTATGCTTTGTGCTAATGCTAACGTAAGCTAAAAGGCTAACGCGAACATTTGCTACAAGGCTTGTAGGACCTCAAAAAGAAAAACACCGGTGCAAGTGAGCAAAAAAAAAATGTTGTTCCAGGGATTAGACGAGGCCTGCAGAGCCTTAGCTAAGCCTTCGCTTTAGCTATTCAGCAAGGCGAAATGGAAGTACAAACACACAATTTATCTAGGGTTTGAGATGTAATACATACCCAATTCGTTCATTTTGGAATTCCTCAGTAACTCCTAAAAAAAAAGTTCAATGCGACACCGTATCTTTCATAGTTTCGGCTAGCGAACTAGCTACCCTAGTCCAGAGCTTCAGGCGCCAACTTCTTCCTGAAACACACTACAGTCCTTCAAAAGGAGCGTTAGCGCTGCTAGTGGCGGGTCGGAGGTTTGAGGCTCGTTTTTTATTACGGGGCAGCCCGGAAAATAATACTTTTTATTTATACAATGCATTTCACATACACCACTGTACGGGACATCTAAAGTAAACAACCAAGCGCTATAACATCTAAAGTTTTTAAAGGTCTATCTTTTAGATGTCTTAAATTTATCAAAACTAACTGTATTGCATTTGTTGAATGCAATTAAACAAAAGTAAATGTAATTTCGAACAACAAAACAGATCAGACAAAGCAGGAAAGGTTCTGATAAAACATGTTTCTGCAACTTCAAGTTAAGAGTAACTGCTACAAGTTATTTGTGTAACTTAATTTTATTTATTGTGTTAACTTCTTTTAAAGAAAATATTTATTGTAAAATCTCAAGGTTTCTTTTTGTTTGTTTGTTTGATTTTAATGTTCAATGCTAAAGGAGGGACAATAGTGAATTTTGTCTCTCTCCATTGTTATGAGGGGCAGTTAGCCAACAACAACAACAAGGTCTGAAGATTTTGTTTTTGTCAAGTTTGTCAAGTTTTTTGTCAAGAAGGTTTACTTTTAAATATATTTTCCCCTCTGGTTATGTGCAGCCAGTGTGTATGAAAGTTGAACATTTTGTTTTAGTATAAGAATTAATATGTTTTAGTCAGCTGTTAACATTATTGTATGTATGTGAACAGTTTGAAGGTGGTGACTGAAAGCAAGGTTTTATGAAAAAAATTAAGATCTATGAAGGAATGCATAAAGCCATCCATGACAGAAGAGCTGTGGTCCTTTTGTATCCACTGGAGGGAGTAAAAGGGACAGTAGGCTAAAGCATATCGTGTCATTTCTCATTTCCCCCTCAATCAGCTTCATAAGTGTTTTTCCAACCAAGCTGTCACACACCTGATGATGGTCTCTAATCAGCTCAGCTCTCTCATACCTCATCAATTTAGCTCTTTTGAGTCAGTCTCCTTCCATTTCTGCCTCAGCGGTGTCTCATATGCACTTTGGCTGTTCCTAATTGCCAGTTTGTCTTTCTCCTGTTATTTTTTATACGTTTTGCTGCCCTATCAGCCTTTTGTTTTGTTATTAAATACATTTCATTTAGCTCTTGGTGTTTGTGAGTCTGCACTGCACTCTGTTGATGGAGCCTGATAATGAGCCATGCAGGTTTTGTTGGTAGTGAATGAATGAATGAATTAAATTTATTTCAGACAATTAACAATTTTCAATAATAAATAAATCAATTTCAGAAATACT
>JARVJO010000431.1:1390818-1401992 GCA_031762555.1 Cynodonichthys magdalenae | reverse complement strand
TTTTCCTCTCCACTGTTTGCTCAGGATGGGAGACTGTGATGAAGTGATTCAACACAAACTGCTGGCTTCTTCTTTAAGTTGTTCTTTTTTCATGTACAGTGCCCTGAGACAACGTATGTTGGGATTTGGCACTATATAAATAAACTGAATGGAAACTGATTAGTGTAGCTACAACAGAAAAAATATAAATATATAAAGTTATTTCTCACCCTCATGCCCTCAAATCTGGACAGAGCTCTGAGCGGTCTCAAAGCACGGAGGGTCCTCAGAGACTTGATGGCTGAGAAATCTGAATATCCCAGTGAACTCGCTACCAGGCTTATCAGGGACACCTGAATGGAGTACAGTTAAGTTATTGAACTACCTGACACATGATCATTTTACTGCATAAATCAGTATTATTTAAAGCTTTATGAAAAATAGCTGGATAAAATCATCACAATTAAATACAGAAATAAAGAGAAACAAAAATTTTTGAAAACAGCTTTTAAAAAGTTGAGCCTTTTTTTGGTGTGTTTTGGGACATTCCACAGTTAAAAACACACCCAATTAATTTGAAGGTTTAAATTTAGTTTAATTTGGTTTATTTTAATATTGACTTTTAGCAAATTTAGACTTCCACTCTATTCTACAATCAAAACAGACAAGACAAAATGGTATCTTGCTGTTGAATGACCCTTGGATGATGGCAATGAATGAAAAAATGTTGGATATGACAAACAAAGGAAGCTCATGTTATGGTTGGTGATGACAAAACACAGACAAGTATGCACATGTAACAGTTTCCATACATGCATACCCAGCTATATATACATATAAATATGTATATATAATAAATAGAGTGAATTTTATAAAGAATTTTTGTGTCTTTGTCAAATTTGTTTTCAATTAAATTGATCCAATACATTAATTGAAACCAATTTAAAGGCTTGTATGAGCCCATTGTCCTGCGTTTCTTTATAAAAGTCTATTTAGAGATGTGTTGATCCCATATATCTAAAGAAGATATTAAATTTTTATTTTCTGGTTAACAGACACCTCAGCTCTACAATAAGTACAGTTGTAAAAGAGCATAAGGATGGCAATAAAGTAAAGTAGTGTTTTTATAGACAAAAAAGAGAAGGTTATATTAGGATTTTTTAAACATAAAGTGGATATAAATTTTGCTGGTATATTTCTAGAGGAGAATAAGCGTAAACATTTTCATATGATACATTTTTATTAGTTTGGTGTACTTTACAGTATGTATAAGATCTTCTGTAGATAAGTCTCATAGCACATGGTGCTGCATTTGATTTTGATATAAAAGCCAAAGTCCTTAAGCTGCTATGTACAAGAACAAGTTCAGTATGTTTTGTTTTTTCTATCACATTTTATATTTAATCATTTGTTTGGAATCAAGACAGTGGCTTTTAATATCACAACAAAAAAATCTTACATGTGAAGACATACATATTTTTTGTGATTTAGATGCATGTGTCCCATCCCAAACTCATCTGAGACTGGCTAACTATGACTTACCCTAGCAATAGCACGATCTGTGGAAATCTGTGCAACAGCAGGTAAAATCAGAGGTCAGGTCAGGCCTATGGCTAACTACAGATCTGCATCCATTTACTACAAACAAACTGTTTTTTACTAGAATTAACATTAGTGTTTGCAGTGGTGAACCCCTTTTAGTTCATTTAAATATCAGTGGGGGGGCGGGGTTCACGTACAAATAAAGGAAACTATTCTGTTTCTCCAACCTGGAAGCTAAAGGACTTTGCAGTCTTCATCAAAGCACAGATCCTCTATTAAAAATATGACTAAGCAAACTGAAGCATACAGGAGACCTGTGAGTGAAATACACTGGAGTTATTTTTAAACAAAAAAATGTATAACATGCTACAAAATATTTGTGTTTTTACAAAATGAATATACAAACCAGTAATTATGGGTCCTTGTTTACTGTAATTGCACACTTTTAATATTACATGCAGTAAATTTTTTATCAACTGGGGTGGCCAATCAGGTTCCAGGGGTGGCAAGTGTTGGCCAACCTTCTGGCTCCGCCCCTGCTGACTATTTTTGGCTCAAAAGCAACAGAGAAAGTGTTTTGAGCTCTGAAAATTTTGCTTAGTCAGTTAAAGTTGAAGTAACAAAAGGAAGATTTTTGTGTAATACTCAACTTATCAAAATAAAACAAAAAGAACAATCAAGGTCTTTACTGAGAATAATACGAGATTCACCAAACTCCAGAAATTCAAGAAAAGAGATGTGCTGATACAATGAGTCAAATTAAAAAAACATCATGGAATTTTCCCGGTATAACTGAATACGTGAGATACAGTAAAATATTCACTTACGTCTACAATCAAAAAGTCGAGCCAGCACCAGTAGTTGGTGAAATATTTCTTAAAGCCATACGCAATCCACTTCAGAAACATCTCCAAGACAAAGATGTAGGAGACTTTGTCAGCATATTCCAAAACCACCTTTATGACTTTTCTCCTCTCTATGTAAATATCTTCAAATGCCTGCAAAGAAAAAAGAAATCAATACAAACACCACTGCAGCTGGTTAAGTGTAAAAACAAACCAGGAATGAAATGTACTGTTCTAAATTGGATTTCTACTCATAAATTTTCCAACCTGTTTATTAAACCAGACTTCACGTTGGTAACATCTGCAGGACACATCATTTATAGAGCTGATTTATTTACTATTAGTCTGTTACCTTCGTCTAAATTCTGATGTGTAAGAAACAAAACAGCTTGAAGCCAGATGCATGATAACTCTTAAAGAGAATTTGCAGCCTCACCAGAGCTCCACTGCTGAGCAGGATCATGAAGATGATAAATGTCTCAAACCAGCTGTGCTCCACGATCTGGTAACAGGTCTTCCTCAGCCTCCACCAGGCCTGACCCAGACCCTGGCTGGTGTCGATGGTGCAGCACTCACAGTGTCTCAGGCACACTGGTCAGAACAAACCAACTTATATTAAATAATGTAACAGAAAAAATAACCCACAACAGTGAGCAGCAGCTTTTAACCTACAGTTTAGGAGGAGTTTTTGTATATTTTTAACACTCAGCTCAGATCAAATTTCACACTCACGTTTAGGGAAGCAATCCTCTGGCTCCATACCATCTTCAGCTAGTTCAGATAAATCATCCTCCACTTCACCAGGTTTTCTCAGATCCACCGTGCTGCCCTCTGAGAGACTAATTTTCTCCTAAAAAGGAAAGAGTCAATGTTACAAACAGTACAATGTTACAATTACTAATGTCAGCATCTCTGTATGAATTTATCAAACTAGAGAGAATGCAGTGCATACAGTAGTTCTATACAATGTTCTCCAAATACAACACAGGACATGAATCTACATTTGAAAAACTGTCACTGATTCAGTTCATAATGTTCAAAGACAGAATTTCTCTGTGCAGCCAGGGAGCAGAGTGAAATCAATTCAATGGCCTCAGGATTCCATCTCTGCTATTTGCAAATGATGTGGTTCTGTTGTAGTCATCGTACCATGATCTTCAGCTCTCACTGGAGTGGATCACAATCCAGAGTGAGGTGACTAGAATGAGGATCAGCACCTCCAAATCTGAGTCTTTGGTTCTCGGAAAAGGGTGGATTGCTCTCTCCAGGTTGGAGTTGAGGTTCTGCCTCAAGTGGAGGAGCTCAAGTATCTTGGATGGATGTGAAAAATATGCGTGTTCATACCCTTCGGTTTGTGTCGAGAACAAGGAATAAACACAGGGATGAAACTTGAATGTTAAACGTAAGAACCAAGACCACAAAAATACCCTGTGGCTAGGCTAAGAGCCTCAGCCATTTAATATCATGCATTCACCCCCAGCCAGGATGTTTCAGCCTCTTATAACACCATCTGGTTCTGGCCACTGCCTAGAAGCAAGCTGTCAAGACGATTGGAGGTTCTTCCTACTATGTGACCAGAAACCTCTAAACAATAATCCTGCTTTCTAAAGAGAAATGATTATGTGTTGTCAATGAATTTAAGGTGTTTTAACAAAACATATTACAAGAGGGAACACTGCTTGAAATTACCGTGACATCAGCCACTCCAAGCAGACAGTACGTCACTAAATCACAAAGACAGATTATTTTGCAAAATAAATTATCAGAACGAATCCTAGTTCTCCTAGTGGATGGATGGATGGACTAATGGATGGATGGCTGGATGGACGAATGGATGGATGGATGGATGAATAGATGGGATTTTGTTCTTAAGTGAGGGAAGACTGGAGCGTGCAATTGACAGACAGATCGGTGCAGCATCTGCAGTGTTGTGGACTCTGTGGAGGTTTGTTGGGGTGAAGAGGAACCTGTGTTGTAAGGCGAAGCTCTGTTTACTGGTTGGTCTACAATCCAATAGCCATTATCTTTGGGTAGTGACCAAAAGAAAGAAAATTGCAAATACAGACAGGTGAAATAAGTTTTATGCACAGAGTAGCTGGACTAGATAGTGTGAAAGCTTCAGTTATATTGAAGAGACTTGGAGTAGAGCTGCTGCTCCTCCACATTGAAAGGAGCCAGTCGAGGTGGTTCGGATATCTGGTAAGGATAACCCCTGGGGTTTAAGGCATGTCAGACTGGTGAAGACCCAAGACACACTGGAGAGACTTTGTCTGTCAGCTAGCCTGGGAATGCTTTGGAGTCCTCCTAGAGAGGAGGTTTCTGGGGAAAGAGATATCTGGGCCTCCCTGCTTAAGCTGCTATACCCCATGACCTGACTCTGGAACAAGCAGATAATGAATGGATGGATGGATGGATGGATGGATGAATGGATGGATGGAAAAACAAAGCATCAGGGAAGCACCAGATGTTCCTACTTGCTGTTGTGAAGATAACAACTGCTTTATGTTTCAGTAGAAAACGCAGTAAAACAATAGTTTTCTGCTTTTATTATTAAACCTAGCTCACCTATACCTTGCTGTGACAGTTTTCTCACTCATAATACAGTTTTGATAAGATTTTCACATTTTTAAGGCTACATATTTTACATGATTATGAGGACATTGATGCAGGATCAATCCAATAAAATGATACCAAGTCTAACCCTGTATTACCCAGCAATCGCAGGAGCTGGACACAAGATTATCAGCATTATTATCTTATTGTTTGAAGACAACTTATGCTCTGACATTTTCACAAGTCTACACAACATGAAACACCAGGATAAGTAAGGGTGATAGTTGTACTTGCTACAGGAAAAAAAATATGCATTTGCCACAAAATTCGTAACATTGTTTTCATCATTTTTAGTGTGTTTAAAGCCGCATAAAAATAAAATGCATCATCTTTGTTTTGCTGTGAGCAGCTGCTGCTGCCCAGATAAGCTGATGGTGAGTTAAAGGAGGGCAGTGTAATGTGGAGCACAGACAGCAGGCTGCTCAGCTCAGCCTGGCTCTCCTTAGCTGGGGTAGTTTAATCTGCTTCACAGAGCTGCGCTCCACATCTGGCCAGCTCCTGTCTGCCTGCCAGACAGTCGCAGAGGCACAACCTCCACCTGAACAGACGCCCGTCCCACTGGACGTCCTGCGCACACTCACTCTGGAGCTTTCGAATAAACAAACCATCACAAAATAATCCAGCACAAAATATCCTCTATAAGATCATCATGTGTTTGAGTTTTTGTATATATGAAACAAATCAGATGAAACGTGAGCTTTAGAAGGGTTAGGCTGACAATTTCTATTTAGCAAAGCAAATAGCTGTTTGCCTGGATGTTGTTTTTCTTTTTTTGTGCTAAGTTAAGCTAACTATAGCTACAGAGTGAGCCAAAAGACACAGGACATTTTTTTGACTCAGACCCAGGACAAAGAGGAAAATGACTTAACTGAATAATGGCCTATCCTTTAGGCTATGTCCAGAACATGGCCACCATCTAAAAAGCTGCCACGTAGGATTAAAAAAGGTGTCCTGTGACTTTTGACTTACAATGTACTGATGCAAAATGGCTGTTAACCACATTTGTTCTGCCTTTTATTGCCTGCTTAACATAGTGGTCTCTAACTGATTTTTAGGGATTTTTTTGTTATTTATTTCTGTTACATTTATAACTTTTGTGATGTAGCACTTTGAGATTTACAAATTTAAAGTGCCTTATAAATGGAATCTATTATTATTATTATTATTATTATTAAAATCTTTGAGATTTAGGGGCCTAGTTTTGCTACTGTGATGAAGATAAGATAAACACCACAGCAAGCAACTGAACTTTACTAAGCAAAATAAACTGAGGAACACTTCAGTATCTGGGTTCTTTTCAAATGTTCTCATACAAAAGCATATTGTCTAGTAATGTTAAACAATTCAAATGTCCAACTTTTTAGGTTGGTTACGCCTTAAAAATGTCTAAAGTTTGCAACAAAAAAGGCAAATTACACTGATGAGGTATTTTGTGCAATGTGAGTTAGTGAAGGGCCTTTTATAAATGCAGTAAAAATTAGTTACATTAATCAGATTTTTTGAGAAGGACTGGCCAGATGTTCATAGATAGGTGTCAGTTTGAATTTTACTTATTTGGTCTTGCTGAAAAGGTTTTGCCTGAGTTCATGATCACTGAATCACAGTCAACCCTCTCCATTCTACCACTGTAATGAACCCTCACTTCACTGGGCTCATAATAAACTGATCGATTTTGATTGTTTTCTCCTCCAAATGTACCAAAATCTGCTACCTCTGTTTTCTCCATTTTTGCATCATTTTTACAAGGCACATATCTCTAATGTCAGAATAAACACCCATCAAATTCAACCAATGTGGTATGCAGCAGAACTCAGGTGTTTATGCTGTTTTTTGTAGCTAATAGATGATGTACAAAGATTATCCTTAAACTGCAATGCAAAAACTTCTCACTGCAGAGTTACCTTCAAAATGGCATTCCTAAATCAGTAAGTGCCACACGGGTGGTTGCATTTTTGGAAATTTGTCTTGCTTAGTTTTTATGTTGTCCACTCTGCTGTTGCATTTTTTGAAATGTTCTATTTTCAGAAATGTTATGACTTCCTCCTCAGAACCAGAACAATGATTGTTTATTATATTTATTTTCCATTTTGAATGTAAACTTATTCTTGCCCAATACTCAGTTATAAAAAATACGACATTTAGATGTTTAGGTTTGTATGTGAAACAATAAACCTGAGCTCCACTAATCTAAAAAAACTTTCATGTTTTAGAATAGAAAACTTACTGGTTTGTTATCTTCATCATCAGATGACTCTGAATTCTCCTCTTCCTCAAGAAACTCCACATCTGACTCTCCAGGTGCGATGGGAACAATGACTGTAAGGTTTGGGTTTGTCATGTAGCTATCCTCTTCTGATATGAAGAACTTCTCTCCATACTTTGAAAAAACTCCCCCGTTACTTTCTATGTGATTTCCAGCCAATCTAATGGCTTGATCAGCTTCTTTGGCTTTCTGACTCCTCAGGCTGTGTTGGAAGAGGTTAATGATGCTCCTCCCAAGCCAGGATACGCCGCTGTGGATGCGGGCAATGGCAACCTGAATGTTGTTCAAATCACCGTCTTCATCCGGAGCAGAGAGGTTGTCAGAGCTGAAGGAACTGAGCAGCAGGGCGAGAAAAAGATTCAGAACCTGTGAACAGATGAACATCAAGTTTTATTAGGTTTGAATTTCACCAATGATCAAATCATTTATGCTTTATTGTAGTTATTCAGGTTAGACACAGCAGGAAACACTTTACTACACTGTGTTGTTGTGAACTTGCTGTACAAATATCAGTATTATACAAAGTTACACCAAACACAAAGTGACCATGATGTTCCATGTCAACACTAATAAATCTTGTCTTGTAATCCAGGAAGATGTCCAACAAAGATGTACTTGACTGTACAAATATATAATATAGATCATGTTGTTCCAGTCACACTGAGATCAAAGTTCAAATCAACATCCAGGTAATCTGTCAGCTCAGAGAGCAGCAGCATCCAGAACATCTCTTCATGCTTGTGTGTGAACTCTTCCTGTGTGGTCTTGAATGGCGTGTACTCACTGTAAAGATTATGTTTAGCTACTGAGCTAGATGTAGAGAAGAAACAAATAACTAGTGATGAATGTCCTTTGGTTTCAAACATAATGCATGGTTTTAGACTGTGGAAGGAAACCAGAGTATTTGAGGAAAACCCAAACATGTAAGGAGAACATGCAGAGAAAAGAGGTTTGAACCCTGGACTTTTTTACTGTGAGGCAACAATGTCAATTAGCTGTGCCACCATACAGCTGTGAAATTAATTAGGGCTGGCTTACAAAGATATAAACTTCTGCAAAAAGTAAGAAATCTATCAACAAGTATATATTTAATTGTAGTATTATGCATTAATCTGTAATCAAAATTTAAATAAATGGTAGAGAAATTCTGTTTATTTACCAATGTTTTGTTAAAAAACCCTTATGTAAAAAAAATCTCTTTAAAACATGAAATTTTACATTTATTACAGTAACAGTTTCTTTATAAGAAGGCTATTTTTAAATTGTTTCTTAATGAAGAGGAACCTCCTAAACAAGGCACATAAATTTATAAATGTGTATATTTGCTGATTTCCACCATGAAACCAATAAATATATACATAAATAAAATATAAAAGATAAAAAAAACATACTGATTAGGCTGCCAGGCCCAAGCTTCCCAAGCAAGAGATCTGTGATTTTAATGGGATTTACCTGATTAAATAAAGGTAAAGAAAAAAAATGTATTTGTTTCTTAATAATACAGATTGTTTTTGGGTATCATGTGCTTCTGCTTTATTTAGTAATTTATTTAAAGTGCATTTCCTAGCTACATGGTTACAAACTTTACACAAAACTTTCATTTGAACCCCTTCAAAAAACTCATTGGTCCTTAACTAAAATGTTTTTTTAAACAGTATAAGACTGAAAAATTCTAGATTATGGTAAAAATGATCAAAAAGCACAATTTGTTTGTAAAAGAAAAAAAAAACAAACTTTAAATGCAATCCTATTTATTTTAAACTGTACAAAGCCCCAATAAATATTTTAGAAAAAATCCAAAAGGATTTAAAAAGTGCTGATATACACATTTCAGAAGATGGGATTAAAAGACAGATAAACAGTTAATGGTAAAGCAGCAAAGGGCATGCTGGGAACAGGTGTTTGAACTATATCCAACAGGAAACAGACAACCACACGACCTCAATCCTTCTTTTTTTTTTTTTAAATCTGACATGGTTCTTAAATTGTTAGCCAACAGATCTAGCTGGTATATTCAGCTTTTAGTTTGACTAAATTCTTGCTAATTTATGGACCTATTCAAAATTTAAAAATCCCGAACGGAATTAAATAATCTTGACTTTTCAAAAGAAGCAACACAGCCTAAATTTAATCTACTCATATTTGGATACTTATTTCTTCTCCTTTTTCATGAATGTTTTCTCACAGGAAGCCTCAGCTCATTGAGCCACCATGACTCTAGCATGCATCCTTTCTGTGGTCCTGAGCAACAGCAGTTGTAAACTGTCAAACTGATTAACCCGTTAATAACAAAAACAGCTGCATGTGATGCAACAGCTGGAACAGGAAGTACACTGTGGCTTTAGCTGATCCTTTGCTGCACAGTATTTAGACCACAATTTCACTCACATGGCTTTCGTCAGTGGATAAAACAGTCATAAGGTTTAGTAATGCATGTCATGTAATTGATAACATATACCATAAAATAACCATAACAAGTTTATATTTTATGTACTTTAAGGCTGGTGAAAAACAAAAGAAAAACATACATTCAAAAATGAACTGTTCATGCTTTATAAGCACTAAATGAGATAAACTGCTGTTGTGATCATTAGCTTTAGGGATGCCCTTTTCTAATAACATCAATCAACAATCCTCATGGATGCAGCAAAATCCCAGATTTGCTTCTGACATCATCATTTGGATGTGATAGCGCTTAGATTTGGTCATATTGATGTCCTAGTTATGAAAAAGCATAGTTTGGACATTTTTAAACAATGTTTCTATGAAGTTATTATTAGTAGCCTGCATACATGTCAAACCCCCTATAGGCATCTACCTGTAGCCTGACCTTCAAAAATCCGTAAGTTTCCGAACAAGATCTGTATTATTCACATGTGAGGGTTGGGGGTGGGTGTATATGGGGTAGGGAAAGGACAGGGATAGGGAACTTTTTTCTAGGAGCAGAGTCTCTTGGGGGATGGTTATTAAATCGTATTTATCTATTTATTTATTTATTTACTTATTAATTTTAATGTCCTACAGTCTCTGAGACGCACAATAAATTTGAATCTGAGTTTTTGAAAAAAATCAGTGAGATTGCCCTATATGTTTGTACTGTATACCTGCAAAATGGTTGAAAATCTAATTGACGGACAATCCCTACAACTTTACATATGTGAGCCTTTTTATATTATAATAAAAATCTGAATGAATCCGTCAGAACTGCAGTATCTTTGTTCTGAAAATCAGAGACGATTTCCTTGTGATGGACTTGTAAACTGTCTAGGGTGTACCCTGCCCCTCGCAGACTGCTGGATATAATCACCAGTGACCTCAGTGACCCTGAAAGTAAGAAGCGGGTATAGATAATGGACGGATGGATGGATAGATGGATGGATGGATGGATGGATGGATGGATGGAAGCAAACTAACAGACACTCAGAATAGGGGCACAATAAAAAAACATTCAAAATGCTACTGTGTGTTGTAGTTAATTTTCATTGCGTAGTTATGTCACCTTATACAATCTGTTTTGCAGAGTAGTGTTGCAAACAGAATGTGTTGTAACAGACCACCAATTGTGCTCCAACATGAACAGTCAGTATATATATCTAGAAACATCTATTTAAATAATCATCTGATGCAAAAATCAGATGAAAAAAGTTTTGCTTTTAAATGAACTCAAATCTCTCCTTGATTCTCCAAAGTAAGCTCAGCCTACTTGAAAAATATCTACATTGTGTCTGACTGAGTGACAGATATATTTTGTACATTAGTAATTCTGTTCTATTGTTTTTGTACAATGTAATGTAATTGTAAATACGATAAGTGGATTAATAATTCAGGATATTAGTGATCATCTACCAGTCTTAATTGTTTGTGACAATTTCTATACAAAAACTAAGGATATAAGTATTCCACAGTTTAAACGAGTAAGAACAGAGGAATCA
>JARVJO010000431.1:1269113-1298798 GCA_031762555.1 Cynodonichthys magdalenae | reverse complement strand
TTGTTTTACAGCATGAAATGTCTGAATGAGTGCTCATCCAAGACTGGTGATTCCATACTTTTTGCCAGGGGTTGTATTGTCATTTTAACCATAAAGTGTGTGCACAGAACACAGGGACCAAGGTGCTATATAGATGGTCAGTTACACAATATTAACATAAAGTACACGTGTGCAAACACATGTAACAATGTAAGACACAAGGACAATAACCACACAAGACCACATAAAGTGCCCTTGTGCAAATGTGCAACATAACAGGTGCAATACAATTTAACATACACTGTTGAATCAACAAATATAATACAATTTAATAGTACAGCTAAAAATGTTCCATACATAAAAATGTAAGTAAGTACGAGGTAAGAAAAAGTAAATATATACAGTCCTTAAATGTGTTTGTGGTCCAGTTTCTGTTTGTGATTTGTGAGATGGGGGGTGTATGCACATGTTCAGTTTTGATTCCAGCTGTTTAGGAGTCTGCAGCTTGTGGAAAGAAGAATCTAGTTGTGAGGACCGTTACGCTTCAGTACCTTTTTCCAGCGGAGTGTGTGTCAGGGGTTGTGTGATCATCCACAATGATGGTTGCTTTTCAGATGAAGCATGTTGTATAAATGTCAATGATGGTGGGCAGAGACACATTGATGATCTTCTCAGCTGTTCTCATTATCCTTTGCAGGAACTTCTGATCTAAACCAGCACAATTCCAAAATTCCAGGACTTGTACTCCAGATACCAATCACTCATCATTCATCCATACTCTTTGTTTTCCTGCCTCTCTCCAATGTGCTTCTTGTAGTTTAGTTGTCTCCTGTCAAGGAGCGAAGAGGGAAATTAGAAAAACCCTATGTCCATTTGTCCTTTTGTCCGTCCGTCAATCCATTTTGACTTGATAACTTGAAAAATATAGGCAATGTACCAACTTCCATTTTGTTGTATGCTTGCATCCAGGTCAAAGAAAGGACCCTATCAAAATTTGGGTTGCCACATCAAAATCCAAGAGGGCTGCTGCCACAAATGCCCATCTGTCTTGTGAGCTGGATAGCTTGAAAAATAAGTAATGCTGAATTTCACTTTAGTGTGTAGCTGCATCCAGGTGTAAGAAAGATCACCATCAAATATTGAGTTGCCACACACAAATGAACACATACTGTATATATATATATATTTGTGTGTGTGTGAAAACTGTGCTGTATAGATTTTAGATTGTTTAACAGCATAGCTTGCTCAAATATTGGGGTGGTCAAAGATTAATCTATGGTAGACAAGGCCACTATAGGCCACCTGCTAACTCTGTCATTGCATATAGTTGTAGATAAAATTGCTCCAGGATCCATCACTCTGCACAGCATTGGACAAGCAAAAAAGAAAGAAAACATCCTCTCTTCTTATATGCAGTACTACTATTAAATACACTTTTTGAATATATAGCACCAGAGTTCACTTGCATTCCTTCTTCAATTCCAGTCCAGAAAAAGACTCATCTCTATCACTTGTTTTCTATGTATTTGCCTGCTTCCTCATCATTTTTTAAATTTTATTAATAAATTCCTCCATTTTATTTTCCTAGAACCAAGTTACACAGTTTGAGAATTGTGGCAATGTAGCAAAACCCAATGATTTGTATGTTTATGTTAGTATGTAGTCTCATGTGATGGTCTGAAAGTAGCAGTGAACCATTTTAAAGAGTTGTAGAAACTAAATGATTACTACTTTATTCACAAAAAGAAATATGTTTACATTGCAACACTCATCACAAGGAATTTAAGAATGAAAGAAGATGCTGTTTTAATACTACTTTGAGGCGAACTGACATCTCTTTTTTTTTCTAGACAGATCTATTCCCACTTTTCAGGCTGATCCCAAATTTCGTCTAACGTGAGACAAGTCTGATCCTCAGCTGTGCAGAGCAGCACCGCCGAGACACTTAGATAAACAAACAAGATGGATGCAGCTGTCAATTCATTTATTTATTTATTCCCATACTCTGACGTCTTCATTCAGTCCTAAATCCTCCATTTTCTATTATTCAATTTTAGTTTAGCGTAAATTCGGGATTTGATATTAGACCATTAGAGCTTGAAAGTAGAAATTTCCAATTTTTCATTATTTAGGATCAACTGGACACCCCCCTGCTGGATTTACACACAATGTCTTGGGAACCTCAAAACCACATTTTTAAAATAGCTGCAGTATGAAACTGTTTATTAACATATTTATTAGTTTCAATTTTATACATACTCTATTACACATAAAGAAAAACATAGTGCTGGTGCTTGCATGTGAATAATAATAATAATAATAATAATAATAATAATAATAATAATAATAATAATAATAATAATAATAATAATAATAATAATGCATTAGTCTTACTGCGCATTTAGAGACCCTCAAGGACACTTTACAAAATAAGGATAATATACATGTTATTAACTTGTTTTGCTAATCACGTCAGAAAAAATTCCCACTTTGCAAATGTAACAGTCAATTTGGATGTGGCATCATTCTCAGCTCTACAATCCAACTTTTTAAGGCAAATAAAATCCAGCACATGCCGGGCCAGAGGCGTCATGTTTGATGATATGAAACAAAGAGAAGAATGCAGATGTATGGGACACTTGTTTTGAACATCAAAACTCTGACCTTTTTTTCTAACACAAATTTTAAATCTTCAAGTGGTGTCTTCTTTTCTAGAGCCACACAATATTCATTCATTCATTCATTCATTCATTCATTCATTCATTCATTCATTCATTCATTCATTCATTTAATTATTGCAAATGTTTCCAAAGTACACATCTTCAGTAAGTATTGCTCATGAAGTTCCACAAAGATTGATCCTTGGTCCACTTCTGTTTAATTTGTATATACTTCTATTTGGGTCATTGAAAACATAACATACTTTCATCACGTATATGCTGATGATACACAGTCATGCACATATGTTTCTGCCATTTACCTTAGCTTTGAAAAAAGTCTTTATCCAAAGCTTTGTTTCCTGACGGCCATTATTAAGTAAATATGTCAAAAACTTTATTTTTGTAAATCAGGATAAAACAATATTTTGGTGGGTTCTCAATCTTTGATAAATTAGATCTGTTTTTTGTTAACTCCTCTACATGTTAAACCTTGTAACAGTGTCAAAAATCAGCTGTGGCTGTGGATTCTATATGACAGACTGCTTTTATCACTTTAGATCCTTTCTAACTTAACCTGGTTCAGAAAATTTGATTCATGCATTAATTTGCACTCTTTGAAGGATTAACGTAACTAACGTCAGTATATTAAGAGTGCTGAAGCTATACTAACTAAAATATTGTCCACTGGTTTCCAGTTAAACAAAAACAACAAAAAGCACACGTAGCTGTTATATTTTAAAATACATGTATTGTTTTGAAAGTTTTTGGCTTCATGGGGTGCAGTTAATTGGTGGTCAGTGCTGCAATCTTGTAATCCTGAGGCTGCAGAATTGAGCCTATAGGCTGCTTTTGCATCTGGTATAAAACAATTACCAATTATTTCAAGTTTGCTTGCTGTGGCGACCTCTACAGAGAAAATAGCCAAAAGAAAAACAGCGACAACAAATAGAATGGCTCCTTTTTTTGTTGAAATGCACACTAAATAAATAGCTCCATAATTTGATTCACTAAAAATGTCTTTGTTCTACTAAGAATAAATTCTGTGCTTAAAGTCCATATATTTTTTTCACTGCAGACTTTGCACCACAATGTCTCAAATATAACAACGTTTTGTTGTAAAGGCAAAATTAAATATATAGTTTCTCCAAATCTTCATAGCCTCAATGCACTGCAGTTTTTTATTGTTACTTTTGCATTTTTGTACTTTTATGTGGTCTTCTGGGAAAGTTTTACTTGTTTAGTTTTAAAATTAGTATATTTTGTTATACTGTATTTTCAAGCTCATTATGTTTACAGTTGTCATATAAAATGTGCTACTCTAACAAAACTTGACTTTGAAATGTTCAATTCATAAATAACTCAAGATTATTCATCAGGTTTGCTCAGGTTAAGAAGGACAACAGGATTTTCCACCAACCAGCAGCACTTATCTGAACATTTGATTTTACTTAGAGCTTATCAAAGGTTAATAATGATGTTATGAAGGATAAAAAAACAAAATACTTTTTAAACTAATAAAACCTGTTGCTTGACATGTCTTTAAAATGTTGACATCTGCTTCAAATGATTCAACATGTTTGTAACTTAAATCATCAGTGGTAAACCTTAGTTTTGAGTGATAAATATCTACCTAAAGGTTGAAACTAGACATGTATAAATATTACCATAATTTAAAAACATTGTCTTACATACTTTTCTACAAAAAGAAAGAAAAGCTATAATTGTAATAATAATATTATGAAACTACAGCTCAGATCTACGAGCCATATTAATCTGATATAAAGGTTGTATCACTTGCTAGAGGTCAAAGGGGTTAAAGTGTGCATATTGTCTGTTCTTACTGAAAGGCATTGTTACCCGTCTGTCTGCCTCACACTGTGATTCCAGGTGCCCTGGCTAAACTGATGACCTACTTCTTTAGTGAAAACCTTTTAATGTAATTGCAGATAGCCTAAATACATAAGTTTGAGAAGATTTAGACACAGAAAACGAGACACTTAGAACTTATCTGACAATGACATGAGAAAGTCCTTTTAGGAGGTCAGTTGTTTTGAGTTATATGAAAGGTTACATGAAGTCACTTTCAAATCTGAAAACAATCGATCTGACTGTCAAAGGAAAAATAAAGAATGACGTATACTTTTCAGTTTGAAAGTGGTACAGATGGATTTAATTATTGGGTAAATCTTATTATATTTGCCACATTGAATGTTTATGATTGAGCTTACAAAGCTTAGTTTTCAAATTATTTGGTTTTTATCATTTTTTTGATTATTTGTTGTGGTTTTATGTTCTCTTTAACCCATTGAACCACCTGGTTGTTTTAATAGGGAGGAAAAAAACACAAATCTTATTTAGATTTTTTGAAGCATTTAGAAAATAAACTAGTACTTACATCTGAAACTATGACATTTACAGCATCGTTTCCAGCGTTAAATTCTCCAGGTTTCAGTAGAAAGAAAAGCCAAACTCTCCGAGCAAAATCCATGTCTTCATTTCAAGACTTATTTTACTTCTTCATCGTGAACCCAAAACTCCAATTTAAGAATCCAAACTTGGGGGCACAAATCACTTCTCTAAGCAAACATCGGCAGTTTGATCACCCTTTGCTGGACATTTTTAAAGTTCTTTGATTCCTTCCGTGCAGCCCACGAGGCTCTGCTGAGTTCATCCCAAAAAAATAATAATAAGCAAAGTTTCCAAGCTGCGGAGAGCGCAGAGGATGCTGCACTGTTTTCAGCAGCAGTGCGCAGCGGCCACACGCTAAGGCGCACCTCGGTTTGCCCTTGAGCAGGAGAGCATGAGGGAGGGAGGATGCAGCTGGACCGAAGAGGATTACAGCTCCTCTGAGCGCCTCATGTCACATCCAAACATGGCATATTGATATGGACCATGAGAGCTGGCACCACTGGAACCCATCACCAAACACAGAAACATTCAGTGTCGCAGAGCTGAGACTCAGTTGAAGTTCACCCTCGGCTTTGCGGTCAAGATATTCTGGTTACATGTCCACATATAGGCCACAATAGGCTGCTTTCATTTAATCCTATCTAATCCAATCGTTTTTGATACTTTTCATATAAACATGCAAATAGGCCTGGCTATCAGCATGGCCATTTTGACTATAGCTGCAAGTCTAATTTTCTTCTTTTATTTATTTTCTTTTTGTTTTTTTACACAAAGCTATTAAAACTTTATTTTGCAAAGCAACATCTGCATGGTGATCTAAAGATTAATTCATTGTCACCTCCCTAAAATAATAAAATCCTCTGAAGTCTATTAAATGTAGTTTCATTTTTATTTAGCTATAAATGTGTTTCAGAGAGCAAAGCACTAATGTGAAAAGTGCGTGTGAGTCTCGGTGTTTGAGGCTTTGGATTAGGATACAGTGCACCCTCTAATGGACGTTAACAAACTTTACTATTTTTTATATTTAGTTGGCATTTTAGGAAACAAACACGGGTCATGCCCAAACGTTGGTCTGAAACTCGGCTTTCAGTTCGACTACATAATATGTAGCATTGAGTATTTGCCAATGAGATATATCACATTATATTATAGGTAATTGGTATTTGTTAAGATTTCTGGGAGCACTTTAACTTCAAATGAACTCGATACTATGTTAGCCTATGTAAAATTTAACTATCAGAGTGAAGGGTTGATTTTAACCATTGTTAAATCCATCTGCTATTGTGTCTAGCTTTGCTAAAACTCTTTTGAACCTTGCAAAGTAAGTTAAAAATAAGTTGATACTGATGATTGAACCACATTACCCAGAAAGCTCAGGTGCATGTGTTTTCTTTTTGTCCGGATGTAGCATCACATGAAGTGACTGTCAACATGCAAGATGGCTACGCATCATAGGCAAAATGCAGCTGGGCGGAGAAAAGTACAGGTAAATTATGCGAGCTGTACGGCCGCTATTTATGTGTCGATGGTCACATCGGGGTCTTTGTCTGAAAGAAGTGCATCACTGATAGTAGAATGGCCACAAAAGGCACATGAAAAAGTAACGTTGCGGGTATGACTCATGGCTCAAGCCGGCTAACATAGCTAGCTTAGCTTACGTTGGGAGTTAGCTTCTTTTGCTAACGAATGCGACTAAAATGACAACTTGTTTTATTAAACGCCGTCACATTGGTACGTGTTGCATAAAGTCTAAAATAATGTTTTTACTTGTTAGCGCTAATAACTAAGCCGCGGTTTAACCGGGAGCTTGTTGACAGTACGGTGTTGACAGTAGCTAAGCTACACTGTATCTAGGCTCCGTCTAATTGCTGGTGTGTGTTTTGTGCACCCTATGATAATGATTCCAAAAACAAATGTTGAAGATGTACACGTGCCCGTTTCTTTAACTTGGCCGTGTTGGCCATTTTTTTTATTTTATATTTTTTCTTCTGTCTGAATTATATAGCTGAGCTTTAGCTTTGTGTTGTCTAGAAGTGCACGAGTTTAGTTGCAGCTTGAAAGGGTTGTGGTTTAAACCAAAAGCTGACCATGTTGGACTCTTACCGCTCACCTCTTTGTGTTACAGGTCTCCTACGTTATTAGAGACGAGGTGGAAAAGTATAATCGAAATGGGGTGAACGCCCTCCAGCTTGACCCTGCTTTGAACCGGCTTTTCACAGCAGGAAGAGACTCTATCATCCGGATATGGAGTGTTTATCAGCACAAAGTAAAGTTTTAAACCATCATAAGCTTCATTATTAAATTGATAGTTAGAAGCTGTTTACATGCATTTTACAAAACTGCCCTAATTTCACGTATCTGTCATTTCAGCAGGATCCATACATTGCATCTATGGAGCATCATACAGATTGGGTTAATGATATAGTTCTCTGTTGCAATGGGAAAACATGTGAGTTTTAACTATTCAGGGATTGTGCAGCTAGCCATCAGTTGTTTCTTCTCTTCTGATTGACATTCTTTTCTTTTAGTGATATCGGCCTCATCAGATACAACAGTCAAAGTATGGAACGCACATAAAGGCTTTTGCATGTCAACGTTACGGACGCACAAAGACTATGTAAAAGCTCTGGCATATGCCAAGGACAAGGAGCTTGTGGCATCAGCTGGTCTGGATAGGCAGATCTTTCTTTGGGATGTGAACACACTAACAGCCCTAACAGCTTCCAACAACACTGTCACCAGTAAGTAAAGATTTGGTTCTGTAATTGTTCTGCCCATAACAGACGTCTAGACCCTGATGTTTTGATTTTTCTCAAGTGTTTCTTTAGAAGCGTATTTGTAGCCCACATTTAAAACCGTTTGTCTCCCAATAGCATCATCACTGAGTGGAAACAAGGACTCAATCTATAGTCTGGCCATGAACCAGATGGGTACAGTTATTGTTTCTGGATCCACTGAAAAGGTTTGCTCTTTCATTGTTTCTACTAATTTGAAATTTATTTTTAGGATAAAACAAGCCACAATAGAGAGTACGCTTAAAGAAATGATACACGTTGAAATCTTTAGAAGTTTTAGGTCTCAGTTTTTAATATAACAACTTGCTTACTTTATTTACACTAAATTGAGTTTTAAAAGTAGTTACAGAATCTATGACATTAATTTTATTTATTTTGTTTTTATTAGGTTTTGAGAGTGTGGGATCCTCGAACATGTGCAAAACTAATGAAGCTAAAAGGTCACACAGACAACGTCAAGTCATTGCTGCTGAATCGAGATGGCACTCAGGTAACCTACTGAAAGATCTCAGAAACTCGACACCTGCTGAAAACAAAAATAATTAAAATTTCACTTTGTTGTTTCCTTTCCTGCAGTGCCTGTCAGGCAGCTCGGATGGGACCATCCGCTTGTGGTCACTAGGCCAGCAAAGGTGTATTGCCACCTACCGGGTGCATGACGAAGGGGTGTGGGCCTTGCAGGTCAATGAGGCTTTTACACACGTGTATTCTGGAGGCAGAGACAAAAAGATTTACTGTACTGACCTGCGTAACCCAGACATCCGAGTGCTCATCTGTGAAGAGAAGGCCCCAGTGCTCAAAGTAAGACATCAGGATGTTTTTCACTTCAAGAAAAGTGCACATATTTCTTATTTAATGCTTTGGTTTTCTATTTTATTATACAAAAAAGATAAAAGGAATGAAACCTATTTTTCATCTTTTATGCTTTCTTTGTCATTCTTGTGCTTTTAACTAATTATCCAAAGTCACAGAATATTTACGTTTTGCTCAGATGGAACTGGACAGATCTGCTGACCCACCTCCAGCAATCTGGGTTTCTACCACCAAGTCATCTGTTAATAAATGGGTAAGCATGCATAATAACTCTGAGAATACTGGTCAGCTGCCAACATGGAATTCTGGATGGATGCTTGTTCATGCCTATGCCTGGTGATTTTTAGCTGTAACACTTTTTAAATTTCTGTAAAAAATGTTTTTAATACTTTTGCTCTGGGTAAAATGAATTAAATTTGTCACAACTATATCCGTAAGACTGAGTCAGGGAGTGTTTACTTTTTGTCCAGCGTGAGTGTAAGTGATTCAAATTGTCTATGAGGGGTGTGTATTTTATTTACTTGTAATGTTTTACTCCTCTATGAATTATATTTATCATGGTGGAAGAGTTTGTGTGTCTGAATGAGCCATATTCTCTGCCTTCATTGTAGATGCCCTGAGCTGTACAAACAAGATTGTTTGTGCCTTTTGTGGCGATCATCCTTGAACCCAGTGGTGGTGAATGAGGCTGCCGAGCTGAATTAGAAATTCTGTTGAGCCTTGTTGTCTGATAAACATCCAGAGACAAATCATTAGTAGCTGAGGTGAGGTAAGCAGTGATTTACCTACACTGTGCATAGTGAAGGTAGGGTGCTGTTGACCTCAACCAGTGATGTTGCCTCGCCAACATGTCTTCCACGGAGGAAGCTGAGTCTGGGACTTGGGTGTGGGCCCGTCTATAACTAGTGCTGAGGTCACAGAGATAGTTATAAAGCTCTGCAGCAGCCGTGCTCTGCTGGTAGACAAGATCTCCATGTTGCTGGGCTGTCTTAGTTGACACACCTTTGCAACAAATTCTGGACATCAAGGGGAAATACCACCAGATGTTCTGTTCAAATTACAGGGGAGTCACACTTCTCAGCCTCTCTGTTAAGGCCTATTAAGGGGTGCTGGAGAACAGAGTCCGGTTGATAGTAGAACCTCAGGCTCAGAAGGAACAATGCAGGTTCTGTCCCATCTGTGGAACACTGAATCAACCAGGAAGTAGAAGGGGTCCAGTTTGTGACCTCTGGATTTCATCTCTGCTATTTGCTAATGACATGGTTCTGTTGGCATTGTTGCGGCGTAATCTGTAGTTCTCTGAACTAATTGCAGCCAAGTGTGAAGCAGCTGGGATGAAGATCAGCGCCTTCATATCTGAAACCATGGAATGCAGTGAAAGGTAGACTGCCCTGTCTGTGTTGGGAGGTAAAGTGCTGCCTTAAGTAAAAAAGAGTTTAAATATCTCAGGGTTTTGTTCACAAGTGAGGGAAGAAAAGCTCCGTTTACTGGTCGATCCATATTCCTACTTTTACCTGTAGTAACAAACTCTTGGTAGTGACTGAAAGAACAAGGTCTCAGATACAGGTGGTCAAAAAGTTTTTTTCTGCAGAATAGCTGTGCTCTTCTTTATTAAGATTGAGAGGAGCCAGTTGAGGTGGTTTGGGCATCTGGTAAGGATGCTCCCTGGACACCTACCTATGTTCTATACATATCCACCTGTGAGGACACCACAAGGAAGACCCAGAACACATTACTTTGTTTCTTGAATGCTGCTAAAAAAGTGTCTGTGGAAAGAGGTGTCTGAATGTTGTCCCTGCGACTTGACTTTGAAACAAGCGGCAGATAATGGATGTAATGTTTCTGTTTGTGTAGTCTCTAAAGGGAATGCACAACTTCAGATCATCAGGGGAGTACGACAATGACTGCAGTACGCCTCTGACTCCACTCTGTACTCAGCCAGAACAAGTCATTAAGGGTAAACTTGTGATTTTTATTTATTTATTGTAAAGAGTTTTTTTTTCTTGGTATTTTATGAAATAAAATACAACTTGTTTTTGCAGGAGGTGCCAGTATTATACAGTGCCACATTCTAAATGACAAGAGACACATCCTCACCAAAGACACTAACAACAATGTGGCGTTTTGGGATGTATTAAAGGTAAACCAATGTTGTCTGTGCAATATGTAAAAGACTTTGTTTTATAATTGTAAATACATATATTTTAATTTGGACTTAGTAGAAATTTGCTTTCACTCAGAACTAGTAGTATTATTTTTAAGATCAGCAGGGAATGAGGTTATAGTTATTTGTTTTTTTATCTTTAACAGGCTAATTATGACTCAAATTTAAGAAAACTCATTAGTTGTACTATTAATATATGTAGTTTAAACTGACCACACATTTATTGACTTCTAGGCTTGCAAGGGTGAAGACTTAGGAAAAGTGGAGTTTGATGAAGAAATTAAAAAGCGCTTCAAAATGGTCTATGTGCCAAACTGGTTTTCTGTTGATCTGAAAACTGGGGTGAGTTGCAGACCTGCTACAACAGGAGCTTTTCATTTGCCTTCATGCGAATGATGTTATTCTGGTTGATGCATTGATTATTTTTTTTGTTTGTTTTGTTCCCTTTCATTCCTAATAGATGCTCACCATCACTTTGGATGAGAGTGACTGCTTTGCTGCCTGGGTGTCTGCAAAAGATGCAGGGTTTTCCAGTACTGATGGATCTGACCCAAAGTGTAGGTTATCACATTTCATCTACACTCAGCAGCTACAACGTTATGAGCGTGCCTAATATTAAATAGAGCGAAGAGCTGTTGTTGTCATAACAGCACTGAGCAGTCCTTGAACAGACAAAGACTGTCTGAGTGTTTGACATCTGGACATGCTGTTTATGTTGTGGACATTGAGGTGGGATCTCCAAACTCAGATAACAGATAAATCCTCCACGTGACTTTCAGGATGCCTGTTTTCTCAGCAGAACATTTCTACAAGCTGAGCAGTATTAGTTACTTTACCTGTTATGGTTGAACACTTCATTATAAATAGTACAGCTTTAAATCTGTGTAACCTTTCAATATCTTGATCATTCCTATTCACAGTGAACCTGGGTGGATTGTTGCTCCAAGCTCTGCTGGAGTTCTGGCCCAGAACTCGCATCAACCCCATGGATGAGGAGGAGAACGAGGTGAACCACGGTAAGGAGACCGAGACTTATTACTTCCTGTTCCAAAATAATTGTTTCTGCTCTGCTACATGTTTGCTTGCTGTTATTACAGCTTTGTGTTCTTGTGTCCACAGTGAACGGAGAGCAGGAGAACAGGGTCCAGAAAGGAAATGGATATTTCCAGGTTCCCCCTCATACGCCCGTTATCTTTGGAGAAGCAGGGGGAAGAACTCTTTTTAGGTCTGGTCTTATTAAACACATTTAACATGTTAGTATAGTTAAGTATTGGTGTTAGAGTTATAGTTGAATGACTGACCTGTGTTGTTTTTGTTGCAGGCTGCTATGTAGAGATTCAGGTGGAGAGACTGAATCAATGCTGCTGAATGAGACAGTCCCACAGTGGGTTATTGATATAACTGTAGATGTGAGTACTGTTTCTGTTCATACTTTTGTGTGTTTCAGTGTTGAATCTTTTTTTTTTCTTTTCTCTTTTCCCAATTTTAACGTAGTTTCCACTGGGCTTCAGTGTTTAATTGTTTTGTGCATGTTTAATCACTCGCAGAAGTAGTGCATTTTCTGTGCGTACGTATTAAAATCAATGTTTATTTACATGCTGTATGTAGTAGAGCTGTTTTTTTGTCATTGTTTATATTGTAGCAGTGCTGTAGCTAGGTTAGCGGCAGCAATACAATCTCCTGTCGGCTTACAGGAATGCACTTTCATATGGTTTGTTGGGAAATTACGTCACTATCATAAACAGTTCAATGGAACACAGCAATACTGAAGCCAAATCAAAAATCCATGATGGCCGCCATAGCTAAAATGCAAAATTGACTATAAGTAACCAATTTTTTAAACATATTTGGCTTAAATTTGGGAAGGTAGTAGATCTCATTGATCTCAAGCAAACAGAAAGTTCAAATCTTTATTTAAATTGGACGGCACGTGGCAGGCCCTTTCATACTTTCTCCAGGAACTATTCAAGTTTTCTGCTTATGATTTACATGTGAGTTCCCTTTTCCTTCTGTTCCAGAAAAATATGCCCAAGTTCAACAAAATCCCATTCTACCTCCAGCCCCATTCTTCCTCTGGTGCAAAGACACTAAAAAAGTAAGTTTGGGAAACTGAACCTGCACCGACTGTGGTGGGGGGAGGTGAGCTGCAACCAACCTTTAGATCTGATTTGATGTTTTCTCTTCTTTAGGGATCGTCTCTCGGCCAGTGATATGCTCCAGGTGAGGAAGGTGATGGAGCACGTTTACGAGAAGATCATTAATCTGGACAACGAGTCGCAGACCACCAGCTCCTCGGCCAATGACAAACCAGGGGAGCAGGAGAAGGAGGAGGACATGGCCATGCTAGCCGAGGAGAAGATTGAGCTAATGTGTCAAGACCAGGCATGCTGACTTATTCCTTTTTAAATATGTTAAACATTTCCACATTGTAGAGTCACCAGAGTGCAATTAACTCAGCCATATCTTTCCGTTCCGTAACCGTTTTGTTTTTGTGTTTGTCAGGTTCTAGACCCCAACATGGACCTGCGGACAGTTAAACATTTTATCTGGAAGAGTGGAGGGGACTTGACACTTCACTATAGGCAGAAGTCCACATGAAAGTCGTCATTTTTACAACCAGAACTCTTTGTCATTTGCCAATCACCGCCCACCTCCAACATGTAGTACCCTATATCCCATTGTGTGGTCAAGAGTCGCAGTTTCAATGAGAATCCAGTAAACGTGTGAGGACATGATTCATGATGTATCATAGGGAAGAGACCTGAGCACTCCGGCGCAGCCAACACACCCCTGGGAAATAAGAGGTCCTTAATGGTTCAACAGTTTGAGGAATGGACTGTTTCCAGATTTCAGCAATGTTTTTGTTTTCTTAGATCTTTGCCTGAATGGCGTTTATTTTGAGGCGACTGAAGTTCCAGTCTGTGTTTGTGTCTGAGTGTTTATGCACATGGATGTAGTAGACCGCTCTAGTACATTCCAGAAACTGTCCTTGTTCTACAAACACGTTGCACCTGTCTCAGCAGAACCACCGCTGTAGGAGTACACCTGGTCTCTGGGTAGCATCACAGTCCCCCAAAGAAACTCACCTGCTCTGTTGTAGACGTCAACTTAACCTTCAGTTCAGACATCTAATTCTTACAGAACCTCACTGACACACATCTGTTCTTGTGTTTTTTTGTTTTTATTTTTAGCCGTGCTGTTCTCCATAGAATGTTACTTTTTTGTAAATATATGTGCAACATTTTTGATTCAAATGAGTTTCTTTTGCAGCAGGTTTTTGTTCTTGTACAATTTCCATACAAACAAGTTTTGTTTTTTTTCCCCCCAAATTCCAAGAGCACATTCATGGTCATGACAGTAGATTTTGGATAAAGAGAATTGCATTTGTTGTATTCACGGCAAATGTTATTCATGTCCAACTTATAATTAGAAACTCATTTATAAGGAATATAAATAACTCGTGCTCACGCTGTGTTTGGCTCATGAAGCAAAAGCACGGACAGTGAAGGGTTTCCTTGTGTATATGTCATTTAGATTTATTAAGAGTAAATATAACTTAAAGGAGACTCAACTAAAGAGATTTTTAGAGAATCCAGCCAATGTGGGAAACTCACCAAAGCGAAATAATCGCTAACATATGTGGATATTTTCTCTAAATTTTCTGGAGTTAATTTTGCCATGAAGCAAGTGTGGAAGTCGCCATAAAGGAGAATGCATCGAGTGAGCTCTAATTGGCCAAAACATAGAACGTGTACCACAATTAGGCCATACTGCTGCAATATTCCTTGTTGTAATAACTTGTGAGATATGTATATTTTAGGCATTCAAACAACTAAATTGGAATGGTTAAGAATGACTAAACTGTAGGGATTATAAATGGATGTTTCTAGAGTTGTAATGTGTTCAGCTGATGAGCGTGAAATAAAAACAAGGGACACTTTTTTTTTAAAGTGATATGTTTGTTTAACATTCCGAAAAGGTTCACTCATTTTACAATTATCAAAACACTCAGCTTTTACTCCTAACAAAACATACAAATCATTAAAATATCTGCAAAAATACCCTTCCTTATTTTACACACTAGCACCTACTTTGACAAAAATAATTAAGAAGCCCCATAAACAGACGAGCAGGAAATATCTGCCTCCAGTATTCAGACTGCACTTCTAAGTCTGTTAGAAATACATAATGAATTCACCGTCTAAACTTACAGGCAGCACAGTTTTGCATAGACCACATGAATTACAAGCAAAAATGATGCTAAATTAGAGGGCATAAAACTAGCTGGACAGTCAAAATCTGTGATTACAATTATTCGTAAAAAATTAAACCATCTTTACTCTAGCACACCTGATGTATTTGAAATTCAACACAACAGGACAAATATTCCTACAGCAAAAGCCCTTTAAAATCCAGTACAGAGGACATAAACTAAAAGTGTCATATAACGTAAAGCCCTATATGAGTATTTACTGAGTAAAAGTATTTAAAACATCTTTAGAGTTGTAACAGTGCACCAACAAAAAGCTGCAGCTAATTTTAGCAGCTATCAGTCTAGTAGTGTTGAAGTTGTGTCAAAGGTACTCGATGCCATAACGACTGGAAAAAAAAACAACTTAGCCCAACTTTTTTCTTTTATGGTTAATGTGTCCCTAAATTAGATATTTGTTGACAGCTGTCAATTACTGCATGGGTTTGTTTATCTATGGGAACAGTCGAAGTGAAAAAAAAATTGTTACAATAAAGGTCGTGGAGGAGTCATTTGGGATGGAGAAGTTCAACAATTTTGATATGTTGGTGCGTATTTACACTCCAGTTTGATGAGTAAAATTTGCAGTGATTTGTTTACATTGAGTGCGTACCCACATTTCAAAACTGCATGATTTGATACAGATCAACTTTTTTTTTTACATTTGATTTCATGGTTTGCATTGAGTACCTTTAAACGTTATGAAGGTGCAGCTGTGCTTTGCAGTAGTAAATGTTTGTCTATGGAACAATTCAAGTATTTCTTCTCTTTAGTGTATCAGAAGCAAAATTTCACTTTATGTGTAACTTGACTTTCTATCCAGCTTGAAAGATTCCTTTCAAATATTTGGCCTAAATAATCAGTAACTTAAAATGTTTGCATACAAAACAAACAGGCTGTAGTACCTACAGGTATATTCATCTCCTGTGGTAATGCTTGTTTGTGTAGTGTTGAGTGCAGCCACACTTCACAGAGACAAAAAGAATTAGAGGAACTCTGAGTCTACCCTGTTTCTTATGTATGCATTTCTTAAAAACAAGCATTGATTGTCGACTCCACGCTGCATCTGTGTTCTTTTTGTTCAGCCTGATGATAGCTTACATCAAATCTGATTCTTCCTCACTGTGCTGATGGTCACACTGATGAGCAGACCCCGTGGACTCGCACACCGACTGTGTGTGCTCAGTGGTCTGAGGGGGGAAGCTGTCTGCAGGTGACTCACTGGAAGAGGATGGGATGAGGTGGAGAGATGGGCTGGGAGGCTCTTCTGCAACAGAGAGGAGGGACTCCTCAGGTGGACTTGGACTGCTCCTGGGTTCAGGAGGGAAGCTGTGTTGTTCTGCGGACTCTGCAACCAGGTGAGATGTTTCAGCTAACGGACCCACTAAATTAAACGAAGCATCAGGTGACGTGTGAACAGCAGGCAGGTCTTTGGTTGACTGGGAGACCAGCTCCTGCGGCGCGCTCTGGTTCTCCGTTGATAACGACAGCAGGGTGCTGTTCTCCAGCTCTGCTGCGCAACAGAATAAAGATCATATAATCTCATTTTTCCTGCAGTGCATTCAGCTCTCCCACATTTTTACTGAGTTTTCTCACCAACGCCAGATATTTCACTCTCTTTTTCCTTGTGCATAGCCAGTGAAGTGTTGGTCATATCGATGGACGAGGTGGACACGTCCAGCTTGTCCATCAGATCTGAGGGATCTGGGTTCATTGTCGTTACTTCAGAATCTGAAAAAGAAGCATCATGCGCACGTTGATGGTGTTTTCATGAATCCTAATTGATTACTGCAATCATACAGCGTTAGTCAATCCTTTCAAATCTCTGAAAACTGACCGGGGTCCACGACTCTCTGAATGGGAGGGGGTAGTGAGGCTTCTTGTAGGGTGATCTGCTCCACATCTAACAAATCTTCACTTTGACTTGAGGATGTCATCAGAGGTGCCTGGACAGGAAGAGGTTGGGTGGATGCTGAATAAGCATTGCTTTAAATGTGTTGTTTGTTTCTTCTTTAAAAGGACAGAATTTAACACTGTGAAGATGTGATCTCTGGATCTTTTCTTTGTTTTACAAAAGATGAATGACTTTGATTTACTGAAGTGATTAGCTGGGATATTAACATAAATATCTACCTCTGAGTATCCATGCGAAGGCTGCTGTGGAGAGGGGGTCTCCTCTGGAACAACGGTGGACGGTGTCACTGTCGATACATCAGGGTCTGCAGGGATGCGGTGAAGGTAACCATACCCAATGCCACAACCCAAACTAAGAACAAATTTAAAATGCTCCATAAATAACATTACACTATTTAAAAATGAACACATAATGTTATGTTGCATCATTTCTAAATACATATTGAATCAAATCTGTCTGCATGTATCAACTACACGTGGCACTAAACCTTAGTAGGGCCAAACAAATCAAGTATGACACTAAAAAAGATTAAATATTCTGCTTTCATTTAATTTTCTTCATCCCTTACCTGCCCTCTCCTCCCCACGCTCCGTTGGGTGTGACCGACACCTCCCTGCAGGTATCTGTTTGTGTGCTGTACACCAGCAGCTTCAGTGGCTTCCCCTCGTGGGCCTCAATCAGCGAGAAGAAGTCTTCTGACTGTAAAGAGTGATTGTTCACATGTGCAAATTATAATTGTTTACCTACTCTCAAGTAATGCATCATTTATGAGAAACTGCAGAGTGCAGAATAATTGATGAGTTAATTTAAAATGATTCTTACATCTTGCAGCACCTGATCTGCTCCAACAATGTAGTCACTGTAGGGCTGAAGACCTGCCAGTGCTGCAGGAGAGCTGGCTTCTACATCCTTAAGAAAGAAGTTTGATTTGAAGCACAAAAACAACACAAAACCAGCATCTGTTCAAGCTTATTAAAGACAATATCAGCTAACGTAAGAAAAACGTCTTCATAGTTCTTCGATGACTCACCAGTACATGCCAAACATTCTCATTTGCTCCTTGGTAGCTGCAGAAGCGAACACTGGCCCCCAAGAGCCCCTGGCCGCCCCACATGTTACTGGGAACCACACCCAGCTCTCGGACCCTCGTGGTTTTAGTGCTGTACACTTCCATCCTCACGGCTTTCTCCACGTTGCCTTTCAGGATCTCCTTTAACAGATCGTTTTCCTCATTCTAGCAAAGAATGAAAACAAATAAAAATAAATAGAACGGCAACTGAGCGTGCTCTCAGTTCACCTTTATAAGCTTTCCATCAACAAGTCTTACAAGTCTTTTGTTGTCCAGAGAAAGAATGAAGTCAAAGAAAGGCTGCAGTCCTGCCTTTTCTGCAGGGGAATTAGGCTGCACCTGCCAAAACCAACACAAGATACAATTAGGACATTTAAACTTGTACAACACGAACAGATCAATTGAAAATTGTTTGCTAGAAATAACAACTTCCATCCGCTCTATAAAAACTGGGAGAACTCAAAATCAGTTACATTATGTTTTCAAAAACTATTGTGATTCTTAGACCTAATAACTCTAGATATATTTAAACTTATTTTATTCAAATCAAAATCTACAACTCAAAATTGTTTGCAAGCAGTCCATTAAAAAGGTCAAATCTTGATTGATTCATTGTCTTTCAACTGACCAGTTATTTAGGCAAAACTGTAAATACAATTAATTATGAAATAACTTTTAAAGTTTTCATGTGAAAGATTGTAAACATAAACCAGTGTTCAGAAAACAAATCTTTGAATCTTGTTTCAGCTATAAAGTTATTCAGTCAAGGATTAAACACATAGTCATTCAGTGACAGTATTGTATGTAGTCTGATTGAGATCGTTAGTTGTTTTCATTTGATTGTATTTCTAATAAATTCTTACAAACACAGAATTTTTAATGTCTGTGCCCACTCGTCTTAGCAGGTAAATAGTGCCACCTCATCAGGTTTTTAGTCTGTGCTGCAACAACTCAGCTAGCTATCAGTTAGCAACATGCCAAGATAAGCTGCTCCAGGTTCAAAACAGTGTAATTCCGTCAGCCTTACGCCGTGCACATGATATCCGTACGTCCCTCCTTCAGATCCTTCTGAACTCTGTGATAAACCCATTTTGTTTTAAAAAAAATAATGTTTTATAATATTATTTAAAAATAATAAATGACGACAAACAGCGACTACAGTTGACACTTCGCGTACATCTTGTTAACAGCCGGAACCAATCGAGCAGGATGCTTTTCGTCGAACGCGAAAATACACAGAACTCACGAAGGCACTGCACATGCGCAAAGCGGCAGGTCTGATTAAAATACTTTTATTTTGAAACTTCTCACCGGAAGTGTCGGCATAAAACTGTCGGGTACAGTTCTTCTTTGTGGCCACTAGAGGACAATGAAAGCTTGATACGTTTTATTTGTATTTTAGCATGGAAATACATATTGAGATCCAAATTTGTTCCTCCTCTGCAGTTTTGCCACCTATCTAATCCTAAATACTTGATCATATTGCAAACACCAAAACTTTTAATTATTAATAATTTTTGACAGGAAATGCTTGCTACGACTTTTGGTTTTTATGCCATTAATACAGGCATTAATGGTTTTATGAATTATTAGGCTTTTTTGATCAACACTGGGATACTTGGGAAAAATTTCAGCAGCTGGTGTTTGGTCCAGTATTATTCTCCTGTGATGACTTTATGAAGTTCTAAGACTTGTATCAACCTCAGATAATCTTCAGTTAGCAGCCAGCAAAACTACTGCCATCCCACTCTAATATAACTCTAAGTTATTTATCCAATGCTACCACTCTTGACCAATTTCCCTTCTTCTGCCTCAATTCTGTTTCAGCAGTCTTATTTACAGCAAATAATAGTGACTTGCATGACATTTGACTATTGTAAGTAATTTATATCTTGTTATGGTTTTTTGTGTTCAGTATTATTTTTTTATATTTCATTATTTTAAGTGTAGTTCTTTGACCAATGAAAGTTGTTTTTAAATAGGCTATTTGAATGCATTCGATTTGACGACAGAATTTAAATTATATCTAATGCACCCCTATTTTTCTGTAAGAAAATATATATTTTTTAATCATTCATGTGATTCATCCTAAAGTAACAGAAAAGAAAAAGGATTTGTTTTTCCTTTAAAAGAAAAAAAGGTTTTTAAATAAATAAAGTTTTTTTTTTATTTTCTAAACTCAGTAAAGAAGCATTCAAAGCATGTTCAGGACATAAATTATGCCAGTTGTGAAAATGACCCACAACCAAAGAGACAAACTCCTGATAAAATAAATCATCCTGACATAAAGCCTGGACACCTTTCAAATATAAAAAAGAAAAATTATTAATATCTAGATAAACTGTCTGGTGTTACCTTCTTTTATTGACTTAAAAAAAATCATAAATTCCATCTACTGCAATTAAATCATGTTAGTCATTGTAAAAATCAATCAAACTTGTCAGAAAAATGACAAGAAATAAAATTTAAAAATAAAATAAGACACATAAATTACTCAAGTGTGGTTTCTCTCAAAAAATTATATTCATATAATAGAAAAATAAGGTAATCGATCATTCTCTGAATATATAAAAGCACTCTGCATTTCTTTTTCCTATACACTTTATATATTACAAGATTTAAAAAACAAAACAAATGAGCTATAAAAGCTGTGTCTCAGTGACTGAATAAATGTGCTCAGCGCTCGGGTCAGTCAGGCCGATCAGAGACTCCAGCAGGTGGGTGCTGGACTCCTGCTGCGGTAAATGAATGGAGCTGAACAGCTGGAAGTGCTGAATACTGTCTGAGTGTCTGTGCTCTTTGAACGAGCTGTGCGGCGGTCCGGAGGGGTAGTCCCTGTGGAAGAACTCCAGGTCGGAATCAGAGGAGAGGCTCAGGTCCATGTACCTGCTCAAGGAGTAGTCCACAGTGGGGGGCGTGGTGTGAGGGAAGTCCTCGAGAGAATCATCGTCAAAGAGGTCTCTGGACTGATTTGCATTCTCATCGAGGTAAGTGCTGCTCGGACCCATGCTGTCTGTGATGGCTGCACGTGGTCCTGTATTGTCAGTGGTTGTGCTGTGAGGGTCAGAGGTCAGTGGTTCTCTAACGTTCCTCAGCTGGCTGCATGTGAAGCAGTGATTATTCTGGGAGTCACACAAACTGAGGGCACAGGTCAAACCACCGTCTGTTTCAGGAGAACTCTGTGTGAGAAATGCTCCTGTATCTGAGTCAGAAGAGGAGCAGGAGGACTCTGACATGTCGCTGCTGCAGCTGTTCTCCCCGACCGCTAACTGCTCAGGAACGCAGTGGAAGGAAGGAGTGTCCGGCATCGTAAGAGGAAGGCTGTCCTCCTCCAAGGAGTTCGCAAAGGGACACCTCTTTTCCTGTGTGCCCTGCTCGAGACAAACTTCCTCCTGGGTTCTGAATTCCTGCAGCTCCTCTGGAAGTTCTGTCTGGTCCTCTGGGTTTAGAGCTTCTCGGTGCAGTCGCCTCTCCAGGTCGAGTCTCATCACCGTGTGGATGTAATGGGTTTGCACACGCCTGGCGTCAAACTGGAAGCGCCCCTGCGTGTTTCCACAGCTGTCCTTCGTGCATCCACAGGGGAAGTTGAATCGATCCACCTTTTCAGTCAAAAACGAGAAACACAACATTATATATATATAATTTAACTGTAATTATTTAAGATCTCAGTACAATTTTTTTTTAAAATCTGTGCGTTACCTGGCACTTGATGCCAGACAGGCTGCAAGCGCAGGTCTCCGGCTCACAGAAGCCCTGACAGTCACATCCACAGGCTTCTCTGGAGAGCCGCAGCCCGTGAAGCTGCCTCTTCTCCTCCTTGTCGATCGCTTTCACCCCCGCAGCCAGCAACAGAGCCTGTCGCTGTTTGGAGGAGATCGGTTGAAGGAAGCCTCCATCCTCCAGGTCAGAGTCGCTGATGTGGAGCTCAGATTCTTCTTCTACAACCTGGTCCACGGTGAGCTCGTCTGCTTCGTGGCGGCCCACAGCTCCGCTCACGATCAGCTGAAATCGACACAGCAGCTAAAGTAAGAGGAAGCCTGTGCAGAGGAAACGCAGACGAGACTGAAAACACTTACTTTGCATTTTAACGCCTCAAACCTCTTAAACTTCAGTTTTTCTCTGTGCCTTTCTCTGCGCCTGTGCCGTTGCTCCATAGCATGCTCTGCGACCGTATACCTCTGGAGGTCGCTGTGATTGCGCACCATGCCGAGAGTGGCCCCTCCTTGGCTGGGGACGCTGGTGAAGCCCTGGCAGCGGGGGAAACTGTACACCAACACCTGGTCAAAGCGCACGTTGCTCTGTCCTTTTGTGAGCTTGGGCCTCTTCAGGATGGACTCCACTGATTGGTTAAAAAACAAACACAAAAGTCATTAGATAAAGCGTTGCCATGTCAACGGGATGTTTTAGGTGAAATCATCTGCTCAGACTCTGAAAATAGTAACGCAAATATAGTTTAGTTTACTTAAAATTATACTGCCTGATATATTTAACTGGAGAATATAAATGTTTAACTGTTTTTTATGTGTTTAGCAGAAAAATTGCAATATGTTTCAGTTTTTTAGGAAGTACTCTAAACTGGTGAAACTTGTTTTACTATAAGAGATATCTTAAATATCTGATATAGATTTTCCTTTAATTTACTGTGAATTTGTTGTTTATTTTCAGGCACGGTTTCTTTCTAAAGGAATGCATAAAACCTGCCTCATGCCAGAGTTTTAGGTTTTAGACGGTGATAAATGATGGGAGTTGGAGTCGTTTAGTTCAAGCTTTGAAAAAATCATGCGTAATGGCATCAGGTGTTGTACTCAAAGAGTACATGGTGTGAATGCCTCTCTGCTACAAACACACCAAAGTTTTACGCAATATTTGTAAAACTGACAAAATTACATCAATTTTTGCATTTTCTAAGGCCAGCTGGCTGTGGCAGCCATCTTGAATTGTTAGGACTCCAAAAATGTGTGTTATAGATGCACATCCAGTGATTGCCTGTTGGAAGTTTCATTAAAACCTTTTCAGGGGTTCATTTTGGTAATAAACACACTATGAACCCACCAGCATACACGGGCAAAAACAATATTTTTTCATGCAAAACAAACAGGGTTTTTGAATCAAAATTGCCTGTTTGTAGTTTTAGTTTCAGCAACAGGCAAAAAGTAGAAAGTAAATTGTAGAATGTGTTGATATTATTTTCAAGTATGTACAATTCTTGAGAAATTCCTAGATAGTTGATAAAATCTGATGCTGAATGCCTATGAAACATGTTGAAATCTCAAAATGGCCACTAGGGGGCAGACTGCATGTGCTTTCCTTCAGTTTAGGGTCAATAGTTGAAGATCTATGTGAGAAGGAAATACCAAGGAGAAAGCTCTGTAACAACAATGACAGAGTACAGAGCAGAGTGGGAGTCTGTCATTCTTTTCACGTTTGACAGAATATAATGAGTCTGCTGCTCTTTAATGTCCACCAGTTTGGTGCAACATGTTGTCCTTCACTATTTGTCTGACCTTTCCAGAAAGCTGAGGCTGAACTCTAGTAGCTGCAGAAGATGGTAAGAAAGCAGAGAGCAGCTGGCTCAGCTCGTGTCGCCTGCTCTGTTTGTATAAACACTTCCAGTCGGAATCTTTTAAGCCCACCAGTGTGGACCCTGTTTGTACTGAGGAAGAGATTACTGTAACTTTTCTGAAAACATCCGTCCAGCCCTCTCTGTTTGTTTGTATATGAGTGTCCAACGCTGTGTCTGCGTGTCCTCCCTCTCTCACTTTCCACAGACTTCCTCCACCCTGTTCTACAATTTGTTTTTGGTGTCGGGCTCACTGCCTTCCTGAGATCAGTCAGTGCCTCATTTTATTCTGGATCAGGAACTGTGTTGACTGGAACATTTTGTCTCTCTTCACATTTCACTTTCACTTGTTTTGTGGGTGTTACCTTCTCCTAGTGCTTTATTTGTCTTCTCTGTGCAGTTGACTCATCATATTTTGGGATTTATTCACTGTAATTCTTAGTATGCTGTAATTTGGACGGTGTTCATGATGTCTCTCTATCACAGACAGTGTCTCACCTTTGGTGACTGGACAGAATGAGCTGTGCATCGTATTTTGTCACTGCAGATGATAAGCAATGCCTTGAGCAGCTTCATGCCCACATATAAAGTCATTTGATATGACTTGTTTAAAGCAGCCCTGCTATTCAAATTGATCCCACAACTTCCTATTGCTTAGGCAAATGATCTTCTACAACACCAGACAGACACAGAGGAGAGGAGGGGAGTCATTCTCTGCGGATTATCTAGAACAAGCATTTTCATACCAGTCAGTTCTAACTTCTGCTTCAGGCTGATAAGAGACACTCCTATAAAACACTTGATGAGCGAACAGGCCGATAAGGAAGAGGTTTGCATTATTTGAAAAAAAGGGAGAGAAACAAATATAGGTCGCAGGTTTGGAAACTTACTGGGCAAACGGGAGGGTGAGGCGGGACTGTGAGGTGTGAAATCCTGGTTCTCGAATGAGCTCCCTTCCCCGTCGGACTCCCACTCCGAGGAGGCAGGGGAGGAGATGGAGGAAGGAGAAGAGGAAGAGGAGGAGGAGTAGCAGGGATATTTCTCTACCTCTGCAAACTTTCTCTTAAGGATGCCTCTCATTGTTTGGCTGTGACGATTGCCAAACATTCTGCAAGGGAACAAAAGACAAACATGATGGTTTAAATAGCTAATATTTTATAGTAACACATGCTCCGATTTATAATGTAAAAACATCAAATAAAGAACTGATAGGGATGTAATGCAACATCAGTTTGGGACACTAAATATGAGAATCACTTATTAGAAGTGGGAGCTGCAGGGCTGGAACACTCTTCTAGTTAAAAGCTGGTCAAGCCGGTTTCAGGCCACACATTTGTTTAGGCTAATTACATCTCGATAGAGATTTACCTTGAAACCAATGTTTCAGAAGTACTCATTAGATAATAAATCTTAGTCACACTTTAACAACCAGCTGAGGGCTTTAGGAGAGTTACCAATACAAAAGAAACCTTAAACAGCTCTTCTTCTTTGCTCCAGAAAGTAATTAACATTCCTGTGATTCCTCTAGTTTTTTTTTTTCTCACAAGAATACAAGGAAACAGAACATCTAGTGGTTGTAAGCTCAGAGCTTGGCGTGCAGTGGATCAAGTGGCTGCTATTTTTGGGTCTGGACATGGAAAATGATTTCAAACAGGAGTGCTTTCAGGGGAAACAAAGCTTAGAAGGAGTTTAGGACTCGACTGAGTGCAGCAGCAGGCTGAAGGAGAAGAGCTGTCAGATTACACAATTAATTATTTAATACAGTCAAACTTAGTGATTAATTTTGGGCTGCAACAAACAACTTCTTTTATTATTCTGTTGTTTGATACACACTGAAAACTGCTGGGTTAAAAATGGCCTAATTTGAAACCCAGCTCTGAGTCCAATTTGGGCCGAGCCAATCCTGGGTAGTTTTACTTCACCTGGGTTGGGTCATCAGTGTGATCCAGCATACTGAAGTTTCTACTCAGAAATTAGATTAAATTAATAATTAATGGAATTGAATCTACTAAAAAATCTGCCTAATTAGATCATTACAAATTTGGGTTGGAGTTGGGGCTAACCACATTATTGCATCAACTAACCAACACTAACTAATGATTTTTTTTAAGAAAACAAAACTCACAAATCCAGTGCAAACTAAAGCTGTTAATAAAGCCAATAAATTAAACATATTCTTACAATTTTTACTGTGTTTGCAATAAATCCTAAAGCAGAGGTCTAATCAGGTCAATTGGTCAACATTTGGCTTGAAATGGAAAAGAATAATAAAGAATGAAATAGCTCTTTTCTGAGCCAACACAAACTTTTTGACCCAATAGTTGCTCAAGTCAAAGTTAAAGCTAAAACCCAGCAGTTGAGTCATCAAAATAACCCAGGGTTTTTAGTGTAGGAAGTGCAAAATGTTAAATTAGGAGAAAGAAATTGCAAAATTTATATAAAAAAAGCCAAATTTGCCAACATTAAATGTTTTGCTTTTGTCTGATAAACTTTATCTAACCTTTTGCTATTATTTGACTATTACAACCGTTTCTTTAATCGTTGTAAACACAGTTAGGTTCCTGTGCTGTTAAAAGTAGGCCAGAAGAAATGAAAAGTGTTAATCACTGTCTCTGAATAAAGTTCACACCAGGTTAAATAGTGACATGTCTTCTTGTTAAAGAGGAATGTTTTGTAACATTTTGTACCTCAGTGTGCTTTAGCTTCCTTTATCCTTCTCTAATACACAAGAGAAAACAACTTCCTGGATTTACTGTTTCAAAAGAAAGCTGAACCAAGAAACAGCTCAGTTTCTAGAAGAAACAAACTCTCTATTATTACAGACGGATTGCTCTCATTTCGACAGCAAAATCAAACGTTTCCACAAATAAAATTGCAGTTTTTGCAATCAATACAACAATACTTATTATTCTATTTGCTTGTCCCAGTTACACCACATTTATTACATACCTGACAGAGCACAGAGGCTCCACTGTACGTCAGGTATTCACTGAGGCAACATCAATAATTTAAAGGTTCAAAGCAGCAAAACGTGCGCGTGCGCGTGAATAAGGAGGGAGGGGGTGATGTGAATGCATTAATATGCTTAAGGAAAAAAAAAAAGAACTGACTGACCAGATTTCTTCCATTTTTAATATGACTATGGGGGAAATTCACACTTTAGTATCCATACACCTTTAATCCGTGCAGGAATGTTAGGCGCATGTCACACTGGGGTTTCTCTGAAGGAGTCGCTTCCTGTTTGGCATAATAACAGTGTTTAGGCAGCTGACCTGTTGACCCCTCTCTGACACACACACACACACACACACACACTGCGAACATACCAGCTACAATGACAACAGTGTTCCCCTCTCTCTTTCTGTACTCCAGTCTTCATTTAAAGCGGAGCCAAGTTCTGAACCCTGCTCCACAGACCAGCACACACTCACCGTGAAGTTTGTCTCACTGACACAAGTTCGTTTAAACACCTTGTCTGTTTAATCTATCCAAGTCTTTGTGTTATATATAGTAAAACTAACTGCAAAGACACAGTAAATGCAGTTAATTGCATTCATTTTATGATTATTTACAAGCACTCACAACAGTGTAACATTGGAGAAATAATGACAGAAACGCGAGAGTACAATGTATTTTTAGCAAGGTACTCACCCACAAGCTGAAGAACAGCCTGTTAGCGAGGAGGAATGAAGCTGACACGAAGTTATGGCTCTCGCTTGCGGTGCAGCCAGCTGAGCATTTTGTGCTGTTTATGTGAACCTTCACAGTAGTACCAGTGTGAATATGAGAGGACAGACTGGGAGCTCCCAAAGACACGGAGTTATGTGACAAGATAGTTCACTGTCCGACTGCTACCGGAAATAGAGCGCCTGCGCACAACTGTTGGGATAGCTTGCTATGCTAACCATGGCAAACACCTATATCCACGTTTACAAAACACCTTCACTCAGCCTACAAAATTTTATTGGTATGCTAGTAAAACGTCTGTCAAAAATAACATAAATGTAATGCACACACAACTTAAACATATTTTTTTGTACATTGCGCAACGTTTATCTCTAACGCGCCGACTAACAAACCCGGAAGTACTACAAAGTGTTTCTCTTGTTTGTAAATTATCTCTGTGTCTCCTCTGCCTGTCTTGACGCAGAGAGTGACACAGGCAGCCCACAGATTCCTCTCTGTTGTGTTCACACTGAGCTGTTTACGCCAGTAATCATGAGATGGTAAATAAAGAACCTTCAAACCTCAAGCTGAAGATCAGATTAAACAGCTGCATCACTTATTTTCACTCCTGGTGGATATGATAGAATTAGGCATGAATACGCTTTTATTCATTTCAGGGAAAGTAAAGTCTATTACATAAACAAGTACATTTTAGAGAAATTGTAATTGCTTCTTTAAAAGCCTTTTACATATTTTTTTAGATTTTTTACATCAGTATGAATCTGATGGAGAAATGGTGAAAAGGAGTTTCTTTTTGGTGACACATACTTCCTGGTATTCATGTTATTTTATTGAAATATGACTCCTGTAATAGTGTTCCAGAAAATCCAGGAAACTCCCTTCAGTGCAGAGAATTTATCGATGAAAACAGGATTATGGATCTATTTCTTTCAATCAACCACACCGCAGATGTTGTCTTTAAAAGCAGGTGTCATAAGTAGAGTTTGCTCGTGTGCATTTGCGAACACACAAAATTTCTACTGAAGGTTTTCAGTGCAAAAAAATAAAATAAAATAAGAAGAGGAATTAGCATGCCATGGTTTTTGCCTTTAAAGGTAATCACAGACTACTCTGCATCCCTGGCTGGGAGGAAAATGAACCTGAGCTCTGAAGAAGATGGACTCACAAAAACATCAGATTAACAGATGGACAGACAGATGAAAGAAAGAACTAAAATACCAATGAGGTTGAGCTTTGATCCCATGTGTTGATATGCATCAGTTTGACAAAAACTGCACTTATGTGTTAAGTCCAAATACTCTGGGCAGTGGATGGACAGCTTTTCTCCACCTCGACTCTGTGTTTTAGGGGTCTGACCCACTTTGGATTGCTATAGTGTGTGTGTATCTCTTCCAGTGACCTGCATTAGGAGTAAACACCAGGGAGACAGTGCAGGAGAGCAAGGATTAGTACAGCGAAACAGCACAAACTTGTCTTTTATACTAAACAAGACTTGCAGCAGCACTGACGGCACATCCAGCCTGAGCATCTTCTGAGATCTTGATGTGTCTTACTCACAACCCATGATCAAAGTGCTCTGTGAGCAATTGTGGCTATTAATAGTACAATTACACTTCCTGGACATAAATACATCTGTGCAATACAGTTAGAATTTCCTCTTTCCTTTTGTAGGCATTCACTAAATAGAGTGTGACTGTCCAGTGTCCTGATTCGTCAGAAGGTGGCTGATCTGTCTCAGTCCACACTGTTGCCTCACTAGAGCAGAAACTATCTACAAAGCCAAATTAATATTTACCTTTGGCAGCACAGCTGTAGCAGAAATTGTCTCACTACTTACTGTTTATTCACTTAACAATAACTATTACTAATGTGTATTTCTAACATGACATCTTCACATTTAAGTCATATTTAATGCTTTTCAAAATCCCACAAATCCTATTAAAAAGGTGACAAATTAGAGCTGCTTTGTCCTTATCATGTTCTGTGTTTAACAGATGACGTCATCTATCTGCGGTCAGAGAACAGCGAGTCCAAACCATTAGAGTACTTTGAGTTCATGGTCCACATTACATAACCTTATAGTTCACCTACATTCTGACAGCCTCTAAGGTTGCTGAGACTGGCTGCTGTGGCCCGGTTAGACTCACAAGCAGCTATGACCCACATGCATCCCACAAATACTGACAAAGCTTCAGGCAAGTGAAACGTTCCACCCAGTTCCTCCTGGTTTCCTGTGAACACGACCTCAGGGAGTTACTGACTTCAAAAAGCCCACATTCAGTTTCCCAAGGATCGATACAGGAAGTGTTAGACAGACAGATAGATAGATAGATAGATAGATAGATAGATAGATAGATAGATAGATAGATAGATAGATAGATAGAT